>CM056052.1:257342026-257724526 GCA_029574335.1 Rana kukunoris | reverse complement strand
AACATTGTATCTCCATTGGAAGATTTCTCCTATATTAGTGTTCTGGTTTTAATTCAAAATTGTGGATTCACCCATCACTTGAATACCTTGGTGATCAGTACATGTTGAGAGAATGAGGACTCAATAGACAGAAATAAAAAAACTGACATTAGTTCTATACCCTCACAACTATCGTAAAAAAAAAGGGGGGGGTTGCTTTTAGTTATATTTTAACTTCTTACCTACCCTAACCTAAACTTAATTACACCATATAATTACTTGATAAATGCATATTGCCATGTTTGACATGGCCTGCAGTTTCCAGTGCTGTTTGCTGAACAACCAGAGAAGCGACACATGCCAAATGTGGTGCTGTCCTGTAGGTGTTACTGAACTGCAGCAAATACAAATTAGGCCTTTTATACTGTCAGAAAGGACTGTGCTGTGTGACTGAGCAGAAGTATACCTCTGACTGAAAAAAAATCACTTGGCAGGTAAAACACCATCTTATATGTATTTTATCAGTGTATTTAGATGTTTGACCGCAGAACCACTATAGTAGGAAAAAATAAATAAAATGAATGCAAGCAAGAAGATGGACATTTGTACTGGTATGATGCATACTCACAGATTAAGATAATAAAAATCATCTCAATCTCTAAAAATGATCTACTCATCTGTATTTCCACACAAAATGATCTACTCTTTCCAGCACATTGAGAACAGGTTTCCATTCATGTTGTACTCACATCTTTGCCATGAAGACCAGGATGACCCGTTTCCCCTTTTTCACCTTTTTCACTCTGAAAAAAACAAAAAACACAAGATATATAAACTGGAGATATGCAACGTTGTCACCAACACTACAAAAATTATCATCATCTGTGCATTGGGTAAGTAAACACATTTTGTCTAATGAACAATGGGTCCGTATAGTAGGGCTGTTCATAATTTAAAAAGGATTCATACTTACTAATTTCTGATAGCTGGGACCATTATGTGGTGGTTTATAGATGGCAAGGACAAAATTATTATATAATTATAAGTTATTTTTTGCTTGGCCTAAAACAGATGTAATAAAATAGGATTTTTGACACACTGTCAAATTATTTTCTTGGCTAACACTACAGGACACAGGATGAAGTTATTTATGTTGAGTAAGGCTGCTGCCTCCAGGAGATTTAATAATCACAAAACAAAATTATAACAGGTCAGTATAACCCACTCACAGCATGAGCCAATTTTGTTAGCAAGCAAAGAAAAGGTTATTTTCCTCCATTATTTTGATCCACCCTATGTCTAATCCTGTGTCATTATGAGACACAAGATTCAGTTATATACATTGGCACTGCCCCCTTTTGACATCACCGATCGATGACGCCAAAAGGAGGGGTGCCATCAGGCTTTTTTTCCCCCTTTTTCAGGTCAGCTGGTGTCATGATTGATGAAAAAAGAAAGAAAACAGGCAGCGCCAACCTAAGTGCAGTAGTGTTATCACACGTTTTTAATTTTAGTAGAAATGCACTCACTCCGAGTAGAATAAAAGCAGGCACATCATGATAATGTCCAATGGACAGCAGAACTCTAAGAGGCGATCTTCTAGCGCTGTAAGTTCTTGTCTGGCGGTGCCGGTGGCTTCCAGTGTCCCAGGTTAGAGCAAACAAGGCGCAGGGGGAAATCGTTAGTCCAAGAGTCCCTGGTCAGGGTCAGGTAATGCTAGTAACGTGCACACGTTCGGAACATGGGTGCTCCATCAGGCAGGAGTCTCAGCAGTAGTCATTTTTCAATGAACTGTTCACTGACTCTCTGCTGCTATTTTTAACTGTGTTCCCATCCCTTGACACTGTTAACCCCTTCCCTTCCACCCTGTTAAAACACAGCTTTGCCTACAGCTGGCACTCATAGCGCAACAATCATCTTTTTCCCGGTTAATGATTGATCATGAATCTAAACCGGGTGACGTTTTTTTTTTTTTTTTTAACCACTTCCATACAGGGCATTTTCACCCCCTTCCTGCCCAGACCAATTTTTAGTTATCAGCGCTGTCGCACTTTGAATGACAATTGCTCGGTCGTGCGACGTGGCTCCCAAACAGAATTTACACCCTTTTTTTCTCACAAATAGAGCTTTCTTTTGGTGGTATTTGATCACCTCTTTTTTTTTTTTTTTTTGCGCTATAAACAAAAGAAGCGTCTATTTTGAAAAAAAAATCAATATTTTTTACTTTTTTCCCCTCCGTTTAGACTGATATGTATTCTCCTACATATTTTTGGTAAAAAAATCGCAATAAGCGTATTTGATCGGTTTGCGCAAAAGTTCTAGCGTCTACAAAGTAGGAAATGGAATTATGGCATATTTTTATTTTATTTATTTTTACTAGTAATAGCGGCGATCTGCGATTTTTTTTTATTGTGACCGTGACATTGCGGCGCACACATCGGACACTTTTGACACATTTTTGGTGCCATTCACATTTACACAGCGATTTGTGCTATAAAACTGCACCAATTACTGTGTAAATGTGACTGGCAGGGAAAGGGTTAACACTAGGGGGCGCTGAAGGGGTTAAATATGTTACCTAAAGTGTGTTCTAAGGCCGCGTACACACGATCCAATCTATCTGCTGGAAACGGTCCAACGGACCGTTTCAGCAGACAAATTCCATCGTGTGTACGGGCGGACTGATGGTTTTTTCCAGCAGACAGATTTTAAAGCATGCTTTAAAATCTGTCTGCTGAGAACCCGTCCGTCCGACATGTCTGCTGGTTAGTACGATAACCAGCAGACATATCTGCCCGCGCATGCGTCAAATGGATTCGACGAATGCGCGGAAGTGTTTTACTTCCTGATGACGGTGACGTGGCGGCGTCAACGTCACCGCCATGTCACCGCGCTGTCTGCCATCGGGGATTTTGGTTTGATCGTGTGTACACGATCAAACCAAAATACCCCAGCAGACAAATCTGATTAAAACGGTCTGTCAGACCGATTTGATCGGATTTATTTGGTCGTGTGTATGCGGCCTAACTGTTAGGGGGAGGGGGACTCACAAGGGGAGATTGATGTGTGTTCCTCTGTACTGGGAACACACATCAGTCTCCTCACAGCTGACAGGACATGGACGTGTTTGTTTACAGGCAATCTCGGGGGAAAAGCAAGGACGTCATATCATGTCCAGTCTGAAGGACATCATTTTACTATGGCTCGGTGGGGAAGTGGTAAATAAAGAAAGAAATTGTCAAACTTTCTCTTAATTTTGATTTCTTTTTGACACAATGTACCCCATACTCATTCACATGGGGGGTGAGATTTGGGGGTCTCTGTGTGGAATGGGGCTTCCAGATTCTGATAAGCTCCCTGCTCGCAGACCTCCACAACCACCGGTTGAGGTTGTGGGAAAGAGGCCCTTATTTCCATCAACATGGGGACAAGGTGTTTCTGGTCTGGAGGGGCAGAGCCCCAAAGCACATCCCATGCTGGGGGAATGTGGCCTGGTATTGATAAGGGGAGGGTGCTTGTTCGTCTGTCCCCCTTTACTGGCCTGCCAGGCTGCATGCTTGGATAAAGGTCTTGTATAGATTTAGGGGGGGACCCCAGTCCATTTTTTTTAAACTGTAGCATGGTTTTTAATGGTGGTGTGGGGTTCCCCTTTAAAATGCATACCAGACACGAACGGGCCTGATATGTATTGGGGGGGGGCATGCTGTTTTTTTTTTTACAATCAAATCCATTTAGACAGGAGCAATTAACATACCAGCATATCTTTGGAGAATCAGCCATTGCGGACTGGGAAGCGAACTGCTTCCCAGTCTGCTTCTTAAAAAACAGCCAATGTTAAAGACTCCGGTGGCCACTGGCTCCACAAATTTGCATTTGAACCACATCCAAATTACAGCTTAGCCACTGAACAGCTATTATGGAAATTCATAGTGAGAACTGAGGTGAAATTCGCACCAGACAAGTGTGAACCTATAAAAGGCTAAGGCCTGAACATTCACCTGGTAAACTCAAAGCTAATGAATGTGTGACCCAAGAACTAGTTGACAGCCTTTCAAATCTTAGAAACAGATGCTTTATGCTGAAAAGTTTAGGAAGCACTAAGTCAGCTACATCACTAACTGATTTGTTTTGTTCAATACATTTTTATTGATAAAAAAAGACAGATAAAAGAACATACATGACAAAAGAACAGAAAGTAAAAGCGATCAAGGTTACACAACATTGTATGCTAACAAAGATAAGCAAACGTACCGGTAAGAGCAGCATAATAAAGGGTAAATAGCTCCCATATCCTCTTATACCACTCTACAGCAAACATACCAGAGCCTTGATTAGCTCAACACATAAGGTTGTTCAATTAAGAAAACACAAAAAAAAAAAAAAGAAAATAAAAGGTAGAGAGAGGATAGAGAAAGAGAAAAAATAAAGGAAGAGCGGGGGAAGGGGAGGGGAGGGTCCTCTGCCTCTAGCCACCACCTAAAAAAACTGAAATAAACCCGAGGCTCAATTTCACATTGATTAAACACGAAATCACACAATGTTCATACAGGTTGATACATAATATCGGAATATTATGAGGTATATTTAAAGGCGAATCAACCGGACCATATTATAAGTAAGATCCTCCATATAGAAAATATAGTAAATATGATCCACTTCCACCAACCATTGGCGCAGAGTGTGTACGGCTGCTTGCTTCCAAAAACGAGGAATAAGGGACTTCGCTGCATTCAGCAAATGTGGAGTCAGTGATTTTCTATATGATCCGATTGGCTCGGCTGTACAGTGTAACAAGATTACCCAGGGGTCATTCAGGGTCTCAAAGCCCTGGATTTCCTTCATCCAATGAAAAATAGTCAACCAAAATGGGCAGAACCACCATACATGGATGCAGCCTCGCCACAACCACGCCAGCAGAGCGGGGACAACATAGGGAAGGTTCTGTGGAGCACCACTGGAGTATAATGCCACCTAGTCAGGAGCTTATATTTGACTTCAGCAATTCTAGATGATATAGAAGACGTATGAGCAAGAAACAAAATAGTGTTTTCTTTGCGGTAGTGAGTTCCTTGTGAAGATCCTTCTCCCACTTGAGCAAAAAAGCAGGGATCCCAGAGGTAAACAAGGAATATAAGGCTTTATAAAAGTAAGAGAGGGGCCTCTCCACCGGCCGGTCCTCAGCAAAGGCAGAATTCACCTGCGTTAGATTTGTGCCTTCTCGGAAGGGTTGTGGGAGAGAGCATACAAAGGCCGTCAACTGACGGTATTTCCAGAGAACCATAGGTGTAATCACAGAAGTCCCCACAAGACTGGAAAGGGGAACAAGGCCTGATGGAGAGACAACATGGTGGAGTAGTGTTGCGGACCCTAAAGACCAAGTTTGAGTTAAGGGTTGCATATTTCCTGGTGGGAAATAATCATAACCAGTTAATGACATCAGGGGGGAGTTATACAACCAACTTTGAGTCCTGCACAACGAGTCCCAAATCATTAAAGTGGAGTGTGTCAGGGGGGACGTTGTAGCAGCTAAAATCACTAACTGATTTAGTGGAGTGCATTCTGACTATGAAAGGGGGAACCTTACCCTTAGGCTCCAGAGACTTTCAGGGATGACAAAGAGTCATGCCTCGTACACATGACCAGTTTTCCCGGCAGGAAAACTGCCATGAGAGCCTTTGGCCGGGAATCCCGGCCGAGTGTATGCTCCATCGCAGTTTTCCCGACAGGAAAACTGAAAAAAAAAAGGGGCAACATGTTTTGTTTCCGGCTGACTTTCTCGTTGGGAAAACCGGTTGTGTGTATGCTTTCCGGAGGGGAAAAACCGTGCATGCTCAGAATCAAGTATGAGACGGGAGCGCTCGTTCTGGTAAAACTAGCGTTCATAATGGAGATGGCACATTTGTCACACTGTAATGGACTGAAAAGCATGAAGACTGAAAAACTTTTACTAACACGAGGATCAGCAAAAGCAGCCCAAAGCGTGGTGCAGTTTGAATGGAACTTCCCCTGTATAGTGCCGTCGTACATCACATCACTTTGGACGGGCGGTATTTGGCATGAACGTGTACATGCAAGGAACTTCCGCTTATCCCACTCCTCACCCCCTTACATGCCACATTTGGCATGTAATTTTTTTTTGGGGGGGTGGGGGCATCAGGAGGAGTGGGACTTCATGTCCCACTTCCTTCTTCCGCCGAGGAGCTGGTTAGGCGATTAAGCTTAATCACCTACAGCAGCCCCTCCCTGTAGGCGATCGCCTGGGACACATGATAGGTCCCATGCGATCGCCTGTCCAATCAGCGGCGAGCTACGCCGCGCACGCATGCGCAGTGGGTGCCCACAGTTAGATGAGAACGCCGGCCGGGGAGGGGGGGGGAGAGGAGCGGAGTCCCGGCCAGCGCGTCGCTGGAACACTGGAGCAGGTAAGTGATTGTTTATTAAAAGCCAGCAGCTACACTTTTTGTAGCTGCTGACTTTTAATAAACATAAAACAAGGCTGGAACACCCCTTTAAGAGGAATCCCATTGGGAAAACCTTTTTTTCTTCTTTTCGTGTGTACGAGGCAACAGACTGTCAAAAGAATGCTGTAACTAAAATCAAACAAACAGTGTGCCATATCCAGGCAATAGAGGGAAACCTTTGTTTATGTTTTGGAGCAGGAGAGAGTGATGCTACAACAATGTTCTGGTTGTGGTGAAGAGAAACCACCATGTGAAAAAAAGAGTACAAGAAAAGGTTTTGTACAGGTGAAGGCTACCAATTCAAACTTATCTTGAAGAGGTGTTAGTAATGAGAAAGGCAACTATATGAGTAAGTAGAGAACAATATCTCTAATACATCAATATGGACTTTTTTTTTTACTTTCAAAAGGTATTTATTGAGAAAGTCACATAAACAAAAAGAGTACAGTTCATCTTGATCATGCCCATCTAATACAGTCATACAAAGATTGCCTGAAACATGTTAAATACAACAGTCCGGGTGAACAATATGAAATCAAACTAGTCAAATCAAACAAGCAAGTATTTAGACCAAAAAGACGTATTCTTCTGGAGGGCATAAGGTATAGGAATAAAAAAGTAGACCGTTCAGATGGCAGTGTACTCACAACTAAGACATTCAAGGAAAAGAACATCAGAGATTAACACATTAGAAAAAACAAGAAGGAAGGAAAACAATAAAAACGTGCAAAAGCTCAGGACGTGCATCATGAGGCCAATATATGTGAGAGGGAGAAAAAAAAGGAGAAAAGAGAAAAAAAAAAAAAAAGGGGGCAAACCTCTTCCAGCATAGCCCGGCGTGACCAGGCCAAAACGAATCCAGCAGGAAAGAAGCAAAGCGCCCTCAGTGCTGGAGACGCAACAGCCACCACGGGGTCCACTTAGCCTCATACACAGGGATAGTATCATGCAGCCTATGGAAAATGCGTTCGGATAACATAACCTGGTCCATTCTGGCCAGTACCTGCGAGAAAGGTAATGCAGTGGATTTCCAATTGAAAGCCACCATCCAGAGAACCGCTGTACAGAGGGAATAAATCAGATTCCTCAACTGTCTAGGGGTGTCTGGGATTTTCTCAAAAAGTAGACAATGTCTATAAGATAAATCAATGTGTCCTCCCCCCAAGCTATCTACAAGTTCAAAGACACTCTTCCAAACCGAAGAGATCCTCTCACAGTCCCAAAATATATGACAGAAGGTGCCAACAGTCTGGCACCCCCTAAAGCAGTTAGGAGAGGACTGAGGGAAGATTTGGTGTATGCGGTGGGGGGTATAGTACCAGCGAGTAAAAAATTTGATTGCAGTCTCCCTAAAAGATAAAGAGAGAGAGCTTTTGCGGATATTATGCCAATTAGCCTCCCAGTCACTCAACTCATACTCCAAACCCAACTCCGATTCCCATTTGGACATATATTTCAGTTTCATGCTATACTGATCCCAAGTCAAGGCACTATAGAGGGCCGAGATCATACCCCTCTGTCTAGGCCCAGACCTACATAAAGATTCAAAGGAGGAGCACGGCTGGGTGGGGGAGAGTGAGTAGTGAGTAAGAAAGAAATGGCGAATCTGCATGAACCTATAAAATTCCCCCACAGGAGTTCCTCTAAGGGACTGTAGTTGAGAAAAGGATATGAACCTACCCCCATGCTGAAAGTCCCCCAAAGTTGTCAGACCGGAGGAAACCCACCAACGAAATGAGTCAGGGTCCAAAAAGGCCGATGGCAATCTGGGATCCCCCAGAAAAGAAGCGTCCTGAGGAGCCACAGAGGCCAGAGCACATGAGGAGCCATGTCTCCTCCATAACTTCAAACCCTGAGCGACCAAACGGTTAAGATCTGCCAACTCCGGGGGACGGGGACCCGAAAACCACAGCAAACTCGATAAATAGAAGGGGGAGATGGCGTTACTTTCAAATTTGACCCAGGGGACTTTAGGATTCCTGATGGTCCACTGAGCCTGCTGAGAGAACCTACTGACCAAGTAATACAGCCAGAGCTGCGGTACCCCCAGACCCCCAGCTTTATAGGATCTATACAGGATCTCCCTGGAAAACCTAGCGGGTTTATCTCTCCAGATAAACCTATTAATGGAGGACTGAAATCTAAGGAGAAACGCTTTAGGGACCAGGACTGGGAGGGCACGAAAGAGGTATAAAATTTTGGGGAGAATAGACATTTTAATTGCGGTGATTCTGCCCAGGAAGGAGATATTATAGGAAGACCAGGATTTTAGCAGTTTTTTTAAATGAACTATCAAAGGGGGGAAGTTTAGGTTAAACATGTCATTGAAGTCTCCAGAGATTTTAATTCCCAAATAAGGAAGAAAGGACCGGGACCAGGAGAAGGGGAACACCGCTTTGAAGGATTCCAGCTCAGCAGGGGAGAAACCAACGGGCAAGGCTAAAGATTTAGATACATTCACAGTTAGGCCCGAGATGTCGGCAAATCTAGCTAAGGTGTCAAGAAGGTTCGGGAGTGTGATCAAGGGGTTTGTGAGAAAAAGGAGCACGTCATCAGCGTACATGCAAAGCTTATATTCTGAGCCTGATTTCACATATCCAGATATATCCGGATGTTGTAGTATGGCTATAGCAAGAGGTTCAATTGCAAGGGCAAAAATTAATGGGGAGAGTGGGCATCCCTGTCTGGTCCCCCTGCCAAGCTGGAAGAACTCTGAATTGCAACCTGGGATCCTAATTCGGGTGCGGGGGTTCATGTACAGGGCGCGAAAGGCACAGAGAAACTCACCCCGGAGGCCAAAGCGCTGCAGCAGGAGGGATATAAAATCCCACGAGACACAGTCAAAGGCCTTTTGTATGTCCAAACTTAACATAAATAATTTTCTAGAGGAGATATTGGCATCTTGAATAATATTAGATACTAGGCGGGTATTATCAGTAATAAATCGATGGGGAATAAACCCTGACTGATAAGGGGAAATTAAGGAGGAAATCAATGTGCCTAGCCTATCCGCTAGGATCCTACTGAAGATCTTTACATCATTATTCATGACAGAGATAGGCCTAAAGTTTTGGGGTAATGTATGGTCTCTGTCTGGTTTAGGGATCAGGGACATGTTGGCCAGAAGCATTTCCTCCGGGAAAGAGCCTCCCTGTAATACGTTGTTAAATAGTCGAGCCAATCTAGGGGAGAGCAACGCTGAAAATTTCTTGTAATAGGGGGCAGAGAATCCGTCTGGGCCAGGGGAAGAAGAGTTTTTAAGAGAGCTAATAACTTGAATCACCTCCGTCACTGATATGGGACGGTTCAGAGACTCAAGCTGAGATGGCGTGAGAGCCGGGAGGGGCAGATCATCAAACCATGACCGAGCAGTCCCGGAAGGAGCACTGTCTTGAGGTCCCAACAATTTGGAATAATAGTCTTGGAAAATATCCAAAACTTCGCGAGGATGAGAAACTAGACCACCAGAGGGGGAAGACAACTTATAGATATGTTGGGGTTTAAACGATTGATTGAGTTTCCTGGCAAACATTGTCGATGCCGCGTTACTATGGAGTAAAAATGTGGCCCTAGCCCACCGCAGGGCCTTTTCTGTCTTCTCGGTAAGCAAAGCGTCCAATTCAAGCCTCTTTTGATTAATTATTCTTCTAGTAGATTCCAAACTTAAGGATGCAGAGTCTCTATATAACTTATCTAGTTCCGAGGATAGCTGAACGATCTTGAGTTTATTCGTGGCATTTCGAACGGAGGCCAACTTTATGAAAACCCCCCGCAAGACTGCCTTATGAGCAACCCAGACCGTGGAAATGGGGGTTTCAGGAAGGTCATTCGCAGCAAAGTATGAGTTAATAGATAGAGCAATATCAGACTCAATCAAGGGGTCAGAAAGCAAAGCTTCATTTAAACGCCATGTGTATGCGGAGGGGGACAGTTTAATGAATGCAGTGGAGAAGGACGTAATGTGGTGGTCCGACCATACACAGCTATGTATACTGGCCGAGCCAGTATTGGCCAGTATAACTGGAGTAGTGAAAATGTAATCCAGTCTAGCATAGCTCTGGTGGGGGTGTGAAAAGAAAGTATATTCCTTTGCACCAACATTAAGTGCCCGCCAGGAGTCAATTAATTGTAGGTCAGTGAGCTTACGGGTAAGGGATTTAGGAAAGGCTTTCGAGATAGCTGAGGCGTGGCTCCTATCCAGAGAAGGAGTAGAAACCAAATTAAAATCACCTCCTATGATCATATGGGGGGAAAGGAATTTCTCTAAAATCATGAAAAAGGAGGAGAAAAAAGTTGCAGCAGCATCATTCGGGGCATACACACTAGCTATGGTACACTCTCTGTTGTGGAGGACCCCTTTTATGATAACAAACCTACTTTCTCTGTCCTTATAAACTTGTTGTACCACCATAGGGAGGGAGGAATGTAAAAATATAGCTGCCCCCCTACTCTTGGAGGAATGAAGGGTAAAATAGGCTTGTGGGTAATTTCTGCTAAAAAACCTGGGGTGGGAGTCCTGTGAGAAGTGAGTCTCCTGTAATAGTAGAATGGAGGCCCCTAACTGTTTATACTGGGAAAATGCCTTGTTACGCTTTAAAGGGGAATTAAAGCCCTTAACATTATGTGAAACACATTTAATAGCCATTCCCATAATCTATAAATAGAGCAACTGACATGGTCAAAATCACAGGGATCTGAATCATTGGACAACATTTACATCTCCAAACAGGTATAACACTTTCCAATAGTTCAGAACCGCATACATAGGGATACAAGTGAGCCCCCACAAAAATTATACATAGGAGATTGCATGAAAACATACCCTGAGAGCAAACACATTGAACTGAAAACCTCACAGTGCAATTGCAATTAGAGAGAGATAAACTGGTGAAAAAAAATGAGCAAATGACAAAAGAGGAAAAAAAAAACATAGTTAGATGGATCAGGATTGAAATAACTCCTGAAAAAAAAAATTCAAAAAACTGAGACATCCACGTCTCAAATCCAGCAAGTCCCAGACCGCGACTTGTAGCTGTCTGTGGAATCACTGGAGGGGGAAAAACATGCAAAGGCGCTCCAGGACAGAGACCCAACCATATGGGTAATAGTGACAGAGATGCATGTTCCAACGGAGAAAACCAGAGTGCAAGGTGGGATCTTTAGTTCCTCGGGGAGGGTTCCCCATATTGGATCCTCCGTCTGTCTCGTCTTGAAGGCGGCGTTTGCCAGATCTGCGATGGGCGGGGGGTCAGCGGGGGACGACAAACAGCTTCAGGGCCAAGCAAGCCCAGTTTGACCAGGATCTCCTTACCCTCCAAAACCGAAGTAGCAGAGTATGTAGATCCATTATGAGGGATCACTAGCTTGAAGGGAAACCCCCACTTGTAGCGGATGTGTGCTGATTGAAGCACCGTAGTGACCTCCTTCATACCTCTTCGCCTTTCAAGGGTAGCTGGAGACAGATCCAGGTAAATTTGGATTGTAGAATCATCAAGGGCAATCCTGGGCGTATTTCGAGCGGCCCTCAGGATCTCCTCTTTGATTAGGAAATCCTTAAGGCAAAGCACAACATCTCTTGGCGGTTTGTCAGCTGGGGGTTTAGGTCTGAGAGCCCTGTGAATCCTGTCGCACGTAAAAGCTGCGGCTTCGCGATCAGGAACAAGGGACTTAAAGAGCCTGATCACCGCCGGGACCAAGTCCGTGATCGATTCAGGAACCCCCCGCAAACGAAGGTTATGGCGGCGGTTCCTGTTGTCAAGGTCCTCCACTTGAGATTGGAGCTGGGCAAAAGCCACAGCGAGGTTCTCATGGTCTCTGCTCAACTCACTGTATGCCAGGGCCAGCTCGTCATGCTTGGTCTCCAGCAAGTCTGTGCGGGAACCCAGAGAAGCTATCTCCTGTGATAGCGTGTGAGCCGTTTTGCTCAGTTCAGTCTGAAACTTCGAGGCCAAACGCGAATACATGGCCTCAAGGCTGGCGTCCAGATCAGCCTTAGAGAGGGAGCCTGGGTTCTCACTGACCGGAGGTGGAGATGAAGGAGGCAGGGCGGGAGCTGAGGCGCCATCTTGAGCCATGCCGTACTGCTCCCTTGTGCGGAGGAGGTAGTGAGTTAGAGAGGTTTGAGTCGCTCCCTTGTTTCTTTTCTTCGCTGGCGACATGCACCGTGATGTCCTGAGCCAGGGGGTGATAGTCAGCAATATAGTCCGGAAAGTAATAGCCCCCGGGGAATAGAATCAGTCCCGAAGAGCACGGAGCAGGTCTATCAGGCGTCCATCTCCTTCAGCGCCGCGCATGCGCCCCCCAATATGGACTTTAAAGTGGCAGCAGAACCAGATTGAAATCAGAGCCACTGGGAAACCTGCAGAAGTAGCAATACATGTGACATCCTGAAAAAAGGCCTGAAGACTGGCCTTGGGTACAATGGTCAATGCTCAAACACTGACCCTGACCCAGACCGGAGAGTAAAAAAAAACAGGATATGTCCCACCAGGAACTTCATGGAGTGGAATCTCCTCATCTCACATTCAGAGAAATATGTTTTGTTGAGATGGTAGACTTTGGTAGGGGTTGATTTCATAGCTTTCAAGAGTGTAAAGATGACCAAATACCCTCAGGAACTGGGCTTCAACAGAGAAGCAGGGTGGCAAATCGACTTTTTGGGCAAAAAAAAGATCTGGAAGGTCCCACGAAGAGTCTGCCTGGAGTTGACAAAGGCCAAGTATCACATCCTCCTGGGCCAGTTTGGTGCAAAGAGAATCACAGGAATGCCCTCCGTATGGATCCTGCACAATAGGCAAGGAAAATGTTTCAGTGGAGTAAAAGCATAGAACAGACTGGGCTGCTCCAAAATCACCAGAGTAACCACTTTGATGACTTCAAAGTCCCTTGATCTTGAGCTGCATCCCCGACCGGCATCAGAGGTCTTTGAAGTGAAAAAAATAAAAGGACAGCCTGCAGAGTCCATATACTGAAGAAGTCAGCCTTCCAGTATTCCTAGACTGGGATATGCATGGCAGTCCACACAGAAACGCGGACTTTGGACCAAGCCAGAATCAGAGCCTATTGTCTTTTAGCCTGGAAACATCTGGTGCATAAGTGTTAGCCACTGTAATGGCCTTATCCAATTGAAAACCAGACAAAGAACCTCCCAAATGAGAGGACAAGCATTGAAGGGATAACTGAATTTCTCTAGTTCCAGAATATTGAACCAGATCTGAGGAGCATCCTCTGACAACTACCTTGTAATGAGAGGGTACCTAGAACTCCTCCCGAATCTCTTACACTGGCATCCATCGAACCATTCCAGCCATTGTGAGGAAGAATTATCTTTATTTCGGTGCCGGACTAGACATAAAAATATGCTATATATACACAGTTGGGCACTGAATATGATCTAAAACCTCTTGGTAGCAATTAGTCAATAAATGCTAGTCCATATGCCCTGATGAGGTCATGCGACGATATGTATCGGGATTGGGTAACAGGCACACCGGCAGTGACGCGGGAGTATAAGCTTTCTGCTCGTGTAAAATAGATAAATGTAATTGACAAAAGCAGCTAAATCTTACTCAAACAATACCACACTATTTGGGAACTTCTTATTTTGTTGCATACCACACTGGAGAAATCTGAGGGGGGGGGGGTCCACAGTCTACATCATTTACATCTATAAACATCTATCCTGTGGAGGGATTTTATCTAGGAGTTATAGTTTCCTGAACAGTGGATTCTGGCTTCCTCTGGGTAAGTCGTGCTAGCTCTCCCATGGGAGGCTCATCATTTCTACTCAAGCTGTTAGCTTACAGCAGTAAGGTGAGAGGCCAATTGGCACAGGGGTGTCACTGCACTGAAAGAAGAGATAGTCACCATGTGGTTGTGTGTTTCGGCACGCTTTATCACATAGCATTTATTGGATTCTATTCATGAAATATTGCATGCCTCATTTACTTCCTCCTAGCACACTTATTTTCAATTATTTTCACTTATTGACACTTTTGTTTTGTGGAATTGCCTATTTTTGCATGTTCAAGCTTTTTAGAGTGCATCCACCTATGTTATAAATGTTGTTACATTATTCATGATTATAATTTGGATAGTCACCCTAGATTGGTTTTAATAGCGCAGCACCACGGTTTTTGTATATATAGTGCATAGATTCCATATGGTCCATCAGAGGGGAACCAAGCTAGTGCAGAGAACAAAACAGGACATGGGGATGTGTTACATTTCTGGTAGGTTTAACAATACTGGCAGCAGGATGGCAGCTTTGAAATCCATTGCCTTGACCACATAAACTTCTGCTCTCCATGTGTACAATCAGCTGCTACAGACGCCACTTTTACTTACACTAAGTGGGTCCAGCAAGCCAGTGCCAGCTTTATGTGTGACAGCTTGCCAACTGAATACAAACTCTGGGACTAACACTGCTGAATTGTAGAGATCCTGTTTGCCCCAAGATGTTCACTTTATGTGAATAGATATTATTTGGGCGGCACAGTGGTATAGTGGGTTGCACTCTCGCCTAGCAGTAAAAAGGTCGCTGGTTCAAATCCCGACTACGACACTAGCTGCCTGGAGCTTGCATGTTCTCCCTGTGCTTGCGTGGGTTTCCTCCGGGTACTCCAGTTTCCTCCCACATCCAAAGACATGCTGATGGGTTAATTGGCTTCTGTCTAAGATTGGCCCTAGCATATGAATGTGGAGGGTAGGGACCGATGTGAATGTATATGTAAAGCACTGCGTAAATTGGCGGCGCTATACAAGTACCTAAATAATAATAATTTTATTGTTCATTAGATCCATCAGTTAAATTACACATTTCTGTGCAGTATTTTGTCTCTACTCTCTCCAAACTTTTGACACACCACACAAGGGCAAGCTTAGTCCTGCTGAATATATAGGACAATCCAGAGACTGTGCCCTCTTCTGCATTGCAAGAATATGGAGTTGCAATGGTCTGGGGTAAAAAACTCAGCATTAGAAATTGTCTCAAAAGGGACACCATTAATCTCAACACCTTATGCAAAAACAAAAAGCTGGAAGGCTCCGGGACTGCAGAGTTTGAATGCGAGAATGGAGAGACTAGAGTTTTTTTATTCAGGGTGATGAAAAACCTTGGACAGGGCCATGTCTAAGATCAGGCACATATATTTAAGGCAATGCAATGCTTCCAGTACTGAGTTTTGGAGATTCAGAATCTACCCAAAACTTTGTACGGTCTGTAGGATACTGACTGACAAGTCAACTGTTACTTTTGAGAAGGTAGTGTAGATATCCCCCACTATGGGGATGCCCTGAGTGTGAAGCAGAGCAAGAGCAGAGGATAGCACCTTGGTGAAGCTTTGAGGTGCAGTTTATAAGCCAAAGGGAAAGACAGCAATTTGGAAATGCTTGTCCACAGCAAAATGCAGGTAGCGTTGGCTGGCTGGAAAAGTGGGGACCTGCAAGTATGCATTCTTGATGTCCACAGAAGGCAAAAGTTCTCTTGGATAGAGAGAAGCAATGATGAACTGGGTGGATTCCATGAGGAACCTTTGTACAAAGTGGAATGTGTTCAAAACCTTAAATCCTCTCCTTTTCTGGGACAATGGCTGTGACCCTTGTGAGAGAAACTGCACTGAAGCAATGTGAAGATCCTTCAACATTTCTGGGGATGTTGGCAAGTTTGACATGAAGATGGATGGAGGCAAATAAAGAAATTGTATTTTGAAGCACCTGGTTAAAACTTTCTAGGCCCAGATATCTGAAGCACGGGGACTGGATAGCCAGTAAGACCAATATAATCCCTCCTCTCCAACAGGTGGTGGACACCCCTTATTGTGAAGTAGGCTCTCTTACAGACTTGGAGGACTTGGGGATCCATAACTTTTGGAAGACCTAAAGGCCTGGGAGAAACAAAGTTACAGATTTTCCTTTTTCTGGTGCAAAAGAGAACTTTCCACCTGGGTCTTCCTTAATGAAATTGCACAGGCATTTATCAAAGACGCATTCTCCATCAAAGGGCATATGCAAGAGACATTTATTTAGCTGATGCGCTACAGACCAACATTTGTGCCAATAGGTGCTTTGCATATGCACCAAAAAAAGACCCATTCTGTATCTTTGGCATTTAATACCCACTAGCCAAGCAACCATCTGGGTGCCTCCAAAGAGTTGCTTCCTCCACTATGGAACCAGGAACAATGTATTATAGCTGAGAATTGCACCCAAGAACTAGATGACTCTAGCTTACTGTAGGTGCCAACAGGAACTCTGTATTGTAAATTCACACCCAACTTATACCACACCAAATCAAATAAGAACTTGATCACATTATCCTAAAGAATGCAAACTTTAAAAAGTAATATCAGTACATCTAATGAACAGCCAGCAGCCAACAGTTACCTATTTCAACAGTGATCTACCACAAAGCTAATGAACAGTCAAGCACCCATACAGCTTTGGATTAGCCAAGGAGCCCACCCCAGACAATCCACTAACAATCCTATAGCTTTGAAACACACTATGTGTAATGTACTTTGTGTATCCAAGTGTTTGGCTTTCACTTGTAAAATCTGTCCACTAGAAAAGTTATCATAAGACAAAACTCATACACTGTTCCAGCAGTCCGAAAAAGTGTAATTAATTTATCTTCATAGATTTGAGGGAGATTGTTTTTTAATATGTATGTGGAGGAAGCAGCTCTTTGGCATAGGCACCCAGACAGGCTATCAGGCGGTCTGTCACAATTTGGTTGACAGCAGTGGGACGCTTCCTGCAGACTGGGTTGGAGAAGCTCCTCCACTTGGGACTTGTTCCCACCCCTGCAGATGCTCAGATCACGGGTGTAATGCTTCACAGGCTCCTAAAAGGTAGTAAATGTACATTGTTTACGTGCAACAAATGTGCATTTTTTTTTTTAAAAGGTGAACTTATTGTTTACTACATAAAACATATTACAAACAATTACTGTTGAGGTGGTTTCCAAAAAACGCGAAATCAATGAGATATTAATAAATGGAAATCTAATTTCGGGACTTTTTATGAAGATCTCCAAAAGCCCCCCTAGTACCTCACAGCAAGATCCTTTTCCACTTAGTTTCCAGTGCTTTGTGAAGATTGTTCTTATGATGCAATACCACATTTTACCAGTAAGTGGCACCAACTGTGAAGTTTCCGATTGTTGGTATTGGAATTGCAGATGAAAATAAAGAGACACCAGCTAAGAAAAGTTAATTTAGGGATTCTTTGGGAAATCTCTGAGGCCCTGTCAGTGACACACGATCAGTCCAAACCGATGAAAATGGATTGAAGTTTCATCGGTCCAAACCGACCGTGTGTACGCCCCATCAGTCTGTTGTCCTTCAGTCCAAAAATTTAGAACTTGCTTTAAAATCGGACCGATGGACGCCTACCGATGGGTCAAAACTGATGATTAGTACGCAAAAGCATTGGCTCAAAACCCGCACATGCTCAGAATCAAGTCGACGCACGCTTGGAAGCATTGAACTTCATTTTTTCTGCACGTCGTCGTGTTTTACGTCACCGCGTTCTGACACGATCGGTTTTTGAACTGATAATGTGTACGCACATCAGACCATCAGTCTGTGAACCAAAGAAACTGAACTTCAGTCCGTTTTCATCAGTTTGGACTGATCGTGTGTACAAGGCCTAAAGGTTTTCTTGTAACCCACAGCACGTTGTTTGCAATTCTTGATGAGGTCCATTATTATGATGCATTGCCATATTTTGCCAGCAAGTGGCACCAGCTGTGCAGTTTTCCATGACAACTTCAGATATAACAAAAGACCACAGCAAATAAAAAAAATACAATTTAATTGAAAACTCCCTTTAAGGAATTCTTTATTTGTATATTGTAAAAAAAAAAAAATTTGAAAAGGAACTCTTGCTTTCCTATATTCTGTTGTGTTCTATCTGTAAAGTCTACCTGCAATTTCATGACCATTACTCAACATCATAATACTATGAACACTAGCTCTCCTTGGACAATAGCAAGTGTCTCATGTGTATACCTTACACGTGTAGTTCATTGATGATGTGGCACAGCAATAACCCTTGAAATATGAGTAAGAAAGGAGGACTCAGGTGCAACCTATATTCCATTAAAAGTAGAATGTAGAAACCAAAGATAGCATCTAGAGTTTAAGCCTAAATCTTAGTTTATTCCGAAAATAAAAATAAAAAAAATAGGCTGTAACTCTTTCAATAAGTACATTTTTGCAACAGAAATGTACATATGATATTAAGAGTTTCATTGGTTATTATAACATCAAAATCAAACACAGACAGACACACGTATATTGAATAATAAACTATAACTTGTGAATAAACCTGCTAAAATTTCCCATAAAAGATTTCACTGTATAGAAGTATGTAATATTGGAGCAAGCATGTACTTGTTATCATAAGCGATGCATTTTTAACTCTCATTAAATACTGTAGCTGCATCATCATTGATCAAAATCTGTATTTTGAAATTACTAAAATGTGTTGACCATGGATTTTTTTGTATGCACAATATTTAGTTCAACTGGAACTTTCGGTCCTGCTAGATCACTTCATGCTGGCCCCTTTTAAAAGTATAGCTTTGGAAAACATTATTAATAAGTGCCTATACAGTGACCCTGCCCCATCTTACGTATCATGGGGGTTTTGTGTAGAGAGGAGACTGGAGCACCGCTGAAGAATGAATCACCGTGGAACATCAAGAATGGATTACAACGTTGGACAGACTGGATTACATCACTGGAATGTTTTTTTTTTTTTTTTTAATAAAGGACTTATCCCAACCGTGCCTGTGTGGTTTTTAAATTTTTTGACACTTTTGTGAAATGGTAGGGGTAAAATATACCCAGTTACCAATTCACATGGGGGGCCGGGATCTGGGGGTCCCCTTTGTTAAAGGGGGCATCCAGATTACGATAAACCCCCCTGCCCGCAAACCCCCACAACCACCGGGCAAGGGCTGTGGGGATGAGGTCCTTGTCCCCATTAACATGGGGAAATCCTCGACATGTGGACATGTGGCCTGGAACGTTCAGGAGGGGGGTGTTCTCTCATCCCCCTCTTTTCCTGCAGCCTGCCATGTTGCGTGCTCAGATAAGGGTCTGGTATGGATTTTTGGGGGGAACCCCATGCCATTTTTAAATGGCGTGGGGTTCCCCTTAATATCCATACCAGACCTGAAGGGCTTGATATAGATTTGGGCGGGACCCCCATACCATTTTTTTTAAAAGGAATAGTTATTTTTTATAGTTTCACTTTAAGCAGTATTAAAATCACAGCTCCTGAAAAAGCGACCATTTAAAAATAAAAATAAAAAATTGTATTTGTACATGTCCCCCTGGGGAAGAACCCAGGTCCCCATATACTTCTTATGGCAATAACTTGCATATAAGCACATTTTTTGCCTGTTCGCATGTTCTGCTTGGAACTGACCCGGGGGGGGGGGTGTTCTGTTCATTCCTATTAACCACTGCTTTGGATGCAGCAATACAGTTCTTGGGCACTACAAAGAGGTTTGCTAGTACTTTTTGAATGGGCAGAAGAAATGGGTTGGTTGATTAACCACTTAAGACCCGGACCAATATGCTGCCAAATGACCCAAGGGGTTTTTGCGATTCGGCACTGCGTTGCTTTAACAGACAATTGCGCGGTCGTGCGACGTGGCTCCCAAACAAAATTTGCGTCCTTTTCTTCCCACATAGAGCTTTCTTTTGGTGGCATTTGATCGCCTCTGCGATTTTTATTTTTGCGCTATATACAAAAATAGAGCGACATTTTTGAAAAAAAATCAATATTTTTTACTTTTTGTTATAAGAAAAATCAATAAACTAAATTGTAGTCAAACATTTAGGCCAAAATTTATTTAGCCACATGTCTTTAGTAAAAAAAAAAATCGCAATAAAAAAAAATTAGCTAAAAAAAATTAGCGGGAACAGCGACACTAATACAGCGATCAGAAAAATGATCGCTTAGTGATGCTGGCAATAGGGAGTGAAAGAGTTAACTAGGGTGGTGATCAAGGGGTTAAAACTTTATTGGGGGGGGTACGGGGGCTACCCAGGACCTAACACTAACTGACTGTCACACTGCCTGTCACACTGACACTAAATACCGTAATCATACATGTATGATTACTGCATTCAGTGACACTGTGACAGGGGGAGCGGGGGGCGATCGGGGGGTTAAATGTGCCTATATGTAGTGTGTGTCAGTGTAGCGTTAGTGCAGGACTTACTTGTGTTGTGATCTCTCCTCAGCGGTGGTTGAAAAAACCGTTGAGGGAGAGATCACATCGCTTCCTCCTTCCTGTGTTTACATAGGAGAAGGAAGTGACAGGGCGGACGGGCGGGCGCGCGCATTGGCTGGGAGCGATCGTGAGGGGGCGGACAAAAACGAATAGCCGCCCCCTCTTGTCGGATCGCTCCTACAGCCGCGCGGACCGCCGCATGTACGGGGGGGGGTCCCCCCAAGGCACCAACGTATATATGCGTTGATGTGCCTGTCGGTGCCATTCTGCCGACGTAAATGTACATGTGGCGGTCCTTAAGTGGTTAAATGAACCAATACCTTGCCCTGAAGAACCTTAAAAAGGGTTTTGAACATTGGGATGTTGGCAGTTCTAAGTAAACTCCACTCAGTTATTGTCTCTCAAGTCTAGAAATATGCATAAAATATGTACATGTGTGCAAAGAGAAAAAACCTCAGGGACTTTTAGGCAGCTCAAATATAGGAGTAAACATAAGTTAAAAAGGCAAAGGCCAGTGTAGTTTTAAAAGCATAAAATTGACACACGTCCCTGCCTAAGCTGCCTAAAAGTACCACTGCATCTCTCTGGGGTTCTACCATAAGAGGCCTCTTGAAGTTTTTTTCCAGGCCCTATAGGAGGCCAGATACTGTAGCTTCTTGTTATGTAGTTGTCTAAAGCTTTTGCTTTGACAGTATTCATACCACTCCCACCTTGTCTGGTTGCAAACTTGAAGAATGTTTTGCCAAATTACCCAGGTAGGTAGAGCCATAGGATATTTCAATGTATATTAACCTCCCTGGCGGTATGATTCTGTCTAGAATTGGGTGTTTTTTTTACTGTAGGCCTGCAATTCTTAGGAATAACTTGCTTAAATCTGTCCAAACAAGACATCCCGGGTATGATAAAGTTTGAAAAACAAAATCATACATTTTTATATAATAAATAACTATAAATAATTATAACAAATAATAATGTAATTATAATAAAAAATATTCAATAATGTAATCAACTCAAAAACACTGAAATTTGCTCAGTTGCAGAATTGTCGCTGTCTTTTTTTTTTATGACGAATTTCCCCACAAATCGCTATCGCTCAATTCTGCAAGTGATTATAATTTATTATCGCTGTTTTCTAGCTGATCTAAAACCATTTTTGACATAAAGGGACACTTTTGGTTGCTATGGGCAATCTACAGTTTGCAGGGAGAAAACACTTTTTATTATGTAAAAGAACATGTAGGGCACTGGGCAGACCACTAGGGACAAGGGGTGTGTGTATTTTTTACATACAGTACTGTAATCTATAAGATTACAGTATACTGTATGCAATGTGTTTGTTTACATTTTTGAATTTGGCGCCGTTCTCTGCTCCCGTGCGTCGTAACGTCGCAGGGAACGAAGATCGACGGCACACGGGGACACTGTGTGAATTGAGCGAGCACCCGCTCGCTCACACAGCATGGATGCATTGCTGGATCCAGGAACAAGGTAAGCCAGCGCGCTCTGCATAGCTATCCCGAGCGTGACTCGGAGATACCGATATTAGCAAAAAAAAACACTCCGAGTCACGCTCGGGGATACCGCCAGGGGGGTTAACATCCAAGACAGATTCAAGTCCTTGAGAAAGTTAACGCCCAGGACCATGAGCAGGAAAGAGACCACAGGATTGTGGGTCACCACTATTTTTCCTCATTCTGCCACTTGGTCTAATACCTGCACCATCATCCAGATAACCCCTAACAGCATGATAGGCAAGTTACTAGCCTCTTTTAAAGGACAACCATGATGGGTCCAGCTGGTTCCAAGGCCCAAAATCGCCTCACATAAAAGTCATACTCCATAGTGGTGGCTTCGGACACCGGGTCGATTAGACATGGAACTTGCTGTTAATTATTGTGCAATGTTTTTTCACAGAGTGGCCCCAATCCTCCTCTTCTGGGGTTCCCAACTGGCGCTGCCAACTCTTCCTGCCTTATAGCACCCACCTAGCAAGCAGCTTGCTGGGGAGGTACTCATGCAGGCTTTCTCCCAAGCTACACCTTGTGCATCCATTTACACACGTTGCAGCTTGGCCCCCCTCCCACTCCCTTGTCACTGGATTTGAGTGACAGCAGCAGAACAAATGGCTCCTGCTTATATTAATATGCCATGTGAGGAGGGAGAAAGAGTGCAGCACTGCTGCTCATTCATAGCACTTGACTGAGATTGTGCACCTAAAAGATTTTTTTTTACCTACTGTGAATGCAGAGCATGCAATAAGGTAAAAAAAAAACTTTAGCCTTTATAAACATTTTAAGGGCAAATGATTTGTTTTTTTGAGATGCCAAGGTTAATTTTGTGAGCAGTCAGATAGCAAAATAATAACCACTTTTTAAAATACATTTCCAGGCAGTGGGAAATTGGCCTTAAAAGAGTACAACAATAATACAAGAAAAATAAAAATTAGATATATTGATTCATTTATGTGATCATTGTTAATAAAAGCATGTTTTTTTGCTCAAACAGTTAATGATAAACTTTTATTGGTAGAAATCAGGCACACCTAGTGTAAGTGTGCTACTCTTTTTTATTACATTAATTCAACACTTTATGTGTAACAACACTGCTGTATCTGAGTGTGGAAAGGTATAGAGCTTGTAATGTAAGTAAATTTAGTCACAAATGTTGGTACTGTATAGATTTAATTGATTTTCAAGAAATGGATAAAAGTGAGGTGGGACAGAAAAATAGCTAAACGCAGAGAATAAATCTATAACAAATAAGGCAATGTTCAAACTACAACAGACATTAGCAATCAATCATTTAATGACTAAAGTGTAGAAAGACGGCTGCTTTACGTTTTTATAAATTGCTGATTTGTGTACTATTTTATTAAAAAAAAAAAAATAAAATGGGTCGGTAGTTGAATGCAATTTAGGAGTCTCTTGACTAGCAAGAAATTTCAATTTTATTTTTTGCTCAAAAGCTGTTTACTGGCTGTAAACGGTTTTAACAATCCTTGAAATAAACAAATGTTGTATTATTTATATGTTTCAGCACAATAACTCTCCAAAGTGTAAAGACATAATAAAGCAAGATCCCAATATGGATATTTTAATAAGTATACGAGTCTGCACAGTAAAGCTGATCTCAATCTCGATAACACTACAATAAAAGAATGGCAGCAACAACTGCAAATTTATATCCGTGACATAAACCAACGTGTCTCAAGTCTCCTAAAAATTTGACACAGCTGCTAAGGCACTTGTAAATAATTAACAAGTCATTCCAAGCTGGAGAAAGGTGCCCATCTTGAGAAATCAAAACCTATTTGCAAAGCTTAACAGATACTACAGATAGTCAAAAAGGGCTATTTTCGGAAATGCAGATGATAACACCATGAAACCTCTTGAAGCTGGAATTATCTTGCCTGGAGCATTAGGTCCCTATGGAGAGGTACAGAACCAAGTCGTTTCATATTACTTCTCTCTTTATAGTTTAATATGAATATTGGAATTTGCATTCCTATGAAAGATAGGGGCTCCAGCAGCATAAGTTTGCCAGAAGCATAAAATAAAATATAAATACTTGAATCAATTTCTGGCCATGACGGCTCAGAAAGCAATTTAGCAACTATTGTGGTATTCATGTGAATTTGATAAATGATGTATTGCAGTGTACTTCATTCTGATCTAGGGTGTTATAGTGACTTATCTCCGATTCTATTGCATTTCTAGTCACTGTGGTCAATACTTCCTGTATCACATGTTCCCTTTGTAAATGTTCATTCACCTTTTTTACAATTGTATTCTCTCTGCAGTCCAGCCCATTCCTGTTGTGCAAGACTGCATTTCAAATAGGCTATCAGAATCATTTTCACCACCAGCATTATTATTATGAATGGAAAAAAATGTTTTTCAGTTTTCTCTGGGTTTTGTAATTCCTGGATTGGGTTCTGGAGTTTGGAGTCTTCAAGAGTTTTGGGGGGAACAAAGCCTCTAATCCTGTGTCCAGGTCTTACTGGAGACCAAAAGTCTGTGTGTGCGCAGCTGTGCACAGTTGTTAAAAGCAAGGCAATGTCAGTAGTTTGGAGGTCCATCTGGGAGGTCAGGGATTAGACCATTGTAGCTGGGAGTTGAGAGAGCCGAGAGAACCACAGCAACAATAAATCTCCAAGCAGCAACAATGAACCTACCCAGCAATAATAATGGTCCCCTCATGAAGCAATAGAAGATCCATGCAGTAGCAACAATAAAACCCTCTTATGCTAATATACTCATGGTGGACATAGTAAATAAAGAAAAAACATCTGTAGCAATCAACTATATTTGCTGCAATGAAGAAAAGTGTCAGAAATTAGGACTAATGCCGCGTACACACGGTCGTTTTTTGCGATGAAAAAAAAACGACGCTTTCTGTGAAGTAAAAAACGACATTTTTGAAACGTCACTTTTCAAAGACAATTTTGCATACACACCATCGTTTTTTCACAAAAAGCGAGGTTACGTTCACCACTCTTTTCCATTGAAGCTCGCTTCATAACTAGCTTCTGGGCATGCGCGGGTTGAAAAACGTCGTTTTGAACGACGTTTTTGCTACACACGGTGACTTTTTGTGAAACCAAAAACGACGTTTTGAAAAACGACAAAAAATTCAAGCATGTTGGAATTTTTTTTTGGTCGTTTTTTTTAAGACAAAAAACGACGTTTTGCCCACACACGATCAATTTAAATGACGTTTTAAAAAACGTCGTTTTTTTTTTCATCGCAAAAAACGACCGTGTGTACGCGGCATAAGGAGTAGCTAATGGTACAAACTCAGTCACTTTGCTGTGAAATACGGAATGTACATCATTGCACGTGAAATTCAGCAGCGTGGAATAGAAATTGTACAGCATTGAATACTGAACAAGGCAACGTGGAATCAGAAAAGTACAGCTTGTGTACTAGCAGTGATCTATTTTGTTCCTTTAAAAGAGTAATCCTGGCTTAGCCGATATTTGGTGTCACATGTGAACAAAGAGCTGGGGCAGAGCAATACTTACACTACTCACTTTATCTACCAGGCTCTGCAATAAATGATGTCATTAGTCGGAGCCAAGCAAAGCAAGTTAGTATTGTAAGCATTTTTCTGCCATGGCTTTGTTTATATGTGACAGCAGTGATTGGCTGGGTGGTTTGTCACTGTAGGTTCATTTAAAGGGAGGTCTGAAGGGGGGCATAGCTTAACTAAAGACATACTATACACACAGTATATACATATATATTTATATTTTCATGTGACAACACTAAAGAAATTACACTTTGCTACATTGTAACGTAGCGAGTCTACAGCTTGTAGAAAAGGTCTAAATTTGCTGTCCCCTCAAAATAACTCAACACAGCCATTAATGTCTAAACCGCTGGCAACAAAAGTGAGTACACCCCTAAGTGAAAATGCTTTAAACCTGCCCCCTGGCGGGTGTGTGATCGAGTTAGGGAACGGCAGAACAGGGGGGTGTCTTTGTAAACAAGACATCTCCCTATTCTGCCTAGTGACAGCACTGATCGTCTGCTCCCTCTCACCGGGAGCAGCGATCAGTGATGTGTCACAGTAAGCCACGCACCCCAACAGTTAGGATCACTCCCTAGGACACACTTAACCCTTTCCACGTCCCCTACTGGTTAACCCCTTCATTGACAGTCACATTTACACAGTAATCAGTGCATTTTTGTAGCACCGATCCCAGTATAAATGCGAATGATCCCAAAATAGCGCCAAAAGTGTCCGATGTGTCCGCCATAAATCACAGATCGCCGCCATAACAAGTATTTTTTTTAATAAAAAGGCCATAAAGCTACCCCTATTTTGTAGATGCTATAACTTTTGTACAAACCAATCAATATACACTTATTGCAATTTTTTTTACCAAAAATATGTAGAATATGCATTGGCCTAAACTGAGCAAAAATTCACTTAAAAAAATTGTCAATATATTTTTGTTTATAGCGCAAAAAATAAAAACCGCAGAGGTGATCAAATACTGCCAAAAGAAAGCTCTATTTGTGGGGAAAAAAAAAAGGACGTCAATTTTGTTTGTGAGCCATGTCGCACGACCATGCAATTATCAATTAATGCGACGCAGTGCTGAATCACAAAAAGTGGCCCAGTCATTTGGCAGCCAAATGGTCCGGGGCTGAAGTGGTTAAAAGTGTGTTGTGTTATTTTGAGGGGACAGCTAATTGACACTGTTATACAAGGTGTACACTACTTTGTAGCAAAGTTTAATTTCCTCACATAAAAAGATAAAATAAAATATTTACAAAAATGTGAGGGTGTACTCACTTTTGTGAGATACTGTATATATTGTATAGTATCATCCATTAGATGGCACTATCACCCTCAACTAAAAGAAATGGTCAATGGTGGAGATAGGTTGTTCTGCATGTTAGTATCAGGTTGGCCCTCCAGTAGGTGAGAAAGCCAGGGTCCAGTAGCAAGGAGCAAAATATAGGCTGGAGAGAGCACAATAATCTGGTAAACAGGAAACGCAGAGACACGAATTAAATCAGGAAGTTCATTGGAGAAGCACAAGAAACAAGGGACAAGGCATGATTGTATTAAGAGATCAGATAGTGAGCTGTCCAGCATTTTAGGTGGCATAGCGGGAAGAGCCACAGGTAGGCACAACAGGTCCAGATCCAAACTAGGACAGTCCTTCCTTCCTTTTAAGATTGCCCCTAGATGTCTTAGGGCCAGGTTTGTAAGGAACCCTCCACAAAATCTTCTTTACCCTTCCCCTTAACAGAGTTTTCATTAAACAGTTTGAGTAGGGATAAGTGAAACAAGGGTTAATCTTCATACTGTCAGAAATATGCATGTGCATTTGAAAAATTTGTTTCATTTAGTATAGATTCGTTATCTTATTAATTCATTTTTGTTGATCGACCGCCGATTCAAATTCTGTGTGAAAAATAGCTGGATATTAAGGAGTGGCTGCCATGTTCTTAACTGATGACTCATCAGCTGTCAGCAAGCTTCCTCTCTGACAGCTGAAATGTAAACAAAAGAAAGCCAGAAATGAAAAATTCAGAGGAGCACACTGACCGTGGTTGTGGGGAAGAGACCTTGGGGTGGGGGGCCCAAACTGGATACAATGTAATGAACTTCAAGCAGATTTCATACACCGCAATCTAACTTCTGGCAGCAAGATATTACTGAACTTGCCACCTTACTGCAACTTCCTCCTCCCTGACGTTAGTTACTGTATTTGGTATACTAGATGAAGAATATTGCCCACACTATATTAGAATACTCTTGTAAGACACTTTGTTCATGGCTCACAAAGTAATAACTTTTAAACGGATTAAATAAAGTCCATCCTCCCTTACTGTAGCCCAGTAGAAATCACTGGTTAACTCTATTGTGAAAAAGATAGCCATGGGAATAGAATGGGTTTCTTAAAATTCTATATAATGTGGAACCTATGGTATAATAATTCTTCCACAGCTTTGGAGGGATCTCCCCAGCCTTACAGATATAACTAACTCACTTAGCATATGTGAACTACTTGGCAATGTGTTTTAGAACGTATGTATAACTACAACACACTGTCATTGGTTCAGTTCTATATTTTATAAAATATATTTCTCGTATACAAACACATATGCAAACAGATGCTTCTGGTAGAAGCAGGGGATGTCACTGCCTCACTTCTGCCTCCTCAAATAGTTGAGTAGTTGAAATTCTAAAAGAATATAGGATTTCAAATGCTCTGGAGGCAACAGTAAGGCTTGGTGATTTCACACTTCCCTGGAAATGTTGGAAGCCAGGATTCTCTTAGCAGGGAAACACTGAATTGGAGTTTTCAAAAACTATCATTTATTTTATAATTTAAAATAAAATATGTTTCATAAGGATTAGTGTTGAGCAGAATATGCCATATTCGAATTCGCGATATATCTCGAATATATAGTCGAATATTCGACAGATATTCGCTAAATACGAATATTCGTGATATATTTTCGAAATGAAATGATTGCGAATTTTCGATATCGCGAATGCGAATGCGATTGCGAATTGCGAATGCGAATATTCGAGAAATGCGGAAGGAGCACTCTGATTGGCTCAGAATATTCGTGATATATTACAATACACAATAATTGCGAATATTCGAGAAATGCGGAAGGAGCACTCTGATTGGCTCAGAATATTCGTGATATATTACAATACACAATAATTGCGAATAATCGAGAAATGCGGAAGGAGCACTCTGATTGGCTCAGAATATTCGTGATATATTACAATACACAATAATTGCGAATATTCGAGAAATGCGGAATGGAGCACTCTGATTGGCTCAGAATATTCGTGATATATTACAATACACAATAATTGCGAATATTCGAGAAATGCGGAATGGAGCACTCTGATTGGCTCAGAATATTCGTGATATATTACAATACAAAATAATTTCGAAATTTCGAGAAATGCGGAATGGAGTACTCTGATTGGCTCAGAATATTCGTGATATATTACAATATAAAATAATCGCGCGATATCGCTATTTGCCGAATAATCGCATTGCGATTTTTCGGCAATATAAAATGAGCGCTGCAGCTACTCGGCCCAAGGTCTCTAATCATACCAGCAATGCTTTTAGACGTCGATGGGAATCTCTAGGATGTGATCTGTTCTAAAAAATTTTTTAAAACATTCGAATATTCGAAATAGCGAATATTCGCCGCGATATTCGCGTTATTCGCGAATACTCGAATATGCAATATTCGTAGCGAATATTCGCAATGCGAATATTCGTGAGCAACACTAATAAGGATATGAAATACTCTTTCAGTGGTGGGGATGTAAGAGACATACACCACAGGAGCTCTGATTCTGCATTACCCCTAACTCATCCAGAGGGCATCTCCACAATGCTTTACTCACTCTGAACTGCATATTGGGTACCCCACAGCATGACATCACTGTCACCCTCTCACATGTCTTCAGCTAAGCTGTGCTCCATGTGAATGCCGACAAGTACTCCATGAGTGGAACTCATAACTCCTTTTCTCCCTCTCTAGGGATTTGCCTGCTGGGCTTGGTTGAGGATGATTAAATTACTCCTTTTCTATGCCAGAAAAGCCATAAACTTGTTTTGGAAGAAGCTAGCACCACCCACTTTCTTACTGGAAACACTAACCTACCTATGTACACAGATACTTATGTAAACAGAGGCTGCCCTAGAAAATTTCAAAACATTTTGTTGAAAATGCTAGATAACGCTTCTACGACCTCAATGCCAGACAACGTTTGAGATTCTAATGTTTTCCTGCATTTACCCGACAGTCCCAGCTCTACCAGAGGGTCTCGGTCTCTAAAGGGCATCAATGTATTCAGGGCATGGCTATCATTTATCTTTATTTCTTGGGCAGCATGAGCCATGCAAATAGACTTAAGTTTTAGTTAATGCCAAGTTGGCACTTTCTGCTTTTTTGATTTTGTCCTTGAGTAACGGATGGTTTGCCCCTTCGTGGGCATATTATCTGTATCTTGGTTTATTACGTCTAATCTGAAACTATATTAAAGATATTTCTTAAAAAATACAAAATACAGTTTCAAAATAAATGCCCAATAAAAGAGAATTTACCTAGCATTCATTAATACTAATTTACCTTTACCTAGAAAGTTTCATTAAAATCCATTATTTATGCCTTTTATTATCACTTTAATCAAATTCTAAACTAGTTTGTATAGATGCATCTTTTTTTAAGTGGAACAAGACACTACAGGACTATGATTTCAGGCTATTTTCTTGCAGTTTTTGGAATCATTTAGAACTGACACTAATCTTAATTGCAGCTGAATCACACACGAGTCACAAGCCGTAAATTATTATTGGAAACCCATGAGACTAATCATTTATTTTTAGACGTTGGGCCTGCTTTAATAATCTTTCTATAAAGTTTAGTTATAGATAGAAAATATGGGAAAATGGCTGATTCAGCTCTACAGCATGACTTAAAAACAAAATGTTATAATTAGGAGTTTGCCTATGGCTAGACTCAAAATTTAAATTTCAAGATAATACTGCCAGTCACATGCTGAAAAGACAGGGTAACTATAAAGTAATTTCTTAGCTTCTAAATCAGTTCTTGTTGTACCTTGTTTTCAAAGCCCTGTCAAACTATGTAAAAAAATAAATATATTAATAGTTTTTACTATACATATATATTAAAATAAAACAGACGAATATAGAAACCCAGCATTTTTATTCAGCCATAGTTGTGTTAAAAATGTGGTTAACTACAGTACATGTTTATCTACAGATTGTAATAAATTTGCTTTTGCAGTCCGCTGTACAAGCACACTCAAAATAGGGGGGGGGGTACGGCACGGTAAATGGTTAAGAGTCTGGTACATTGCACGGTGTTGTCCACCTAAAGGCTTTTGTTGATAGATCCTTTTTTTTTTTTAACTCAGCCTTTTTTATTTAAAGCAGAGTTCCACCCAGGAAAACAACATTTGCCCATCTAGCTTAAAAAAATTAAATAAAAAAAACGTGAAAAAAAAAATACTCACCCGAAATACCTGTTGCTATGCGGTAGTCCTTAATCTGCCTCTTCCACACCGCGGTGTCTTTTCTTCTGCTTCTTCTGCTTGTGAATGGGGCGCGCTGCTTTCTGGGAACTGTGTGTGTTCTCAGAGAGCAGCCGCCCATTCACAAGCCAGCGTGAGACTCACGCAGGCGCAGTAGGAAATGGGCAGTGAAGCCGTACGGCTTCACTGCCTGTTTCCCATAGTGTGCCATTCCACAGTAAACAATGCAATTTAAATGCATTTTTTGCTGTGAAAATGACAATTGTTCCAAAAATGTGTCAAAATTGTCCGAAGTGTCCGCCATATTGTCGCAGTCACGAAAAAAAACGCTGATCGCCGCTATTATTAGTAAAAAAATTTTTTTTATAAAAATGCAATAAAACTATCCCTTATTTTGTAAACGCTATAAATTTTGCGAAAACCAACCGATAAACGCTTATTGCAATTTTTTTTACCAAAAATACGTAGAAGAATACGTATCGGCCTAAACTGAGGAAAAAAAATGTTTTTTTATATATTTTTGGGGGATATTTATTATTGCAAAAAGTAAAAAATATTGCATTTTTTTTTAAATTGTCGCTCTATTTTTGTTAATAGCGCAAAAAATAAAAACTGCAGAGGTGATCAAATACCACCAAAAGAAAGCTCTATTTGTGGGGAAAAAAGGACGCCAATTTTGTTTGGGAGCCACGTCGCACGACCGCGCAATTGTCAGTTAAAATGAAGCAGTGCCGAATCGCAAAAAGGGACAAGGTCCTTTACCTGCATTTTGGTCCGGGTCTTAAGTGGTTAAACACACAATCAATTGCATAAATTAATAAAATGCTGCATTTGACCCACTTTGCCTTCAATCCAAACACACTTCAATAGGGCCTGCTGCATCAAAGAAATGCAATGTAAACCTGTAGGTAGGTGTTGGTGCTCTTAAATGGTATTTCAGGTACAGATAGAGTGGGTCAGCAGTTAACATTGCACAAACAGTTGCCCAATTGGGGACCCTTACAAACCAAGCCTCTCTCATTTACTCGATCTTGTCCTAGATCAGGATGTACTACATACAGTATTCCCCAGTCTAGAATACAGGTCTCAGGTACTACAGGACCTAGCTGTGACATGAGAGTTTGACTCAACAGAATTAAATATTTCGGCAGGTAAAAATGTTTTAACCGTCATATACACTATTATGACCAGGGGGATTAAGAGCCTATGGAGACATGCCCCACTCCTTGGAAGCTGTTTGTAATGAGTTAGGTTGAGCCAAGATGCAACATTTTTTGAATGGTTAGTGAAGTGTTTACACTATTTGTTTGAGCAACAATACCCACAGCATCTTAAACCAAAAAGGTACTTGTCTGGGTCCCTACACCTATGGGGTCCCCATATCCTGTTATAGGTTCTTACTTGAGATAAATCATAAAAAATGTAGTAAGAAGATTTACATTTCTCTGAATGCAGTAGCAGAAAAGCCACTAAAAGACAAGGAACCAAGTCAGGCAACTGTATATTGATGAACCAAGTGGCCATTGCTTTTTTACATAAATATGCCACTGCAATTCTGTTAGTTTTATCAGAGGTTCCTGGTAAAGACAATGGGGTGGATTAACTTAAATTAGAGTGCCAAATCTGGTGAAGCTGTGTATAGTATCCATTCAGCTTCTAACTTCAGCTTGTTCAATTAATCTTTGACAAAAAAAAACTGGAAGCTGTGCAAAGCTGCACCAGATTTTGCACTCTCCAGTTTTGGTAAATCAACCCCAGTGTTAATCATGAGCAAATAGGTCAAAGCAGTTATGAGTGGGGGAGCTGCGGTGGCTCAACGCGATTGGCACTGCTATGACAAGCCGTTTACCTCTACAGCTAAGGGTTTAGATCCCGGTCTCGAATGCATGTGAATTGAGTTTGGTGGTCTCAGCCCGACTCCCGGTGGGTGTGCTATGCAAGATAAGCCTGCGCCTAGTACGCCCACCCCCCTCCCACAAAACCACCACACTTACACGCACTTGAAATTGGGTTAACATGCACGCACTTTGGCCACGCAGTCTCTAAAAAAGAGAGGCGAAGGACTAACGGGGCTGGCTGAGCGGGCTAGATCCTCTCACTCCCTCATAGGGGAGTCCCTCTGCCCTGTTGGTCTTCAAAGCGGAGCAGGTAGGGCGGGCTGTGTGGGAGGACCCCCTCACACCCGCCATTGCCACCCGGGGGCATGGAGAAAGTTGGCAGATTGCCTCTGAGGGAGGTCTGCCTATTCCCAACTCCTGCAGTCCGGCTCCTCTCTCGAGTACACGCACAAAATACACCTTAAAAAAAAAAAAAGCAGTCATGAGTGAAGCTTGCTTAACCACTTAATTTCCGCCCCACGTCCAAAGACGTCATCTTTTTGAAGATGGATATCTCGGTAACGGCAGCAGCTGTTGCCACAACCGAGATATCCATCTCTTCGTGGGGCGGTCCTGTTAACGATAACGATGGTCATCGCGGCGGATTCGCCGCGAGATCGCCGTTATCGGCGGTGGGAGAGGGTGCCCCCCCCTCCCGCCGCTCTCCCGCGCCCTCCGCCGCTTACCGTAGCCGTCGGTAGCGGCGGAGGCGATCGGGTCCTCTTGCTGGCTGTCCGGGGATGCGACTGAGGGAAAAAATGTCCCTCAGCCGTCCCCATACCTCTGCTGGGCGGAAGTGACGTCAAAACGTCATTTCCGCCCAGCCTCTTAAAGAGACATTTAATTTGTTTACATTTTGACTTTTTTTTTTTTTTTTTCTTTTTTTTTTGCATTTAAGCCTGAATATGAGATCTGAGGTCTTTTTGACCCCAGATCTCATATATAAGAGGACCTGTCATGCTTTTTTCTATTACAAGGGATGTTTACATTCCTTGTAATAGGAATAAAAGTGATAATTTTTTTTTTTTTTTTCAGTGTTAAACATTATAAAATAAATAGAAATAAAAACGAAAACCAAAAAAAAATTTTTTTAAAGTGCTCCGTCCCGACGAGCTCGCGCGCAGAAGCAAACGCATACGCGAGTAGCGCCCGCATATGAAAACGGTGTTCAAACCACACAAGTGAGGTATCGCCGCGATCGTTAGAGCGAGAGCAATAATTCTAGCCCTAGACCTCCTCTGCATCTCAAAAAATGCAACCTGTAGAATTTTAAACGTCGCCTATCGAGATTTTTAAGGGTAAAAGTTTGACGCCATGACACGAGCGGGCGCAATTTTTAAGCGTGACATGTTGGGTATCATTTTACTCGGCGTAACATCATCTTTCACAATATATAAAAAAATTGGGCCAAATTTATTGTTGTCTTATTTTTTAATTCAAGAAAGTGAATTTTTTCCAAAAAAAGTGCGCTTGTAAGACCGCTGCGCAAATACGGTGTGAGAAAAAGTATTGCAATGACTGCCATTTTATTCTCTAGGGTGTTAGAAAAAAAAAAAATATATAATGTTTGGGGGTTTTAAATAATTTTCTAGCAAAAAAAAACTGTTTTAGTCTCGTAAGCACCGAATCTGAAAAACAGGCTCGGGCTGAAGTGGTTAAAGGATAAGTTAACCATTACAAAAAAATATATAAATGCACATTTTTCGCAGGTAAAAAAATATGCATTTTTTTTTTAATGGATCTGTAAAGCATTGCACTCAAGATCAGCAGATCCTTGGTGTAATGCCACGGTCCTGAAGACTGTCTGTATCCGTCTGTCTGTACCTCCAATATGGCCAGGCAGTTACACTATGACAGGAAGTCTTAATAAACTACCACAGCACTCAACAGCGCTGTGGTAGTTCATTAAGAACTACAAGCTGTCAGCCACAAAGTCTGGTGGACAATGTAATTTTCCTATTCGCAGAAAACTGTGAATGGATGACACGGCTGGGTGGGTAGAGCCCTGCATGGTCACGCTTTTTGCAGATTGTGACAGCTAGAGTGGGGGAGAAGGTCCCCCGCTAGCTGTTAGAATGGTGGATCAGGGGGAGCGGGGGCTGATGCTTCTGTAACATGTTACATGTTAGCTACACACTGAATGCATGTTACAAAAGTTGAACTTATCCTTTAAAAAGAAGCATTAGGGCAGTAAACATTCTGTCTCTCCCGGGCCTTATAAGTCAGAGAAGTGCCATCAAGTTCAGAATTATAGCTCTATTTGTAGATACACTGTACAAATTTATAAAGATGTAAACCGTCACTGAAAATTGTGCATGAATTCGGTCCATAAATCTATGGCATTTCAATGGCAATAATTTGAAAAGTGCTGTACTTTTACTGCCAGAGATATGAGGGAAGTCATTGTCAACATTCTTCTATAAATGCTATTCACCTGGCTACCTTTAATTTCAGTAGTTTCTAAATCAATGACCTGCATTAGAGAAGTAAAGGATTTATTTATTTTCAGATTTATTACCTCCCTAGGTGGATGCAGCATTGGTTCGATATTGCATCTGTCCCCCGATGCCTCTGCACTGAGATTGATCGAACACTGCCAAATCACTCAGTCAGAGCTCCATGAGCAGAGAGCTGTAGACTGTCAGTCACAGCTCTCTGGTTTTCCCCCTCCACACTCATTGGAGCACTGAGCTGTGGAGGGGGCATAGAGTCTCTGAAAAAAGCAAGGAATCAGTTTCGTGGTCAAAACTTGAATTTCAACATTTACAGGAGCAGTGCCGTTTCCTTATCTTCTGAGCCCATTACTAGCAGGGCTTCGTGACCTAACAGCTTTTTTTTAGAGACTTATCTCCATCGGCATTAGGAAGGAGCCTATCCAATGCTCTGAAACTGGTCCCAGTTCACGCTGGCTTTGGGCTCACTTCGGGTGATGTCATCTACGAGTCCAGCATCCCTTGCTGGTATACTCCAATGCAAAAAAAACTCCACACGGTTTCCCTCTGCTGGACAGTCAGAATCAACAACACCTATTGTGAATCTGATCATCCAAGAACTACCCCCCATGCTGGAAGTGTTTTTAATCCTTTGGCGTATTACAAGTCTTAATGCTGCTGCACATAGAGGCGGCTTATTTTTTATCATGCAAAATTAATTGCACTCCCATAATTCATAGGAGAAGTCCAGCCAAACAAGCTTTGGCTGGACTTCTCCTTTAAGGCCTGGTGTACTCTTGTGTGGCTCTGCAAGCCACATTTCATATGAGCATGGCAACTTATTCATTTGAATGGGATGCCGTGCCTCCTGAAAATGCAGGGAAAGGGTCCCTGCTCCATTTTTTAAATCAAAGCCTGCATGGAAACTGCAAGTACAGTGCGGTTCCCATTACAGGAAGCAGCTTCTGCCATTTTCAGTGTGTGCACCTACAATCTCCTGGGTTTTTCTGTGCAGGTGGTCGTGGCTTTGGGAACAGGGACCTACTGCGGGAACCACCCACACAAGTTTAACCATGCAGCAAGTCAAAATAAAGTCGGAACTTCAGATCTGCATACATGTGCTGGGTCAGTAACACAAAGGAGTTAATTTTTACGAAAGGTAAAAAGGCTGTTCACTTTGCAAGGGGATTTCCCACAGAGCTCAGTGGATGAGGTGAAGCATTGCTGACTTCCATCCCAATCATGTGCAAGCAAAAATGCAATATTTGATTTGTCTTGCATGTGATTTGGTATTCTTTGCCAAGTTAAACGTTAACATATTGGCTAAGCCCTGGGGAAAACTTCCTTGCAAAGTGCAACTTTCCTTTCAATGTGAACAGTCTATTTGGCTTTAGTAAATTAACTCCAAAGTACCCCAAAGGTAAAACCAGCTTTCTCAAAAGTGAGGGTAAGCAATGATTTTCATTTAATTGTTTGCCTTTTTTCACTACTCTGTATTCTCACTAACGTCTAGTGTTTTTTTACTTGGCCTCTATACACACTTGAATATTTTCCTACTGGCTTCCCTATACATGACTACGTAGAGCCTCTTTTTGTCCATGTTCACACTTGTCACTCATCAATTTTTTTAGCTTAGGTGTTTTTGATCTTATAAACTTCAATGAGACAATCTTTAAATTTAAGAAATGTGAACTGCTTTTCATTTCCTTCCTTAAACATTTGAAGCTTAATGTACACACAAAAGTGCCTGCAATACCCCCAGAAAAAACTTAAAAATCACCAGGAATACAATCTGCTTAGGTGCGATTGCAGGGTAATGCCTCATACACACGACTGTTTTTCCCGACGGGAAAACTGCCATGTTTGCTTTTTTTGTTGGAAAAACCGGCCGCGTGTATGCTCCATAGCAGTTTTCCTGACGAGAAAATTGCCCGCAAAAAAATTAGAAGCAGCTCTCCTTTTCCCGTTGTGAAAACCGCTCGTGTGTATGCTTTTCTGAGGGGAAAAAAACCCACATGCTCAGAATCAATTATGATCAAGTATGAGACGGAGCATTCGTTCTGGTAAAACTAGCGTTCATAATGGAGATAGCACATTTGTCACGCTGTAACTGAAAAGGATGAAGACTGAAAAGCGCAAACCTCTCAAACTTTTACTAACATAAGGATCAGCAAAAGAAGCACAAAGGGTGGCGCCATTTGAATTGAACTTCCCCTTTATAGTCCCTTTGTATGTGTTGTACATCACTGCGCTTTGGTCGGGCGGGATTTGGCCTGATCCTCTGTATGCAAGGCAGGCTGGAAAGGAATCACTTTGGGAAAAAAACTGTTTTTTTTCCTGACAGGAAAACCGGTCATGTGTACAAGGCATTAGACACTGCAACTTTTTATTTTAAACTTGGGTTGAATTGGGTCAGAAGAGAGTGCAGGAAGGTATTACGTTGCCAAGTTCATGTCAACAGGTTGCTGAGGCTTTTATATCAGGTAAAAATTTAGCAAGATTTTAGTACAAACCAGTAGTATTACTATACGTATTACAAGCTACACACAATTTAGTGAGCATTGAATATGAGTATACTGTATGTCAGATGCTATATCAAAAACAAGTAACCTAAAGATACAACTTTCAGATTTCAATCATTTAATTTACATACCATGTCTCCTTTCTCTCCTTTGCTACCCTCGAGCCCACTTTCTCCCTGTTATAAACAAAAAAAGTGTTAATATATGTTTCTTTAGTCATCAGTCACAGAGCCTTGACACAATTTTACACAAGGGTTTGCATTTTACTACAATGACATCATTGGGTTAATTTACTAAAGTATTCGAGAAACATAATACAATTGTGTGAATGTTCACTCAGTTTTCTAGTCATGTACAGATGAAATAAGTAAACAGGCATTTGCTTTTTCATAGGATTTCAACAATTGAAGAGAATATTCACACAATATATTGTCTGAAGATTCTTAACTCCTTTAGGCAATAGGCATGTGCATTTCGTTTCGTTCCGAATCGAAATTCGGACGAATTTTCCATTATTCGGACATTCGGATGCATACGAATTTCCGAATTGCTATAATAACGAAAAATTTCGACCGTTTTCCGAATTCGTTCATTTTCGACCGAATTTCGAAAAAAAAAAAAAAAAAAAAAAAAAGGTCGAAATCGATTTTTTTTTTCGAATTCCGAATCGAATACCCGCGGACTAAATTCGATCGGAATTCGAAAAAAAAAAAAAAAAAATTTCGAATTTAATTCGAAAAAAATTCTATTAGAAAAGAGACTATTTGTTTTCTAATCTGGTTGAAATATTTTCGATTTCGACCGATTTTTTCGAAATTCGGTCGAAAACGAACGAATTCGAAAAACGGTCGAAATATTTTCGATTTCGACCGTATTTTTCGAAATTCGGTCGAAAACGAACGAATTCCGAAAACGAATTCAACACATGTAACGAACCTAACTTAACGAAATTTATTAAATAACGAATTGAAACGAAACGAAACGAATTTTTCACTTTTGCACATGCCTATTAGGCAATCTGCCTCCCTCTATAGAAGTCTATATATTTTGTTTGTGCTTAGCTGCTTTGTGGTTATAACTGGTAAGCTGAACAACATGTTGGCTTTATAGATCTTTCAGGTACTCTTGGGGTAAGACTTCCTTAAACAGAAATGCCAGTTCTGTTCTAATATCATGGACCACTGCAATATTAGTTACCATTAAAAATGGTCCGAACACCCCCCGTTTTCGGTTCGCACCAGAACTTGCCGAACAGGCAAACATTTTTTTCAACATGTGAACACTGTTAAAGTCTATGGGACACGAACATGAAAAATCAAAAGGGCTTATATGCATGGTATTGTTATAAATAGTGTTTGGGGACCTGCCCCAGGGGACATGTCTCAATGCCAAAAAAAAAGTTTTAAAAATGGCCATTTTTCCGGGAGCAGTGATTTTAATAATGCTTAAAGTGAAACAATAAAAGTGAAGTATTCCTTAACATTCCGTACATAGGGGGTGTTTATAGTATGCCTGTAAAGTGCCACATTTTTTCAGTGTTTAGAACAGTCCCTGCAGCAAAATGACATTTCTAAAGGAAAATGTTCTGCAGCTTTCAAATTTTCCCCAAACTCAGCATATTGTTCAGTGTTCCCTCATACACCCGAACAACTAAAGTTCAGCCCAAACTTATGCTCAGGCCTAACAGTTCGCCCATCACTAGTTACCATGTGAGAGATTAAGGGGTAGATTTACTACAACTAGAGACTGCAAAATCTGGTGTGCATAGAAAATAATCAGCTTTATTTTTTTATTTTTTTTGTCAAAGCTTAAAGGGGTTGTAAAGGCAAAAGGTTTTTTTTTTCTGTAATGCATTCCATGCATTAAGATAAAAAGCCTTCTGGTCAGGAGAGAAGGAGGGGCGGGGCTGGGCAATGTCTGAATGGACAAAGGGAGCTGCAACTCGGCTAGGGTGCCCAATAGCAAGCTGCTTGCTGTCGTGGTACTCAACAGGAGGGAGGGGCCAGGAATAAGCTGATGTTAGAAAGTGATTGGTTACCATGCACAGCTGCACCATATTTTGCACTCTCCAGTTTTAGTAAATCAACCCATCAGTCTTCATGATATAGGTATTAATGATGTTTGGTAAATATGAGATGGTGGCACCCTCTTTGTGGAACTATGGAGGGAAGTGGAGTCAAAACTATAGCAGGATAGCCTCACCAGTTTACTTGCTGCATATGGAATGTTATTTGAGTGGCCAGAAGGGGATTGCTGATAAACATGAACTTGCAAGGAGCACATTAAAATTCAAGGTGAAGTTAGACAAGGATTGACTAGAAGTGAGCAAGAACTACTTATGCCGCGTACACACGGTCGTTTTTTGCGATGAAAAAAAACGTTGTTTTTTAAAACGTCATTTAAATTGATCGTGTGTGGGCAAAACTTTGTTTTTTGTCTTCAAAAAAACGACCCAAAAAAAATTCCAACATGCTTGAATTTTTTGTGTCGTTTTTCAAAACGTTGTTTTTTGTTTCACAAAAAGTCACCGTGTGTAGCAAAAACGTCGTTTAAAACGACGTTTCAACCCACGCATGCCCAGAAGCTAGTTATGAAGCGAGCTTCAATGGAAAAGAGTGGTGAACGTAACCTCGCTTTTTGTGAAAGAAACGATGGTGTGTATGCAACATCGTCTTTGAAAAGTGACGTTTCAAAAACGTTGTTTTTTACTTCACAGAAAACTTCGTTTTTTTTTCATCACAAAAAATGATCGTGTGTACACGGCATTAGAGTTAATAAAGGGAACAGGACAGAGCACAAGGAAATGAGGCATTCAGGGATAGACCAATCATGAATTCAAAACACAAGTGAAGAAGGAGAATAACTAATAAGAGGTAATAAACACCTCAACAGACCACACTGGGAGAATAGATGGAAACCTAACAATGAGAAACTCATCAACAGCAAGCAGGTCAAGGCAAATACTAAGTGAATCTATGCTTTGCCCACATAGAACAAAGACAGGTACACTTTAAGACAGACTAATACAGATTTATATATATATATATATATATATATATATATATATATATATATATATATATATATATAATAAGAATTAAAACATTCAAAGAAAACACCGATACACATATTTGTGTTTCAATATTGTTATCTTATGGCAACAGTCAAATACCACCACCTGCCTAATTTATATCGTAAATAGAGCAAAGCAGAAACCAAATTGTTTACTTAGCTGGTATATTACAAATGATATGCATGTATACAGTTTAAAATAAACACGACTCCATAGTTAATGCAACAACCATGTGATCCCAATCCTTGACCTAGGGCATGACACGACATGAATATGAATTAATTTAAAAAAAGGTTTATGTCATTTTCCAAACTGTGCACTGATACAGAAGCATTTGCCACATGTAGACTTAAGTTTTAAAGCCCCAGGGTGTGCAGATTTTAAACTGGGAAATAGCTCTAGACTTTCCAGCAGCTGTTTGCTTGGTTACATAGCTCTTTTTGGTCAGGGTGGCTTCCTGATACATTCCGCTGCCTGTTTGTCAACTTGTGACAGCAGAGCTTGGAGGAAAATTTTATCTCACTGACACAGTTTCGTAGCCCAATATGAAATGGTAAGACCTATTAAAAAATGTCTATAATGTTTTTGCATATATGTATGTGATATGTAAAACAGAATGAATAATTCAAGAAAAATGAATATTGCCACATTGCCAATTCAGGAAATAATGAAGAGGCATAAGCACAAATAATTCAATAAAGGGACATAAATTAAAATCTCAAAGAAAAAAAGGCACATGAACGATTAGCATTGTCAGTTTTTTTGTAGCTAATAGGCATGCTTGAATAGGTTTCTAAAAATAAAAAAAAATAAAAAATATGGCTAATTACCCTGGACAAACTACAGTCTCCATCTCCCTCCTAAACCTTGACATCAAATTACTAGCCAAGTTTCTTGCCACACATTTAAATAATATTATTGGTAAATTACACTGTGACCAAACAGTTTTTTGTTCCAATCCAGACAATATCAGATGCGCAATTCTACTCTCTCAGGCAGCCCAAAATAGACGCATACCATCGTGCTTTCTGTCCCTTGACATTTAGAGGGTATTTGACTCTAGCCATATCTTAATTACACCCTTCAGCGTTGGGGTTTTGAGACTCATTTCCTGACTTGGATCTCCTCCTTATATAATAACCCACGGCATACATCAAATATGCAGGCTACAAATCTGTGATGTTTAACATTAGAAGAGGCACCAGATAGGGCTGTCCCCTATCCCCACTGTTTGCCTTATTCATCAAACGTTTGGCACAGCTGATCAGATCAAACCCTGATGTCAAGAGGATAGAAATGGGAGCACACCAATACTAAATTTGTCTTTTTGCGGATGATATACTAATCTTATCCACACATTTCTGCCCCCAAACTGCTCTCTATATTAGGAATAGGCAAGCTTAGCCCAACTCTCTGGCCTAATTGTTAACCCTAACAAATCAAAAGTGCTCAATATATCCTTAGCACCGACAAAACTCCAACAAGCCATGACCTCTCTGCCGTTTACATTGGCATCACACCATCTTCTGTACTTGAGTTCAACTCCCTGCCTCACCCACTGATCTATTTTCTGTCATCTACTTGCCCCTGTTAAAGCAGATGACTAGTCTCATGATCTAATGGTCCTTTGTACCCCTATCAGGGTTGGGTAGAGTTAATGCTACCAAAATGTCAATACTGCCTAAATTCCTATACCTATTTAGAGTACTTCCTATACCTGTACCATCATATTTTCTACGCTTTACACAAAGAGTAATGACTTGCATTTGGGGAACGATCAAACCTGCTGCATTCACCACCTGGTTCGACACTAACCTATTCAGCTTCCACAAACTGGTCTCTAACAAAGCTATTCATCCTTTCCCCACTCTATGCTAGTCTTGCGGACTCCCTAGGTCTGAATTATTTTGCTACCTACAGATCAAAAATTCCTATATGCCATTTTTTAGAATGGGATCATTATTTAGTCAGATGACAATTCAAACAAATCTAAGAATAACCCACACATTTGAGATCTCATTTTGATTCTACACCAACAACTGAACAATGGAAAATAGCAGGAAACAGATGGACGGCCGCACACCAAAGAACTCTTGAGTTGTCTTTATTGAAGAAACATGAGCAAACACTGCAAATACACAGCAAGAATCATATACGGCCGACATGTTTCACACTTGGCAAGTGCTTATTCATGGCCAGCAACTGAACACGTTCCAAATACAGCACAACCATCATACACAGAGAAATGCGCACAGGATCTGTAGTGCACAATTGAGATCACAGAGTGGGCTAATATTGGGAAGACAACTAATATTCATCATCAAAACTACAAGGTCCTAACATGCTGGTACCTAGTGCCTGCAAGTATAGCTAAATATCCCCCCTCACACTCAGGAAGTTGCTTTTGAGGCTGCTCAGCTCAAAGCACACACTTTCACATTTGGTGGCACTGCCCAGTTGTCCAAGAATTCTGGAGGCATAACTTTGCTATGGCCTCTAGAGCCGTAGAGACAGCGGTTTAACTTGATCTGGCGATGGCTCTCTTAAACCTTAAACTCACTGAGCTCGCACACTCTCAGTTCCAATTACTCTTACAACTCACGTTAGCAGCCAAACAAACCATAGCCATGCATGGAAGTCCCAGGCTTTGTTTGTGGCTGAAGCTAAACATAGGATGAATAGAGTCTTTACTAAAATGACAGCTGTTGAAATTTTCAATATACTGAAATTTGAAAAAGTTTGGGTCAAACACTGCTTGCCCCCTGACTTTAACAAATCCTTATTATTGCCTTGGTAAATGAGAATCTGTTTTTACTCACTGGAACCATATCCTGCACGGAAGCCGCACTACCGTTCTGTGAGCCTTCTTCCCATCTACACTTGCCATTTTCCTTTTCTCTGTCTGTCCTTTGAGCTAGGAGTTTATAATGGTTATCACTCAATAAATAGGTAATGTATGGACGCGAGACTAGCTCATACCCCAACTTTTTTTTGTCTCCACTCCTCCTTTATTCCCATGTTACGTTTCCAAATATCTGTATCATCTAAATGAGACTTTGTCTTTCCGTTTTAAGCCATAATTCTGTATAACGTTTTTTACCTACCTACAACACCAGTGTAAAATAGTTGTTCCTTCATGGTATTTTGCAAAATGCACTGGAACTTGTATAGAATGCATACTCTTATTTTGTAACACTATGTTCCTTTTCATCTACCACGAGGAAGTGTATGTTCACATGTTTAGTATCTCGCTAACATTATGTAAGACTTTCATGTTAATGTACCATCTTTATCTCCTTTGCTAAAAAATGTATAAAATTATTTTACAAAGAAAAATAAGGCTAATGAATTGGTATTAAAACATGAAATCAGCAAATTGCGATTGTTATTATTCTTATAAATAAACTGTATTGATGAAGATTTCTGGAGTCTGCAGAGAACCATAAAGTTAATCAATCTTGATTGTCTTTATTTCTAGTTTACAAAAATAATCCAGAGAATCAAAAATTGACGAATCAGAATTTCTTCTGATTTTTATCATCATTTTGTAAGAGATAACAGAGTTAATAATTTAGATTGTCTAAAGGGGTATAGAATGTTCGCTAACAATAGGAAAGTTCACTTAGTTTAGTGAATAAGGTCAATCAGTGCTCCGTTTGAATACTTGATTATGTGCAAGAAAAAAAAAAAAAAAAAAAAAACGGGGTTTAACCTGTATATAACTACATAATTTAATCTTACTCACTAAAACATTTATTTTGCAAAAATGTTCTGTTTAGCAATTGAAGTCCAATATGTAGGTTTTCGTTTTACATTTTACATGACTTTATGAACATGCCGTAGGACTTGGTTTGCTGTTCAAGATTTGATTCTGAAAAGCAAGAACTGAACCATCTATGATGTTCAAGTGCACTAGATTTGGTGCAAAAAAAGACACATAATGTATAATTATTTGTGCATAACGGTAATTAGACACATAATCAGCGGTGGTTAGACATATGCACACAAATATTTTGTTTCAGAATTTCAGTTTCACCTGAAAAATACATTGAATTACTCCCAAATTTTGTTTTTCATTGATTTTATTAAAGATGCATTCATACGAAAATCCAAATTTAGGTTGAATCTGTCAATTGAAGGCTTATGGTGTCTGTTGGATGTTCTACGAAGATTTGATGAAGCAGCTTAACTAAGGCACCACAATCGTACATTTACGATCAAATGCTCTGCCCACAAGCTATAGTAGAATTCTAATGTTTGACTAGTAATAATTATTTTTACTAGTCAAACATTACAATTCTTCTATAGCCTATGGGCGAAGCATTTGACCATGAATGTCCACTCACGACGTTCATATGTTTTTATCTTTTTCGTCGAATCTTGTCTCAATGCCAAGTTTTCTCTCTATGTTGAATAATCTTGGACCAATAGAGGTAGGTTAGGCACATTTGATCGCAGGTTCGATACACAGATCAATATTGTCACCGTCATGTTGAATCTTCTATCCATATTGAACTGTTGTCGCAATGATACCAACATATAATGAATATGAAAAAAAAACGTTTTTTATTTTGGATCTTTCGGATTCTACGTGTTCTTTATCGTTTTGTTAAAACGAACACGAAAAATTACCCCAATTCAGATAAAAATTGTTAAAATATAAACCAGTACAGGGCTGGTTTACCTTTGTATGGGCTTTCAGTTGCAGAGCTGGAGGAAATGTCAATGGAGTATGAGTGTGCTGATTACTGCACTCGTGTTCTATTAGAAACTACAAGTCCTTCTGCCGGTGGTGGCAGTTGAGACAGGCATTTCAATCATTTGTAGATCTCTATGAATGACGTGGCTGTGGGGGCAGAGGCCCTCACATCTGTGTCAATTAAAAAAAACACAGCTGCGGGGAGAAGAAACATTGCATGCTGTCACTGGGGGCTGCTCTGGGAGTAAGATTACTTCACAAAATGTTACACCCTAAATAGGAGTTCAATATGAAATAAAAGTTTTAACATGTTAGCCTTTAAGGTCTAAAATTTGCATTTTATCACACAAATGAAAAAAACTGTGGTAGTGAAAAGGTTAAAAATACTTTAAAAGCAACACTCCCACATTGCTCATTCAGTGCAAAGTAATGGTGTCTTTGCAATGGGACTTTTCCGACTGACTGCGAGAGCTCCCCCACTGCTGAATAATGATGAATAATGAATGATCCTTATTCACTGAGGTTGACGTACCGAAGGCAAATAGGCTGTTCACTTTGCAATGGAATTTCCACCTTTTAATACAATTTCCCTTAGCTTAGTAAATGTGGTCATAATTCACTTTGCAAAGAATACCAAAGGAAAAAAAAGTTGTTTTTCCTTGCACGGGACTGGATGATGGAAGTGAGCACAACTTTGCTTGTTCACCAAGCTAAAGGAAAATTCATGAAATTTGCTTTGCAAAGTGAACAGACTATTTACTTTTAATTACTTTTAGTAAATCAATCTCATTACCTTTACTGAGTTGTCTTTAAGGCTTGTTTCACACGTGCTTTATCTTCTATAAAATAAGTGAACAGTAGGCTTTTACAAAGCATTTGCAAAGCTTTCAGTAAGCTTTGTTAAAACTTTTTTTAAACACTTTTTAGCTCCAGTTTGTAAATGCTGAACGCAGATCCTTATGGGAGTGCAGATTTCCACTTTCAAAACAAACTGTTAGCAGGCTTCAGCATTACTTGAAGCTTGTTCAAAGCCTGCCAAAGCCAGCTAGCAGTTTGTTAAAAGTTGTACAAATTAGCACCCCCAGTGGCAGAGCCCTCTAATGTGGTCTGCATGTACTGAGTGGACATGGACCTGTCATCTGCCCGCTCCACTCATTGTGGCCCATGATTGGTTACCAAGTCGCTTAAGTGGCACTCGCTCTTCAAAAGGTTGGGCACCCGTGAGCTAAAGGGTGCTTTAAAAGCTTAGAGAAAGCTACTCAGAAGCTTGTCGAAAGCTTGGCAAAATATCAAAATCTTGCTAAAAGTTTCCTAAAACGTTGCTGTTCTTACGGTTATACAAGCTGAAGCCTGTGTGATATAGGCCTAATCATTAAAAGGCTGCAGGGTCCATATCTAACTCTAAGACCTCTGTGGTGTCTGGCTGTAATTCTTCTTGCTGTGCCACCTGAGATGCTGGACAGCTCCCTGACTGATCTCTTGGACAATCTTGCCTTGCATCTCGTTTCTGGTGAACCCTGAACCCTGCTCCTCCCATGAACTTCCTGATTTAAACCATGTCTCTGCACTTTTTTTGCCAGGTTATTGTGCCCTCTCCCGCCAATATCTTGCTCTTTGCATACCTGCTGCTGCCCTTTTCTTTGCTACCACTCATTATTGAGCCTTGGCTTGTTCATAGACTACGCTTCTGTCTGATCCCATCCAGCTACTGCTTGTTACCAAACTTTGGCTTGTTTGTTGACTATGCTCTGGCTTGATCCCTACTTATCTATTACTGGACCCTGGCTTGCTTCCCGCCTGGTGGGGAGATCTTGAGACCACAACCTGGTACTAGCATGCGGCAAAACCCATATCCACAATCAGGAGCTCTGTTGAATACCAGCTAGTACTTAGACCCTGCCCTTCAAGTGAACCTGCATCTGCTAGGAGAATCTGCTGTTGTATTTACTGTTGACTACTGGGGAACCTCTCTACTACTACAGCCATTGGCCTCCGAGCCTAGACTGTGACACAGTCAAACATGAAACCTTTTCTGCTTCCATAAAGCATTAACCCACTTACCTTCATCTGGGAGTGCTGCCTTAAATCAGTAGGAAGTCGTGGCAGAGTAAAGAAAAAAACACCTGTAAGGAAATTGCATAATGTGCATCGCATACTAGCACATTATGAAAATACTTATTATAGAACTAAGCCCCCCACCGGCGCCTGGTTACTGCTGAGAGGGCCAACATGTTCCCTGGTCTATTTCCAGGTTTCCGGGCTCTGGTGGTGTGAGTGATGTCACTCTCACGCATTTGCATGGGAGAACTTCAGAGTGCATGCTATGGTGACGTCACTGGCTGAATCCAGGGTGAATATCTCCTAAATGGTGCAAGTTTAAGAGAGATTGATTTTACCTACAGGCATGGCTTTTTATAGGCTTTACTCTTTACTTTAAGGATCCATTCACACCTGAGCGATTTGTTGTCTGAAGCGTGATAATACAATACAATATACAATACGCTAGAGGGGAAAAAATACATTATTCTCTTCACATGGTTCACATCTCCACTACAAAACACGTGACGCCGAACACCTGAAGCTCAAACAAGTTCCTTTTTTGTCGCGCGAATCAGGCGGTTTGGACGTACTTGAGCGTTTGTATTTTCCTGTCATGTCCCGGGGTGTATTCGAACCTGGGTCTTCCTGGTCTCTTAAACCATAGCCTTACCTGCTGTGCCACAGAAGAGATCTAGACCTTGGGAATATCCTTATTGTGTTCAACACTACCTCGGACTCACTAGCTCCACCTGCTGCCAGCTGTGGACAATTCTCATTCTGGACAGCCTTTAAATAGGAAGTGAGGTCATCACTCAGCGCCTGTTTATTTGGATTACTTCCTGGGTGTTTTGTCTTCAGTGATCTTCCTTGTATTGAACTCCTGCCTGATATCCCGACTATTCTACAGCCTACTGATTTTGTACCTTACCACCAGATCGTGTATGACCTTTGCCTGCCTGTCCATTCTAGAACATTTCACCCAGGCAGAAGATAAAAAAATCTACAAACATAGAAACAAGTGATGAAAGAGATAATCATTTTTCCTATTGGCTAAACTAAAAAAAGTCAAAGTTCAAAAACATCGGACGACACTGTATGCAAACGCTCGAATACGCCGGAAAAAACAACCAAAAACGCTTTCTTGTCAAGTATTTTTCATTTCAATGGGGTCATTTCTGATGCTGCCCAAGTGCCCATATGTTAACTTAAATCACCAGCCTGATGATTAGGCCAAACAGTACTGTCCATGGCTGTGTTCTGCTCAAAGTTTATATGATGCTTCTGAAAAGGATGTGACTGCAACATGGGAACTGCCATTTCTGAAAATGTTAGTTGTTTGACTTTCACTCTGATGCTTTCTGAGTTAGCTACTCTCAAACAAGCACACAAGTAACTACAGTCTACACGGACTTACCACACACTTGTTGCAGGTCAGTGACTCAAAGTATGGAACAAGAAACATTAACAGTCTTTAAAATATTGTTTTCAGAATAAAGTAAACAAATACAGCTACAAATTTCTCTATTCCATTTAATTCCTCTATTCCATTTGGCCACAGAGCAAAAAGAGGAAGCCTTAGGTAATTTCCAAGAGTTTATACAGAGAAAATGACTCATCCCGATGTTAAAGGAAAAGTTCAGCCGAAGCTTTTTTTGGCTTGGCTTTTCCTATTGGTCACAGGAGTGCAATTCGTTTTCAGCAGAGAGTGGTCTGAAGTCCGCTCTCTGCTTACGTCATTGCAATCAGTCCAGGTAGTGCGTAATCCGACTTGGAAAGTTTGGATCTGCAGCTTCCTGGACAGATGGAGGTATCAGCCGCTCAGCGAGTCGCTGAGAGGTTGAGAAAGCCGTTCCCTGCCTTTCCACAGCTCAGCGCTCCAATGAGTGTGGAAGAGCAGGAAATCTGCTGACTGACAGCAGCTCTCTGCTTAGGGAGGTGAGAGAACCAAGCCATTGGTAATGCTCGGTTCTTAGTGCAGAGGAGTGCCTCGTTGCTAGTGAAGGCAACAACTGAAGGTACCTGTTGCTTTACTTTGCTTGGACAAAGCAAAGGTTATTTTTATAGTTGAAAAGGGGCACACGTCCATCTAGTTCAACCAATAAAATGTTTAAGAAATAATACATGGATTGTTGAAATTTCATTTACCTAAAATAACTTTCACAGGAAGTAATATTTGAGCATACAGGTCTATTTATACTAGATGTCACATTCATGTTTAAAGCAAATGCAACATTTTATTCTTTATTTGTATTGCAATTTATTACATACATATATCATCACGATGGTCAGAATATGCCGACATTGTAAATAAAATTAGCAGCTCTTATTTTATAAGGGGTACCAGAAATGTGTTGTACCAGAGATAATGATAACTAAATATATACAACGTACTAAGTATGCCAACATGAATTTTTGCTTGGAGCAACATTAAATCTAACATCTACCAGCTTCATCATCATGTCTTCTGTTTCTAATGAGAAGCTTATCTAGGCTACCATACTAACCTAATTTCTTCCTATGGCAGGTTGTATAAAATAGTTGAACTGTATATCTTATTTCATAATTCTTGTGACCAAATGTATGCAGTTTTTATGTATCAATGTACCCCTTACCAATTCACATAGGGTGGGCCGGGATATGGGGGTCCCCTTGTTAAAGGAGGCTTCCAGATTCCAATTAGGCCCCTGCCCGCAGAACCTCACGACCACCAGGCAAGGATTGTGGGAATGAGGCCCTTGTCCCCATCAACATGGGGACAAGGTTCTTTGAGGGTTACGGGCGAGCGTACCCCATACTCACTCACATAGGGTGGGGGCCGGGATCTGGGGGCCCCCTCATTAAAGGTGTCTCCCAGATTCCGATAAGCCCCCCGCCTGCAGCCCCTGACAACCAATGGCCAGGGTTGACAACATGGGGACAAGGTGCTTTGGGGAAGGGGGCCACAGGGCACCCCCTGCCCCAAAGCACCCCCCCATGTTAAGGGCATGCCACCTGGTACGGCTCATGAGGGGGGGCGCTCGCCGATCCCCACACCATTTCTTGACTGGCTGGGCTGCATGCTCGTATAAGGGTCTGGTATGGATTTATGGGAAAACCGCCACACCGTTTTTTCGGCGTAGGGGGGTTTCCCTTTAAATCCATACCAGACCTAAGGGCCTGGTATGCTCCTAGAGGGGGAACCCATGTCATGTTTTTCTTTAAAATTTGGTGTGGATTTCCCCTGTGGGAGGTAGGAGCTTGCCTTAGAAAGGGTTCACACTGGAGCAACTTACTGTAAAGTTGCCTCACTGTAAATGGGTATCCAACTTGGAGGAAGTCGGATTGAAGTAGTACAGGAACCTTTTCTGAAGTCGGAGCGACTTCAGTAGTGTACATTAAGATGGCTCCCATTCACTTCCATTAATTTTCTCGACTGCGCGACTTGGGGCAACTTGGTGCATCTTGAAGTCGGATCCCGAGTCGCCCCAGTGTGAACCGGCTCTAAGTAGTGTTAAATCATGTGAAAAACAAATTTCTGCTTACTTTGTTCACCTGCACATGATTACATAATTGGGTTAGACATTCACACAATGGGCCAGATTCAGGTAGAGTTAGGCTGTAACCAGAAAACAAGAAACGCCGGGTTGGAGTTCCGATGCGATCGGCGTAATTGAATTTCGCCATCGCATCGTTACTTCAACTTAAAAATGGCGCCGGGGGCGTTCCCGCCGATTTACGCTCAAAAAATATGTTAATGAGCGGAAATCGGCAATTCACGATCTTTTTCGGACGCGACGCAGTGACTTTACGACGTTTCCGGAAGCGATACGCGGCGTATAGATAAAGCAGCCCCCTAGTGGAATATCCTATGTTAGGTATAGGCGTCGTCATCGCGTCGGAAAAAAAACAAATCGCGTCGTTTGCGTAAAACATTCATGAATGGAGACGTGACGTCATTGACGTTCACTGACAGAACTTGGAGCATGCGCACTGGGATGCATTGACACTCGACGCATGCGCAGTACGTTCACCGCGGGATCGCGCTTATTTTAAATAATACGCGCCCCGTACCCGCCCAATTTGAATTCCACCGGCTCATTTGCGATACGCTGCCGCAACTTTAGGAGCAAGTGCTTCATGAATAACAGCACTTGCTCCTAAGATTTCTGCAGCGTAACGTAAATGAGATGCGTTACTCCAGAGCAAAGATGCTCTGATCTACCTGAATCTGGCCCAATGTATTATCTTAACATGTCCAACTCTTTTAGTAACTCAGTCTATGTATGAAGCAGTGAGATAAAAAAAATAGCACCTGTGCCACATTTATATTGCTCTTTTCCCTGTTGGGTAAATTCCCTATACCTTCTTCATGGTCACTGTAATTGAAGGTAAATCTGAATCTTAGCAGTAGTGAAAATTTGCACTCTACTTGGCAGGGATTCTAATTTAAATAAAATCAGGACATCTAGTACTGTGATTTTACTGAGGCTACCCATTTACATTTAAAGACATGTGTCTTTCTATACAGTTAATCGCCATAATTTAAAAAAATGATCAGATTTCTAAAGGCACACTAAAGCTTTTGCAGATGAAGCCGGGATGACAGGTCTAAGTAAAAAAAAAAACAAGTTCATAATGAATGCCTGGCACCTCCTTTTCACTTGGGATAAGGCAAAAAATATTTTGCAGTACAAGAGAACATTGTCCATTATTTTTTAATTGCACTAACAGTTAGATTTTTAAGACAAGCTTTCAGGAGTCTAACCACTTCTTCTCAGTCCAAGCAGTACTGGTACACAAAGGTTTTACCAAACTGTTAGGAACAACAATCTCTGTAAAAAAAAAATCTCTGTAAAAAAAAAAAAAAATGGAATGTTAGAATAAAAAAGCAGGCAATGGGGTGGGGGTTGGGAAGGTATGCAGCATCACAGAGAGTCATAAAACTATTTAATAGCGATTTAGGAGGTTAAAGCCTGTTAGTTTTTTTCATTCAACTATGCAGGTTGAATGGAAAAAACAAAAATCAGCTCTGGTTGGAGCCACTGTACTAACCATACAAGGTTAGTTCAGCGATCTCCCCCGGTGAGCTGTTCTGACAGGAGAATGGCTCACCCTCCAAAACACTTCGATCAGCGCTCTCTGCCATTGGCTGAGTGTGCAGATTGGGAGTCGGTCGCATGCTGGTTTTCCAGCATACTTATCCGACAGAAGCCGGCCAAATGACCAATTTCTGTCAAACAGACCGACATACACATAGGCCAAATGTCTAACATTTTTTTTTAACCGACATTGTGTACTCGGCTTAAGGTCCACATTCAATCCATTATCTTGTGTGTCAAAGAGGCATATCATTTTCAAGCCAAAGGTTTTCCTTTCCTAGGTATTTTTAAAGTTCTCTTTTATGAACCAAAGCACTCATGTCTTCCGTTGAGTGATCTGATTATGAGATACTATGTCCCACAGGTTTCATTCTTTTTTTGTAATTTCTGTCCTAATTATTTTTACTGTATACAGGGTTTATATAGCACCACAGTTTGTATAGCACTTTACAAAATGAATTTAACTGTTAAAAAAAAAAAAAAAAACAGACTGTGCTCAACTGGGTTAGTGCAACTACAATCACCTTAAGCTAAATCTTTTGTCTTTCGGAAATTGTTTCTATGACTAGCCCTAACCTGACACAGAAACAAACATCAGACAAAAAAGTAAACTGGGAAACAACAAAATGCGTTTCTCAAAGGCCTGCTGAAAAAGGAAAACACCACAGATTTTTCAGACATGTCTTCAGACCCGGGGCACATATTTACAATTACATTATTAATGCACCCTGCCATCCTTCAAAACCACCATGTAAACTTTCAGAGATTAATCTGCCTTGTGTTAAATAATAGAACAAAATTGGTAAACTATAGAAATCTATAGATAGTCTTCTCACAAAAGTTAAGAAAAATCCTAAATATCCCTCAATTAATCGAGTAAAAGGTTTTTTTTCTGACACTTCATTGACTGGTACTAACAGCCACAGCTGCTTCAACATATCAAGATGAAAGGAGCAGAGGAAAGGTATGCCAAGGGAAATACAGAGTGAAAACTTCACACAGCTGCCATACTAAAAAAATTAAAGAAGTCTTGTCTGTGGAGAATAGACAGACATTCTAGAACACAGTAGTCAAGGTTACCAGCTTATCAATTAGAAGGCCTTTTTGTTGGAGTATAGAAACACAATCATATAAAAATGAAGCCACATCCATTACTGCTTAGAGAGCATCTAAAAATGGAAAAGAAAAAAAAAAACATGTTTTCCTACTGTAGCTTATTAGTTTAGACATCTAGCAGCATCCTAAATACTAATCACGCTTCAAAATGCTCCATGTTTCACTCTAAGTTGAATATTAGTATTCTCTTTTTAATAACAATAATATAGTTATTAAAGCTCAACTCTTTTGAAGTTAAATGGTACCAGTATGTTTAGCCTTGCACCTACATTTATGATCTATCCATGAGACCCTGTGTGATATTGTTTGCTTTAAAATAACAAGGGGGGGGGAGCACAACAACCATGGTATAGCTTATTAAAAACAATTTTAATAGAAAATGTTAATTAGACTTACAAGATTAAAAACAGAGCTTAGCATGATGGTCAGGATGCCACTGGGGCTAGAATAGATGGAAAGACAACCAGGAAGCTTTGTCTTGGCCACTAGCAAGGGAGCAGGGATGGACTGTGGACTGCTGTCACTAGGAAACCTGAAGAGGATGGTGAAGGTTAGAGCTCAGGTGTGGGTGTTTGGGTTTGATGGGTTCGGCTGAACTTCGGAAAAAAGTCTGGGCTCGGGACCCGAACTTGACCCCGAACCCCATTGAATTCAATGGGGACCCGAATTTTTGACTACTAAAATGTCTCTAAAAAAGTAATGGAAAGGGCTAGAGGGCTGCAAATGGCAGCAAAATGTTGGTAAGAGCATGGCAAGTACTCTGCAAACAAATGTGGATAGAGAAATAACTTAAAATAACATAAAATACATAAAAATAAATCAAATAAATCTCGACAGGCAGGAACCTTTCCTTAAAGCAGTGGTCTCCAAACTGCGGCCCCCAGGGCCGGATGCGGCCCTTTGCATGCCTGTATCCGGCCCTTGGGAATTCCTCCTACAGATATGAAGTGCTATTCCTCCCAATGATATGGGCAATGAGGCACTTTTCCTCCCACTGATACCAATGATGGGACACTATTCCTCCCACTGACACCAATGATGGGGCACTATTCCTCCCAATGATGGGACACTATTCCTCCCACGGACACCAATGATGGGGCACTATTCCTCCCAATGATGGGACACTATTCCTCCCACTGACACCAATAATGGGACACTATTCCTCCCACTGACACCAATGATGGGACATTATTCCTTCCACTGACACCAATGATGGTGTATTTTCCTCCCTATGACACCAACAATGGGGCACTATTCCTATAACTAATACCTTCTATGGGGCACTTTTCTACCTACTGACTACCGGCACTATAACTTTCATTTATTTTGTATTCCCACCGAACACAGTATGCCCCCCCCCCCAAAAAAAAATCTGAAGGACAGTAAACTGGCCCTTTGTTTAAAAAGTTTGATGACCCCTGCCCTAAAGTATCTTGCAGAGTTTCTCACAGTAACATATGCAGTGCTGGTGTAATACAATTTTAGAAGCAGGACAGACTCCCATCTATTTCCCTCCATACAAGCACAAACAGGAACCTTCCCCTAAAGTATCTTGCAGAGTATATCACAGTAACATATGCAGTGCTGGTGTTTCTGAAGCAGGACAGTTTGACTCCTATTGTATCTAAATCTCTCCCTGAGACCGGCAGCCTTTCCCTACCCTAGCTAAAGCAGAGTGACAAGCTGTGCTGTGTGTCTCTATGTTATATAGAGGCAGTAATTGTTCTTACTGCAATTCTCAGTGTAACTTAACCACTTAAGGACCGCCTACTGCACATTTACGTCGGCAGAATGGCACGGCTGGGCACATCAACGTATATATACGTTGATTTTAGTACCCAGCAGTGGGTCACGGGCGCGCGCCTGTGACCCGGTCCGAAGCTCCAGAACCGGGACCGCGGGATTCGCGGACCCAATCGCCGCTGCAGTGCGGCGATCCGTCCCTGGAGCGGAAGAACGGGGAGAGCCGTGTGTAAACACGGCTTCCCCGTGCTTCTCTGTGGCCGTAGCATCGATCGCGTCATCCCTGTAATAGGGGGACGTGATCGATGATGTCACACCTACAGCCACACCCCCCTACAGTTGTAAACACAACACATAGGTCACACATCCCCTACAGCGCCACCTGTGGTTAACTCCCAAACTGCAACTGTCATTTCCGCAGTAAACAATGCAATTTAAATGCATTTTTTGCTGTGAAAATGACAATTGTCCCAAAAATGTGTCAAAATTGTCCGAAGTGTCCGCCATAATGTCGCAGTCACGAAAAAAATCGCTGATCGCCGCTATCAGTAGTAAAAAAAAAAAATTAATAAAAATGCAATAAAACTATCCCTTATTTTGTAAACGCTATAAATTTTGCGAAAACCAACCGATAAACGCTTATTGCGATTTTTTTAACCAAAAATAGGTAGAAGAATATGTATCGGCCTAAACTAAGGAAAAAAAATGTTTTTTTATATATTTTTGGGGGATATTTATTATAGCAAAAAGTAAAAAATATTGCATTTTTTTTTAAATTGTCGCTCTATTTTTGTTTATAGCACAAAAAAAAAAACGCAGAGGTGATCAAATACCACCAAAAGAAAGCTCTATTTGTGGGGAAAAAAGAACGTCAATTTTGTTTGGGAGCCACGTCGCACGACCGCGCAATTGTCAGTTAAAACGACGCAGTGCCGAATCGCAAAAAGGGGCAAGGTCCTTTACCTGCATTTTGGTCCGGGTCTTAAGTGGTTAAACCAGCAATGTTGTGACACAAAAATATATGTTAATGTTAGGATAAGACATTATAGAGAGCAAATATTGTAGTTAAAAAACAAAACAAAAAACAGAGTGGATAAAGGAAAATCTGTGATGATTTAGCTGATTGGCTAACAATAACAAACACTGAGAACATATCTATACCATGTAGCATAGAATACAGATGATCAATGATGATTAAAGGCTAAGCTCACCTTTAACAAAATACAAAATTGTGCATTTAATTTTATTTTTCTACAGGAGCCTGAAAGTATTGTATACGTGATCAAGGATCATGTGTACAATATCAGACTCCTTACGTCTGTATGGGCTTTTCATTTAAAAGCTGGAGAAATTGTCAATGGACTATGAGTACACTGATCAGCAAACGCACAGTCCATTAAACCACTAGTCCGTCTTCTGTGGTGGAAATGGGACTTGTAGTTTCTTCATACACAGATCTGTGTGCAGAGCTCTATGTAACTGCAAAGGTTTTAAACGCAACATTGGCGGCAGGGGACAGGAATTTATTTCACAGAAAAGGGGGATGGGGTGTAACATATTACACCCTAAATATGGGTATAACATGTAAAATGGTCAGAAGGTGAACTTATCCTGTAGTCATGCAGATTAACAAGGATCAACTGATAAATCTGACATATCATATCTTAAGTTGAAGAAAGATCCAATCAAGATGGAGAGAAGTACCTGTATAAATATCTTCATGAATTATGAAATGTACAATATTGCAGACATTCAAATGTTTAAGCAGTCAAGTTTTTATGTCATTAAAGTTGCATATGGTATTGTTGGGATATTATATAAAGAAAAGTTATAGAAGCAGTACTTGCATTAGGTCCACTATTAGGTATCTTGGCAAGTTTAGGTGGCTAGTGCTGAAAGATTCTAACCTATTATGTGCAAGGAAAGGATACATTTTCTCACCTTTTACACTAAGCAATACCACATGGGTGTCTCAGTGCTTTCTGTTACCATCTCACAAGTTGGGAAATGCCTGTATGCGATATGAGTATCAGGAGCACTAAGTAGTCCTAAATCTCATAGTCCATTGAAATATTTGTGTATTTCTTCCTGGCACATATGCTGCACTAATGGAATTTATATTACCATGTTAATATAATCAAGCTGAACTTCAGCCTTGCCTTTTTCTCTCACTTGTAGCAAGCCTTCTCCTGTGTTGAAACCGATTACTCTTAATTCCCTGCAAACTTGCATTTCCACAATAACGTTTGAAGCTTCAGCAGCAAACTTGGGCCTGCCTTCTTTTCCTGTCTGAACTATTTCAATCATCACCACTTACCCCTCCTCCTGGTTATTAGTGTTGTTGGCCTGCCTCTCAGCTGTTGGCTTTTTCTACCATCAGTTTTTTGCTATGCCATGTTCCTCCCTGCTGACCACTGGGTTTAGCTGTATTACACTCTATTAGATTTCTAAATTACACTCTATGGTGTTGATTTACCAAAGGCAAATAAGCCGTTATGTTTGTAAGGGAATGTTCCCTTGCTTAGTGAATGTGAAAAAACAATTACTAAGAATAATCAATCCCATACAAGCACAATTTTTGGACAAAATTGGATGATAGACATTGGCAAAGGGGACACTATACAGTTAATATGTGTACAGTACACTTAAAGCCTAACTCCCTACTCCTAACTCCTCTCTGGCTGATCTATGTACAAGGATTATAACAACCTTTGCTGCAGATTCCTAGCTTTTGTTATTTTGTTATTTTGAAGAAATCCTTGTGTGTTTGTCTGTACCGCTTTTTAGGTCTAATGGGGGTGGTTTCATAATTATCTAGCAGCTGTGGCAGCTGAAGAGCACTAATAAGAAAATCGGCTGGGTCTGCATCCCTTTAGATGTGTTCCTATTGAAAATATCTTAACAAAAATGACATTTTTGCTGCAGGGGATGCCTGACTTCTGGGAAAATCAATGAGCCAATCATGCAAGCAAGAAATTTGTTTCTGGGGAGTGCTCAGTACACACTCTTTGCACAGAACAACGCCAGGTAGCCAAATTGCACTGCATTTACAGAAAATTATAGCAGCAGATTGAAAAGGAAAGGTAATTTTAATAACATTCACAATTGTACACACTATACTATTTTTTTCCATGAAAGTGTAGTTACCCTTTAAGATTTAAGTGTAGTATTGTTAGAATAGTCCAACTTCAGCCAAAACCCTTTTTTTGTAGGTCTAGATATAACTTTGAAGGGTTAGTAACTAACAAATTTCTATTGTTATCTATTGGTCATTAGGAAGATTGCCTCTCACTTCCTGTAGAGGTAATGAGTGGTACATAGAATTGAAAGTAAAAAAAATAGCAGTACCAATGACTTTCCACACTATACAAAATGAAACAATTAGCTAAAATTGATCTGAAATAACTTTGAGTAACTTGTATAAAAGCGTAAGGGTCTGTGTTAACGGAATTGTCAGGACTGGAGTCTGCTGGGTCTTCAACGCTAGTCACCCATTGACTGGGGCATGACTGATATGTTCTGCCACTCCAGCATTTGCTTTAACTATTGAAATGGTCATAGTTCTGCAGAGCTGCATTGCAGTTGCAGCGAGGCTCATCTGCATCTGATCATGTGTTGATCAGGGTGATTGGTCAGCAATTTAAAGTGGTTCTAAATGCTGAAGGCTTTGAACTTTCATGCATTCTATGCATGTGAAAAACCTTTAGTATGCAGCTCCCCCCACCCCCTCAATACTTGAGCCCCCATCTCGATCCAGCGTTGTGCACAAGAGCAGCTGCTCTTCCAGCTCTCTGCTATTGGCTCCTGCTGCTGTCAACCATAGCCAGGAGGTGGGAGAGGGGGTGAAGCAAAGCCACAATCTGTGTCTTAAAGTCACACAGGGCGGGGCTTGGGTGCAGGCATGCAAAAGTCCACTAATAGCAAGCCACGTACTATGGGGGAACTCAGCACGGGAAAGAAGACAGGAGCACCTACGGGGGACCTGAAAAGGAGAATCGGGGCTGCTCTGTGAAAAAACATTGCACAGAGCAGGTACGCATAACAAAAGTTTTTTGTTTTTGTTTTTTATCTTTAATTTGTATCTTTAGTATCACTTTAAGTCCCTCTTGTTTGCTGGCCAGATTATTGTGCTCTACACATAATCCTGCCTGCTGTTTTGGAATATTTATATTGCTACTTGTCACTGGCCTTGACCCTGATGCCGATTCTCTGCTACCTGAACTGACCATGGCTTGTGACCCCGAGTCCGACTCTAACTTGTAAAGTGGACTACTTGGTTTCTCTTTCACTAAGAACTGTGCATAGTCTGAAGTTCACAGCCACGAGTCTCCACTCTTTACAGGTGCATTCCTAACAGGGCTCCTGTTCACTTCAAGCAGTTTGGCAATCCCATACATGCCTATCAGAATGCAAAACTCACATGAACCATGTCGAAGCATATTGAAGTTCAGGTCAAATTTACTTGCCAGTGAAGGCTGAATGATCCAAGAAGCCTTAAACTGTTATAATAGATACAAGCTCAAAGTCCTAAATTAAGCATAGTCCAAGTAATTACTTTAAAAGTACCTGTTGACAGTGATATTACCATCTATTTATATATTTTATTTGAAAATTATAGGGTGGAAAAGCACTTGACTATTACAGTTGTTGTATATGTCCTCTTTGGAGAGATTTCTTCTCACTTTCTGTCCCTGAGGCACAATCTCTTACAGTAGATGACTCCTGCATTTAAGAGAGTTAAGAACAGATAACCCATTAGGAATGCTCTGCTCTGATGAAAACTCCTTTTGGGACAGGATGGAAGGACAAATCTCTCAAGTAGGATACAGGCAACAATAAAAAACAAGATAGATTTTAATCCTTACCCACTTTAAAAAAAAGTTTGGCTGAAGTAACGTTCACCAAAAATGTTGTATGTTAAATTTAAAAAGAACAGATAGGTGATTCATTATGCCAGCATCTATTCAAAACTACAATACTAAAATTCAAGTCCAGGCTAAACAATCTAAATCTGCTACCACCTCTCCTCCAAACTTCTATTCCAACTACCCTGCAGAGCCGAGATGTGTATACTGCGCCAACCTATTCTCAAGATGCTCTGCTCCTGTCACAGGATGAACTCCCAGCACCAGCAACTAGATGAGTACCGGTATATTCATCTTTCTTTTACAGGCTAATCATTTTTGAAGGCAAAGGGGAGGAGAGTGCAAACAGATTTAAATTGGAAATCTAGGCTAAATCTAATCTTAATTTCAATAACAGCCTTAAGACCTTGGTGTTGAAGTTGTTGCTTAGAACCCACATACAGAGTAACATTATGCCATTGCCTACTTTTAATACAACATTTTTTTTTTAAATAGCCAGTACAGAAAAAGTGCACATGTTAGGACAACATGTGGATAAGACTAAACAAAAGTGTAATTCTGTAAGGCCCATACACAGGGACTTTCCGACGGGAATTGTGTGATGGCAGGATGTTGTCGGATAATCTGACAGTTTGTATGCTCCATCGGACAATTGTTGTCAGGATTTCCAACAAATATGGGATAGCATGCGTTAAAATTTTCTGACAACAAATGTGTGATGTCGGATTATCCGATCATGTGTACAGAAGTACATTGGAAAAAAAAATCCAAAGTACAAAAACATGAATGCTTCAAACCAATGCCAACCATAAAAGACAACATTAGCAGAAGTTGCCCAAAGTGTGGTGCTAAAGAGCTGAAAAAAACAGAGTTTTGTGTATGTTGGCCAACAATTATTTGCCGTTTGTATTTATGTTCAATAATTTTTATTGAATTTTTCAATGGAGAACAAATATCACAAAGAATAACATGTCAACTTACAGTCAGTCAAGCTCTATACAGTATCTTCCGTGTCCTAGGACAAAAGTTACAACACTAGTGCAAAAAGCAAAAAAAAAAAAACGTAAGGGAGAACGGAAGGCCTGTGTAGGCCTGGTAGCAATCAGCTCGTATAGCAATGAACTGTTAACTACTCAAGGTCCCCCCAGAGTGCCGTTTGTATTTAATAAATGTTCCTGGCCAACACGCTTCACACACAATTCCACGGCTTTGTCTGATGGAAATCCAATTGTGTGTATGAGGCATAATGGTTTATTATGCTAAAAGAAAACCGTACTGCGAGAAATAAAAAGACTGCAATTTTGGACTGGCTTCTAAAATGGCTAGTGGCCTGTCTCTGGATTTACTACATTGAATCCCTAAATTGTATCTACTGACTTTTTGTTCCAGGTCCTGTGACTCAGACAAGATTCAATTCAATCATTTATCTTTGCAGGCAGGCAACACACATTTTAAGATGAAACAGTGAGCGATAAAAGCCACTATAGTTCTCTCTGTACAAGTTTCCCTTTAAAGTGGACCTGTGTCTTTACAAGTCTATAGGAATACTTTTCAGACTTATCAAAATATACATCAATAATTAACCCCTTCCATACAGGGCATTTTCACCCCCTTCCTGCCCAAACCAATTTTTAGTTTTCAGCGCTGTTGCATTTTGAATGACAATTGCGTGGTCATGCAACACTGTACCCAAAATAAATCTTTATGTTTTTCCCCCCCACAAACAGAGCTTTTGTTTGGTGGTATTTGATCATCTCTGCGGTTTTTATTTTTTGCGCTATAAACATAAGAGCGACAATTTTTTTTAAAAACACAATGGGCCAGATTCAGAGAGCGATTACGCCTGTCTAACTGGTGATAGACAGGAGTACTTTCAAATTACGCGCGCCGTATCACTAGTTTGATTCCTCAAACCATGATACGGCGGCGTTGGGCTTCGATCTGACAGGCTTACGTCTTCGTACGCCTTCGGATCTACGCTGCGATCTTTTTGCGGCCGCTGGGTGGAGTTTGCGTCGTTTTCAGCGTCGGGGTATGCAAATGAGCTTTTTCCGCCGATCCACGAAGTTACGAGCGTCGTTCGCAATCGCGTACGTCCTTTTTTCGCTACGTAAAGTTAAACCAGCTATTAGCTGGTCTAACGTTACGCGGCCCATGTTAAGTATGGCCGTCGTTCCCGCGTCGACTTTCAATTTTTTTTTTATTATTTGCCTAAGTCGTCCGGGAATAGGAATGTCCGTAAACGACGCTACTCAAAAAAAAATGACGTAACAACGTGATTTCGCGCAATGCACGGCGGGAAATTTCTGAACAAAGCATGCACAGTTCTATCGCCGCGGGGACGTGCTTAATTTAAATGCCTCACGCCCCCTATTCGCGTAGTTTGATTCCGCCGGGAGAAATACACTACGCCGCCGTACCTTACGGGCCAAAATCTCTCTGAATTCCTCCTAGAGCCAGGTAAAGTACGGCGGCGTAGAGTATCTCTGATACTCTGCGGGAATCTAATTCTTTCTGAATCTGGCACAATATTTTTTACTTTTTTATTTAATAAATATCTAAAAAAAAAAATAAAAAAAATGTTGTTCATTAGTTTAGGCCGATACGTATTCTTCTACATATTTTTGGTAAAAAAAAAAAAAAAATTGCAATATCGTATATTGATTGTTTGCGCAAAAGTTATAGCGTCTACAAAATAGGTGATAGATTTATGGCATTTTTATTTTATACATTTTTTTTACTAGTAATTGTGACCGTGACATTGCGGCAAACACATCGGACACTTTTGACACGTTTTTGGGACCATTTACATTTATACAGCGATTAGTGCTATGAATATGCACTAATTACTGTGTAAACATGACTGTCAGGGAAGGGGTTAGTGCTAGGGGGCGCTGAAGGGGTTTAAATGTTACCTAAAGTGTGTTCTAACTGTAGGGGGGAGGGGACTCACAAGGGGAGGAGACCGATGTGTGTTGCTCTGTACTGGGAACACAGCATTGGTCTCCTCACCTCTGACAGGAGGTGGATCTGTGTGTTTACACACACAGATCCACACTCCTGCCATGATCACCAGCAATCGTGGGTGCCCAGTGGTAATCTCAACTGCCGGGCACCCGGACCGGGTCACGAGCGTTGCCGCGCGCGCCCTAGAACGCCGGGAACATAGGACGTCATATTGCGTCCTCCCGGATCGAGGAAGGGTTCCTGCCGGCGTCATTTTACAATGTGCCAGTAAGGACATGGTTAATGTGCACCTGCTACAATTAAAAATAACTTTATGCGCTACAGTTAAGGGGACTGTACCTGGACTGATAGTTACAATCAAAATGAATAATGTTGCCAGTCTGCTGCAGGCAGGAGGAGACATTTCCCTAGTCAATCCTCCACCACCAATAAGCACAACAATTTTGTGTACATATCTTAGGCTTACCCTGGATAATACCTGAAATAAAAAAAAATACCTGCGGTGGATAAAGGAAGGTGAAGACATTCCAAGATAAAATATTATGATCGCTTTCAAAGGTAACACACTTCTACATTACCATGCATTTGTGCACTTAACATAAAAAATAACTAAAACAAAATACCTGCCACTAGTTGTACTTTACGTTGCTTGTTCAGAACATATTGGGATACAACACATTTATAAGAAAAGAAACTGAAACAAATGGAAGCATTTTAAAACAATTTAGGGAAAACAGAACACTTTGTACCTGCAGGAAGAAAAAGCAATACAGACATACTAAAACAAATGTACTTAGAATGGAGAAAATCTGTATTTAGTGGTAATAAGAATATAAAAGTTAAAAATAATTATCAGAGTGGTAGTATTAGGCAATGAACATGCCAAAGTGAGCAGGTATAAGAAAACACACTTCCACTGTATAAAATGTAAATATGGAGCGAGTCCAAAGAAACAATATGAAAAGACAATCTGCCTAAACATTATTCATCTAGTTATTGCACCTTTCTAAAAAAAATATTGTGTAACTTTTAATTTACTGATGATGGCTTCCATTGAACAGTTCTTAGAACATGAAACTAAGCTACTAATAAAGTTAGACAGACATTCACTTATTTTGTAAAAAGGTAAAATTTTAAACTTTTTATAGGAACTCCGTGAGACCATTTGAAGGATGAAATAATTGTTTCAAATCAATTGATAATTTAAGAAGCTGCAATAACATCAGTGCAATTGCTTAGATCCAACAGCTGTTAAAGAGCTTAGTTATGATATTGATGATACTTTAAGATTTTTTTGTACTAATCAAGATCCCACAAGAATAAATTTTTTGGGATCACCGATACAGCATTTTAATTTTCTATAAAAAAGGCATGCACACAACGCTGTATCCTGGCCCAGGCCTAGGGCAGCACTTTGCAGGGGGGCAGCACGGAAAGAGTCCCTGCTGGATTGTGCTACACTGTTAGTGTAACGCAAGCTGCTTCTAATTTTGACTGTCCTATCAGCCTGGACCACAAACCTTCATCACTGTGCTATATTATTAGACATTTGTGCTTAAAGTAGAACTATAGGCAATGCTTTTTTTTCATTTTGTATAGTTAGTGATAGTTACAGCCTCTGTCAGTTTATTTTTTTACCATTCCTGTCCCATTGCAGAGATTTCCCTTCACTTCCTGCCCAATAGCCAAACAGGGCGTGAGTGGAAATCTATGCAAATTAAGGGAATCCATTGCACCCCTCCAGGGCCTAAGAACTATGGTGTCCACTCAAAAATGTCAGGGTGGGTCTTGTACAGAAAGGGGTGTGGTCTTGGCAGAAAGGGGTGGGTCATATTTAAATTAGGGGGTGCATTAGTTTAGTCAGGCCTAGGGCAGCACAAAACCTAAATACACTACTGCATGCACAGTGCTATCACAAAAAAAAACCTGTTAAGAACGTCATGACAAGCAATTTTTCCACATTAAGGACAAGAGTAAACTTCACTATTACAGTGAACTTAAACCCTCACACATACCCAGTTAATTGAACCGCCTCAGATACACAAGGATGAAACATATTCCTACATAAGTTTTACTTGTATATTTGCTGTCTTCAGCTCAGCTGTATATATCCTTTAGAAAGTACACATCGTGTTACACATTTTTCTCTTCCTGTTCAGCACTGGGAGTGGATTATAGGAATACAGCCAAGACAGCTGATTGGAGGAAAGGTACACCCCCCCTTCCACATAGGCAAAATAAAAGAAAGAATGTGCACAGCTGTGTCATGACAAGTCAAACTAATCTATTGATAGCAACCTCCCACAAGATTTTTGGAGAGGTTGCACGGAGAGCATAGGTGGGAAATAACAAGGTCAAAGGTGTTGCCCAAAGAGTAAAAGCATGTATCCATTGCTTTAGGTCAAAAGAGGAGGTTAGACCGAGAATTTAAGAAGCAGGGTGTTAGTATTGACAGTGATATTAAAGTCACAAGAATGACTGTGGGGATTTCAGGAGACAGAAAATAGGATCACCAGGCAGAGAAGTTATCATGAAAGGCTGAGAAAAGTCAAGAGGGCTGGTAGATCACAGTTATTAGAGGAATGAAAAGAAAAGACAAATGCAATGTGCCCCAAGAAAGGAGAGTAACAGAAATGGAGGTGGGGGGAAGTACCTGAAAAGGTGCTCTGTGGGGATAGGGGGACTCCCACTTCTTCCCCCTTGCATCCACATGGCCTGGTGGAGTGAGTCCGGGTAGCAGGAGAAGCAATGTCAGATTCATGAATCCAGGTTTCAGCAGGTAAGTGCTCCAAGACTGTGCGGGAGTGCAATATAATAAGATTTGGGATTCCTCACTTTCCCATCCTGCACTGGGCTTAGTGATGTCACCCTTGACCAGGAAAGCATGACAGAAAGTAAGGTTTCAAGGTGAATTTAAAAAAGGTTGCTTTTTTTCATGCAAGGTCCATTTTAAATAATACGAATTCTGTTTTCATTAAGCAGATTAGATGTATAAGGATTATTATTACCACAACACTTTTCTGTGTATGTGTAACATGACCTGGCCTCTTTATCCAAAATCCCCATATACATAACTATTTAAGGACCTAGCCTGTTTTCAGACTTGGTGTTTACAAGATTTAAACATTTTTTTTTTGCAATACTTTTTGTCACACCGTATTTGCGCAGCGGTCTTACAAGCGCACTTTTTTTGGAAAAAATTCACTTTTTTTAATCAAAAAATAAGACAACAGTAAAGTTAGCCCAATTTTTTTTTTTACATTGTGAAAGATAATGTTACGCCGAGTAAAATGATACCCAACATATCACGCTTGAAAATTGCGCTCGCTCATGGAATGGCATCAAACTTTTACCCTTACAAATCTCCATAGGTGACGTTTAAAAATGTATATAGGTTGCATCTAGAGTTACAGAGGAGGTCTAGGACTATAATTATTGCTCTCGTTCTAATGATTGCCGCGATACCTCACTTGTGCGGTTTGAACACAGTTTTCATATGCGGAAACTACTCACGCATGCGTTCGCTTCTGTGTGCGATCTCGTTGGGACGGGCGCTTTAAAAAAAATTGTTTTTGTTTTATATTAATTTAAAAAAAAATGTTTTTGGAAAAATTAATAAACATCCCTTCTAATAGAAAAAAGCATGACAGGTCCTCTTAAATATGAGATCTGGGGTAAAAAAAACCTCATATTTAGACTAAAATGCAATAATAATAAAAAAAAAATGTTAATTTGAAAAAATAACAGAAATATGTCTCTAATGCCCTGTACACACGATCGGTTCGTCTAATGAAAGCGGTCCGATGGACCGTTTTCATCGGACGAACCGATCGTGTGTGGGCCCCATAGGTTTTTTTCCCCCCATCGGTGAAAAAACGTAGAACCTGTTTTAAAATTATCTGATGGTTAACAAACCGATAGAAAAAAATGATTGTCTGTTGGCAAGTCCATCGGTTAAAAATCCACGCATGCTCAGAAACAAGTCGACGCATGCTCAGAAGCATTGAACTTCATTTTTCTCAGCACGTCGTAGTGTTTTACGTCACCACGTTCTGACACGAACGGATTTTTAACTGATGGTGTGTAGGCAAGACTGATGAAAGTCAGCTTCATCGGATATCTGATGAAAAAATCCAACGATCCGTTTTCATCGGATGAACCGATCGTGTATACGTGTCATAAGAAGCATGGGCAGAAGTGACATTTTGATGTCACTTCCCCCCTGCTATGCTATGGAGACGGGTGGGGGCCACCTTGCCCTCACTCGTATCCACACACAGCAGAGAAGGACCCGATCGCCTCCGCCACTGCCGACGACTCCGGTAAGCGGCGGAGGGCACGGGAGGGGGCCCCTCTCATGCCGCTGATAACGGTGATCTCGCTGCGAAGACCACCATTATCATTTACAGGCCAGCTCAATGAAAAGATGGATATCTTGGTTGTGGCAGCAGCTGCTGCCGTTACCGAGATATCCATCTTTAAAATACCGACGTATATGTACATGAACGGGTGCTTAAGTGGTTAACAAAGTTCCCATCATACATATTTACTAATCTGCTGGCAGATTCAAAAATTATGAATTAGCTAAAGCAGATTCATACTATGGTGGTAGTTGGTAACTGGAGCATGTGAATCTCTCAGGTTCTCATGTTCTAATTGGTTAAATGTTTCATTCCCTACAGAACATTTTGTAATAAGGTTTAACCATCAGTGACATCAGAAAAAAAAATTCAAATAAGGATGCAAACTAATCTGCTATTTGAAGTGTATATTTTTAATATTCCATCCTTTGACACATACTCTGTTCTTTAGTTACCTTTCCCACTGTGTGTCTCAGAACAACTCAGCATGCATCATTAAAGTACAGACACAAAACTGCATACCATTAGTGGCAATACATTTCTTACTTCCCACTTCTATTTCATGCTTATGTTTAAAACTATCTTTAAAAAGAGTGCCAAACATTTACATTATGCTTACATATGTGTGAATAAAATGAGCCAGGAGTTTGTACAAACAAAAAGGGAAAATTATTCTGATTGGTTTATTTTTTACCATTAGTAGAAATAGAATAGAATCAATTACATTGGTAAAGACTTGTCCCCTCAACTGCTAGATTTTAGACTCCTAGGCACATGCAATAGAGATTAGGGATGAGCCGAACACCCCCGGTTTGGTTCGCAGCAGAACATACAAAAAATTAGTTGGAACACGCAAACACCGTTAAAGTCTATGGGGCACGAACGTGGAAAATCAAAAGCGCCAATTTTAAAGGTTAATATGCGAGTTATTGTCATAAAAAGTGTTTGGGGACCCGGGTCCTGCCCCAGAGCACATGTATCAATGCAAAAAAAGTTTTAAGAAACTGAAGTTTTTTCGGGAACAACGATTTTAATAATGCTTAAAGTAAAACAATAAGGTGAAATATTCCTTTAAATTTCGTACCTGGGGGGTGTCTAATATATGCCTGTAAAGTGGCACAGTTTCCCCATGATTTGAACAATCCCTGCACAAAATAACATTTCTAAAGGAAAAAAAGTAATTTTAAACTACTCGTGACTATAATGAATTGTCGGGTCCCGGCAATACAGATAAAAGTCATTGAAAAAAACGGCTCCCCCAGTGACCCCGGCCCCCTCTGATGCCGGGGGGGTTTCCCGTGGCATCAGAGGGGGCGGGTGAGCCGTGACACCACAGAAACTGCCTAAAAACTCCTGTTGCATCAGAGGGGGGTGGGGTCACCCACGCACGTCACGTCTGACTCTTCTACTACAAAGCTATGTTGTCACAGATGCAATATATGGTTTAGAATTGTCTTGCTGAAATATGCAAAGCCTTCCCTGAAAAAGATGTTGTCTGGATGGGAGTATATGCTGCTCTAAAACCTGGAAATATCTTTCAGCATTGATGGTGCCTTTCCAGATGTGCAAGTTGCTCATTCCATACAAGCATCGCCATACCATCAGAGATGCAGGCTTTTGAACTGAATGTTGATAAAGCCGGAAGCTCCCTCTCGTCTTTAGACCGGAGGATCCATTGTCCATGGTTGCCAAAAAGAACGTCACATTTTAGTTTGTGTGATCACAAAACAGGTTTTTCACTTTGCAACAGACCATTTAAAATAAGGTTTGGCCCAGAGAAGACAGACATAACCAAATAATGTTCAGATATGGCTTCTTCTTTGCAAGATGGAGTTATAACTTGAATTGCTTGATGGCATGGCAAACTTTGGGATTTTTGGAAGTATTCCTAAGCAATGATATCCATCACAGAATTATGCCTGTTTTTAATGCAGGGCCATCTGAAGCACCAAATATAATGGGCATCCAGTATTGTGCTTAGGCATTGACCCTTGCACACAGAATTTTTTTTCGGATTCTCAAAATATTTTGATATTATGCAGTATGATTATTATACAATTTACATAGCTCCAACAATTTGTGCATAACTTTTCAACATGAAGGTTTACAGTATAGTTACAAGACAATTCAATAGGAATCAGGGAGCCCTGATTGTTGGAGCTAACAATCTAATGCCGCGTACACACGATCACTTTTTGTGATGTAAAAAAACGTTGTTTTATCTCACGAAACAAAAACAACGTTTTTCAAACTTCATTTTAAAAAACGACATTGCCTACAACACCATCATTTTCTGAAAAAGCTCTTGCAAAGCGCGGTTCCATACACCACGTTCAACTGCACTCTGTTCCATTGAAGCTCCCGTCTCCTAACTTGCTTCTGAGCATGCGCGGGTTTGAAAACGTTGTTTTAAACGTCGTTTTGCCTACACACGATCATTTTTCAATGACACTAAAAATTACATTCTGAAAAACAACATAAAAAATGTAAGCATGTACAAATTTTTTTTTGGTCGTTTTTCAGAAGACATAAAACAAAGTTTTGCCCACACACGATCATTTTAAATGAGGTTTTTTAAAAAGTCATTTTATTTCATCACAAAAAACGACCGTGTGTACGTGGCATTAGAGGGAGGGTCAAATGATACAAAAAGGTAGAAAAAGTGGGGGATGAGCTGATGGAAAAAATAAAAGTACAGTTGTTAGGCGAGGCAGGAAAGTTTCTCTGAAGAGAAGGATTTTCAGAGAGATAGTCAGGCAGATTGGGTTAGGGCGTTCCATAAAATGGGATGGGTTCAGGAGAAGTCCTGAAGGTGAGCAGGAGGTCTTGAAAGGAACAAAGAGCGATGTGGCTGGTACTTGAAGACAAGGTTAGTGATGTAGTTGGGGGGGGGGGGGGTACGTTTTGGTTTGTTTTGTAAGTTATTAGTATTTCAACATTTATTTTGTTGGGTGAACAGAACCCAGTGGAATAACTGGCAGATAAGAGTAGGAGACACTAAATGGTTGGTAAGGTGAAGGAGTCTGGCAGCAGCATTCATAATGGACTGAAGGGGGGATAGCCTATGTAAAGGTAAGCCATTGAGGAGAAAGTTGCAGAGTTGAGGCAAGCGATGATCAGGGAGTAAAATAAAAGCTGTGTGGTGCCATTGGTTAGCCATCTCCCGCCCAGCATATTGTGAAATGATAGACGGGTGGCGGCTCTCTCATTCTGAGATTACATCATATAAAGTTGTCCCACTCTCCCCACGCTTGCACTCAGATGGGGTATGCTGCACAGCAATCAGAGGTGTGGTCTGTCCCTGGGACACGGCGCATTACCGTACTCGGTAAAGAGCCAACGACGAGGCTCTTTACCCATGTGATCAGCTGTGTTCAATCACAGCTGATCACATGTAAGCAAGGAAATGCACGGATAGCGTGTAAGGAGAAGAGAGCTGATTAGCGGCATTTCCTCACAGGGAAGATCTGCACAGATGATCAGGGCACTGATCATCAGTGCCCCGATTATCAGTGCAGCCCCAACAGTGCTTAGCAGTGATGTCTGTCACTACCCAGTGATGCCAGTCAGTGCTGCCTTTTAGTGCCCATCAGTACCATCTCATCAGTGCCCTTCAGTGCTGCATATCAGTGCCCATGCGTGCAGCCTGTTAGTGCTCACCAGTGCAGCATCTTTAGCACACATCAGTGAAGGAAAAATATTACTCATTTACAATCAAGAAAAACTTTTTTCAAATTTTTATTTTTTTCCTTATTGCAAAAAACCCAGTGGCGATTAACCACTTGAGATCCGCGCTATAAACAAAAGACGTCCACAGCGCGGCTCTCAAGTGCCGGGTAGACGTCTTTGGACATCCTGTCATTGTAATTCCCAGCGAACGCCACTAGGTTGCGCGCAGCCGGGAAAAACAGTGCACGGCGCTGAGGAGCTGATGCGTGTACCTGGCGGCCGTGATGTCCGTCGGGTACACCCGATCGGCGGTGACAGCAGGGACGTGGAACTCTGTGTTATAATGTGTTATTATATTGGAGTTATAATCTATTGGAAATGATGATATATTTAAATCTTTAGACATTTACATTGAGGAATAATGTTTAGAAATTGTGTAACAATTTTTAGATTCAGCTTTTTTACAGATTGGTAAACCTGTGCCTATCTTTACCTCTGAGGCATGCATAGACCCCTTTCACACTGAGGAGTTTTTGAGGCGGTACATCGCTAAAAATAGCGCTGATATACCGCCTGAAAAACTTCTGCACTACATACTCAGGGCCAGATTCTCATAGAATTTTGCTTGCGTATCGTAAGCCATTTACACTACGCCGCCGCATCGTACTAGAGCAGGTGCCGTATTCCCTAACCATTTGCTCCGTAGTTTGCGTTGGCATAGCGAAAATGGCCCAGCGTAAGCCCGCGTAATTCAAATGAGGCGGCTTGTATTTAAATGAAGCTTGCCCCCGCGTCGAACGAACTGTGCATGCGCCGGTGCCCAGTGCGCATGCTCCAGCTCACGTCAGAAAGCGTAGTTGAAACCGACGTCAAAACGACGTGAGCGTCATTTACGCAACTCCCTATTCGCGAACGAGTTAGTAAAACGACGTAAGCGATGGAAAAAGCCAACGCTGACCCGACGCCATACTTAACATGGCATCCGACGGCACCCGGCGGCATCCGACGGTACTTCGTAAGGTTACTCCACATCGAAGCTGGGGTAACCTTACGCGGACGAAAACGATGTACGCGACGACGGGGCGGCGTAAAAGCGATCGGGAATCGGCGTACTAGCCTCATTTGCATATGCAAATGAGAAAACAACGTAAAGGCCACCTAGTGGCCGGAGTTGTCATTACAACTACGATCCACAAGTGTAATGGTTTTACACTTGTCGGATGTAGAAGCGTATCTATGCAAAAGTGATGCTAAGCATCACGCGCATAGATAAGAGGCAAAAAAAACTGCGATACGACGGGGTATCTGAGATACTCCGACGTAACGCCGCTGAGAATCTGGCCCTCAATGTGAAAGCCCGAGGGTTTTCACACTGAGGCGATGCGCTGGCAGGAGAGAAAAAAATCTCTTGCCAGCAGCATCTTGGTGGAGTGGTGAGATACCGCTCCTTCCCATTTAAAACAATGGGAAACAGTGAAATTACCGCCCGCAATGCGCCTCCGCAGAGGCGCATTGTGGGCGGTATTAAACCTTTATCGACCGCTAGCGGGGGTTAATACCGCACCGCTAGCAGCCGAATCCCACGACAAATCCGACCGTATAGCACCATTTTTAGCGGCGCTATACCACCACCGCGGTTCCCGCCCCAGTGTGAAAGGGATCTTACTCTCTGAAATGCTCTTTTTATACCCAATCATGTTAGTGACCTGTTGCCAATTAACTTAATTAGTTGTAATGTGTTCTTTGTTAGTACCTACTTGCTTTACCAGTTTTTTTCCATGTCCCAACTTTTTTGAGATGTATTGCTGGCATCAAATTCAAAACAATCATTTTTTTCTTAACCGCTTAAGGACCGCCTAACCCCAATACGTTGTCAGAACGGCACGGCTGGGCACAAGCACGTACCTGTACGTCCTCTTTAAGTGCCCAGCCGTGGGTAGCGGGTGCGCCCCCCGGCCTGAAGCTCCGTGACTGCGGTCGCAGGACCCGTGGACCCGATCACCGCCGGAGTCCACGATCAGTCACAGTAGCTAAAGAACTTTTGTTAGGGAGCCACGTTGCATGACCGCGCAATTGTCAGTTAAAGCGACGCAGTGCCGAATCGCAAAAAGGAGCCTGGTCCTTTACCTACATATTGGTCCGGGTCTTAAGTGGTTAAGACCGGGTCTATTTTTCAAACGTGTTCTTTACAAGTTAACGTATTTTTTTTGGTAGAAAATTACTTAGAGAAAAAAATATATAATGTTTAGGGTTTCTAACGCCCTAGAGAATAAAATGGCAGTCATTGCAATACTTTGTCACACCATATTTTTAATTAAAAAAAAAGACAAGTTAGCAATTTTTTTTATATTGTGAAAGAGGATGTTACGCCGAGTAAATTGATACTCAGCATGTTACACTTCAAAATTGCACTTATGCAATGGTGACAAACATCCTTTAACCACTTTAGCCCCGGACCATATTGCTTTCCAAAGACCAGAGCACTTTTTGTGATTCGGCACTGCGTCGCTTTAACTGACAATTGCGCGGTCGTGCGACGTGGCTCCCAAACAAAATTGGCGTCCTTTTTTTCCCACAAACAGAGCTTTCTTTTGGTGGTATTTGATCATCTCTGCGGTTTTTATTTTTTGCGCTATAAACAAAAATAGAGCGACTATTTTGAAAAAAATGCAATATTTTTTACATTTTGCTATAATAAATATCCCCAAAAAAGATATAAAAAAACATTTTTTTCCTCAGTTTAGGCCGATACGTATTGTTCTACATATTTTTCGTTAAAAAAAAATTGCAATTAGCGTTTGTTGATTGGTTTGCGCAAAATTTATAGCGTTTACAAAAAAGGGGGTCGTTTTATGGCATTTTTATTATTATTATTTTTTTACTAGTAATTGCGGCGATCAGTGTTTTTTTTCGGTACTGCGATATTATGGCGGACGCATCAGACACTTTTGACACATTTTTGGGACCATTGGCATTTTTATAGCGATCAATGCTATAAAAATGCATTGGATTACTATAAAAATGCCATTGGCAGTGAAGGGGTTAACACTAGGGGGCAGGGAAGGGGTTAATGTGTTGCTGGGTGTATTCTAACTGTATGGGGGGGTGGCCTCACTAGGGAAAATCACTGATCTTCTGTTCATACATTGTATGAGCAGAAAATCAGCATTTCCCCCGCTGACAGGAACGAGAGCTGTGTGTTTACACACACAGCTCCCGTTCCCCACTCTGTAACGAGCAATCGTGGATGCCCCCGGCGGCGATCGTACGCGCCGGGCACGCGCGCGAGACTCGGGGAGCGCGCGCGCGCCCTACAAGTCTCTAGAGGGAGAACGTAGAGCTACGTGCTCCCGCGAGACAGAGCCACCGCTCCGCAGTAATATGACGGTATGACGGCGGGCAGTCGGCAAGTAGTTAAAATATCCATATGCAACTTTACATTTTTTTTTTTTTTTTTTTACAGGTTGCATATTTTGAGTTAGAGGAGTTTTAGCGCTAGAATTGTTTCTCACGGTGATGCCTCACATGTGTGGTTTGAACACCGTTCTCACATGCGTGCACTACTAACTTATGTGTTTTCTTCTGCTTGCAAGCTCAGGGGGATGGGGCACATTAAAAAAAATATATTTTTGTTTTATTATTTTACTATTTGTTTATTTTTACACTGTTCTTTTAAAAAAAAAATAAGTGTCACTTTTATTCCTATTATCCGGGGAGGGGCCATCTTTCCCTCACTCAGCTCCATACCACAGAGGGGACAGGACTAAATTGCCGCTGCCGCAAGTGGCAGAGGGCACCGGAGCGCGGAGAGAGGGTGGTCCTCTCACACCACCAATAAAAGTGATCTTGCAGGTCATGCGCCACTGGGACCACTTTTATCTGAAAGCAGACTGTCCGCTGAAGAAGTGGATACCAAAATTATGGCAGCTAGCTGCCATTAAGACAACGATATTCCACTTCAAAATGCTGCCGTTTAATAGCGGCAGGCATAAGTGGTTAAAATGGTACATTATCTCAGTTTAAACATTTGATAAGTATTAACAAAACTGATATGATTTCCAGTGTCCATAATTCATTTTTGATAGAATTATTAATTGATAGGCCAGTCAGTTAAACACACAAATAAGTAATTTAGAGCGCTCTAGGTCAAATATTTTTTTATCTAAACTGATTTATTTTCTGCTGGCAATTGTGGCCAATGTGGGCTTTAATTATAAAACTAGTAAAAAAAAATGGAGTTGTCCCTTTTCTTGGTGTCTTTTTTTTATCCCAGAGTCAAAACACAAAATTACTAATGCATTAGTTAAAATTGCTAATCTAGAGTTAAGAAACAAATAAGGAAAACAAGTATAAAATAATGTTAGCTAAACACATAGTAAATGTATACCAGAGGGACTGGTATCATTACTGCTGATCATATTGCCCTGACTATGCAAGTCTAGACCTCTCCAGGACACTAATAGTGCTGAAAAAACTGTTACACAACATCCGGATACTCAGACACTGGGAAACTTGAGGTGACAGAAGATGACACTGTCGGAAGAAGAGGCACTTTATTACATGCAAATATTGAGATTGCTAAGAACAACTGGATATTATTTCAAGTGTGCATTTTCATAAAGTGAGGCAAGATAAAAAGCTTTTAAATTGTATACAACAGCAGCGTCTTAGCGTGAGCATATTTTATTAAGCCTGAACACAATTTTAGCTCAGCTACAATATCCCACAAATGTTAAAGGACTATCTTTGTACCACTGTGGCAGCTTTGCATGAGATAATGTCATTTTTCTGTTAGTTTCTCTTAAAATTAGACCTTCAAGCAGTAAAAATAAAACTAGTTTTTGCTACTTGTGTTTTTAATAAACACAAACGTACAGTATATGATAAGATGTGTAACTACTTCTTGGCCTGCTGGAGTGAGCCAACTTTAGGTGAAAACCTCTACTGTTTATCCAACACATAATACATTCAAAAGCTTTTCAGTTATAGGTTATTCCTGAACAAAAAGCAGAAGATACACAATAATGAAAATTAAGTTAACCAGTTCAAAAATGGTAATTGGTGCTGCCATTATAACCAAAGGTCTGACCAGAGGACAGAAATTAAGAAGGGAGGTTTTGGTTTGATAGTCTTCATCATAAATATAATCAATATTAAACCCATACGTTAGCAAGTTGAAGCTCAAACAGGGAATCAAAAGATACATCGGTTCACTGATAGATCTTTATGTTTTGCTGCATCAGAAAATGCAGACAAGCTCACATTTCCTCCTTCAGTGGGGAACAAAGGTGATCCATATGCACACAGTGGGATTGATTTACTAAACGTAAAAAGACTGTGCAGTTTCTCTAGAGTTTAGTAAATGAGGGGAAGCTCTGCTAATCATCCAATCACATGCAAGCAAACATGCTGTGTTTTTTTTCTTGCATGGCGTATAACACTCACTTTTTTACCCTGAAAAAAAAGGGTAAACTGTGCCTGCGTGTTATACGCAGGAGGCTGTGAAAAGTTATTTTCCTGAAACTTCTTTCTTAAAGTTAGGGTGCGTGTTATACGCCGATAAACACGGTAATTGGGCATTCTTAGCAAAGAGACACCTGTCTCATTTACCAAGCTCTGGAGCAACTGCACTTTGCAGAATGCAACTGCACTAGCAAAGTGTATAGTCTATTTGCTTTTAGTACATCAACCCTAGTGATGGTTATGATGCCATGTTTTTCAGCAAACCATTATATAAAAGGTTAATGCTACACTGCAGTATAAACAAATGGCAACAACCGCAAACTATAACTGGCCTTTGCAGCAAGGAGCACATGGAAGGACAACACATGTAAAAAAAAAAAAAAAAATTCCCAGCCTAGTTGTCCTTCCATGTGCTTCTTGAGGTAAAGGCCAATTATAAGTTGGGGTGGATGCCATTTGTTTGTACAATTACAACCATTCCCTGAAGATTAAAGCTGAGGTATGGGCATGAATTGTATTGAGGCATTAGCTAGGTACTGATAACTTGCCCACTGGTGGCTGCATTTCATTATTTAAAAAAGTTACTTACATGCAGCCTCTGACAGTGTTGTCCTAAGTTCCAGCAGTGAAGCCGACACTGAAGTTGAAGCCCAGAAGCACACTAGATCACAGCGCGTTGCCTTCTGTGCAGCTCCATTTGGATAACATCTAAAGTATTACACCAACAAGATCAGACATCATAGAGTTCTATCTATAGGAAATAATGCCCATGTCAAGCACTGAAATTGCGTCCCAGTCTAACATCTGCTTGAACCTTGTCACACGACTAAGCCGTCTTCTTCCTCACAGGCAGCCATCTTTTGTAGTGCATGCTCCTGTCCTGGAGCATGCACTACAGGCTCAGGCCCAGTATTGGAGATTTTCCTGTAAACCCTTGTTGGCAGCCCTAACTATCCCTATTGCCGAGTGGCATGGTGCCCCTTTCAAGTGTTGCCAAGGGCACATATCATATGTGTCTCACACCATTGTTTAATAGCTCAAGAAACGACAGGGCTGAATGTAGTACATGCTCATTTAATGACCTTGAAGATCATCATTTAAATACATTCTACAACCATCAAGATCTGCAGCCACAAACTAACTCTTTAGCTGGAAATGTATTTGCAGGTTTATGAACCCATTATTCCTTCCACCAGCAAAGATACACAGGCAGGGCAACTATCTTGATTTTTTCATTACACACTGTAATGTGTTACCAAAAGTCATATTGTAACTCTATGCTGCTCCTGGCAACCTTGCCACACAAGCCATGGTCTAAGCTGTCTATCCAGAAATCCAGGGAATGGCAGCGTTTTGCACTTTTCCAGAATATGCATTTACATCTTTGACAGAGAAGCTGGCACTCAAATGACACATTCCTGTACATCCTGCTGTATTTTCAGTTTGTGCCTGTATGATGAATGAATGTCTGACAGATCAGCCCACTGCTGCATCCTCTCTCCTTGTGCCTTGCTACAAAGTTACAGTGCTGTAGGGTTGCTGTCCAATCACAGTCTGATCTTTGGAAAAGAGGGGAATGAGGAGAATGAGGGAGAATCCCCCCCCCCCTCTGCATGCAGCAAACTGAGGCTGCATTCACACCTTTGCATAGGCGATTTGCGGCGACAAAAAATAGGCATTTTGTCCCGCAATTTGCGGCGACAAAATGTGTCGTTTTTAACCGCCTTTTTTTAACATTGTATTGTCGGCTATGCGGAACGCCGAAGCTGCCCGATACGCGCATCGAAAAAGGGTCCGGGACTTGTTTGAAATTCGGCGTTTGACGTTCTATAGACGTACAGCGTTCTGCGTTAGGAGATGTGAACAGTCTCCATAGAGAACAATGTAAATTTGACCCTCCGGCGTATTGTAGCGTTACGCTTCAGGCGTAAAAATGCCTAGGTGTGAATGGAGCTTTAGGGAATCAACAGTTTAGACAAAGGCTCAATGTCTGATAGAAAGTACAGGTCCACTTAATTGTTAAAGTAACTTACCAGTAACATGAAACTGATCCACTAACTAAATTTTAATGAAAAAGACAAGCCAGATAGTAGTGAAGCTGTAGCTTCAAAAAAGAAAGGTAATATGCAATATTTTTGTAGTATGAATAAAGTAATGGTCATGTGGCTGCTGAGAGCAACCAATCAGAAAGCATCTCTGACTGACGACACCTGATTTCAGTTCACAGTAATGTTCTGATGGGTTACTGATCTTTTCTCAGTCTCACCCTTCTGCTTTAATAAACAAGCCTGCTAGAGCTCAGTAAGGCCATACAACAGTGGTGAATGTGATGTGTTTATTATTACAGCGATGCATTTGTAACAACTGTCTTTAATTAAAATGTGACTGGAAAGTAATATATTTATTTCATATGTCTTGCACAGGCTGCCAAAAATGTTTAGCTGTGTTGTGTCTGTTTGCTTGTTTTAGCCAATATGAAGTTTACATATTCCATGATAATACCCTTAGGAAAATATGAGTGGCTTGAAGGCTGAAGATTGTTTACTGAGCCGTTTACGGTGAAACAAGCTTCATCCTGAAGTATGTATGGCCTGCAGCTGCTATCGTTATTTTTCCTGAGCTACAGTAACAGCCACATAAAATTTATTTTATTATTTTTTACAGCAACTTGCTAAATATTTTTTGAAATAAAAATGTCAGTATTCCTAAATATAGAAAAAAGAAGACCTTTAAAGGTTCTTAATTTTTGTAATTGGTGAATATTCAATTCACAGCAAAAACGGTGATCACTGCCTGGTTTGGCAGTAAGGGGTAGGGGTTGATTTCTGCTAAAAAGAGGACAGCCAATTTTTTTATATAACTGGCATTTACCACAAATAGACTGCTTCGTCTTACCAGAGCTGAATATTTCCCCTATTACAGCAATTTATCATCCTTTACACAAAAACATACCAACTGTCCTTTTGTATTTATAAGCAACATAATGAACATAAAAAAAGATAATAAAAATACTGTAATCGAGAAAACAAACAGACAATATCAACTGGGTAATTTGATATGCGACTTGATCATATGGCTTTGCATTGTCATGCACAGAAAAGTCCATATAGGTTAATACAGTGTTAAATATATGACTGATTTTTGTATAATTAAAAACAATATGTGGGCAGATGTTTCTGTATTTGAGCTCACCAGTTTTCTGCAGTGGTGTGCACCTTCCACTACAATACAGAATAGTACTTCACCCCAAATCCTTCCAAGCTTATTCCCCTTTTTTAACAACTCCTTGCTATGTGTAAAAGCATCTGAAATTAAGTATATGAGGACAGTGTCCACTTATAATAAAGCACCAATAAAATCTGAAAATATTGTGTGCAAATGATACCCGTATTGCACACACACACACATACACACCCTACTGTAGTACAAAGTTCAGTATCTCCAAAAGTTGAGCAGCCCAGAACTAGAGATGAGCTTCCGAGTTCAGGTTAAACATGGGTTTGGAGGTGAACCCAAGTTGTTCACAGTTCACATACCCAGTAAACTAATGTAACTGTTCACTGCTATATCAAACAGCTACCAACCATGTACTTCTTGGCCTTTGACCTATGGTTATTTGGCTTAAAAGTGCCAATTTCTTATGTGCTAGCTCCTTCCATTAAAAAAAAAAAAAAACGTTCCCAGCAGCCATTTGTCAGTGTTAGATCACAAAGGGAGAGCTGGCAGTGTTTAATTTATAAGAGACAGTTTTGCTATAGACCAGGGATAAGCAATTAGCGGACCTCCAGCTGTTGCAACACTACAAGTCCCATCATGCTTCTGGCTCTGGGTGTCATGCTTCTGGCTGTCAGAGTCTTGCTATGCCTCATGGGATTTGTAGTTCTGCAACATCTGGAGGTCCGCTAATTGCATATCCCTGCTATAGACCATTATATATCACTATAAACATTGCTGTCTGTGCGATTTATATTTAAATTTAATGTTATATTTATATCAATATCAGTTTGCCAAGTTTTTTTTTTTTGTTGTTGTTTGAGGTTTAGCAACTTGAACGTACGACTAATGCAAAACTGCCCTTTGTTTGCAGCATGCTTGTGATGTATAGTGCAGTGCATCAAATAATCATATTCTTAGTTGCACTAAAGAGTCATTACCCAATTGTCCCTATTGCCATGGCTGACTATAAAGTTATGCAATCTACTGTATTTATGTTCGGTAGGCCTAAAGGGAGAGGCAGAGGTTCTACATCTGCAAATGAAAAACTGTGCCACCTAGAAGAGGTGCCACAGAAGAACAACCCAATGATTGAGTAGGGACAATGTAAATATCCTGTGAAGGGATAATCCCATGGACTGTTGGGTTGTCTAGTCTGGATTACTGTTCAGAGCCTACACAGTACACAATGAAGTTTATGGCTTGCAGTGTGTCAGAAAAGCAGGTGGTTTCATGACTAAGAGACCCCCAGCACACATTTATTAAAATTAACCAGTCCTGGATCAACAATGAATACAAAACCCCTGCAGCTGGTGCTACAGACTCAATTGTACCTTGTATTATGGCAAACAATTTTTTGCTTCTTTAGAACATTTATCAGGTCTTACCACCAAAGCTGGCCTGCCACCATTACCAGCTCCACTCCTGCCACCTCCGATGGCCTGCCAGCATTACCAGATTCTGCAATCTCTGCTCGCCTGTCACCATTACCAGCTCCTGTGGCCCCTCCTGACCTATTCCAGTGCTCCAGCACTGTAAAGGGGCCAAACACAATTTTTCTCGCAGATAGATTCCATTTACCTGCTGTGTATTTTTAGGTTTTTTTTGCAGGTATTGTCCATGTAATAATATGCTCTATATTTTGTTATTGATAAAACCTGCCCAATCTTAAATTGTGGCCTAGTAAAGCTGCTTACATACTATGCAGTAACTGTAGTTTTCTGAGTACTGTCTCTGAAATGACATATATTTTTATTGATAAAATAACTGCCTTGTCTCTCCCTCTTACTTTGTGGCCTAATAAAGCTTCTTACATATTATGTACTGGTGTGTACAAGTAGATGTAAACCCTAACTGAATGCCCTTTAGGTAGCAAAATGTTATATATATTTTGGAATTTGATGGTGAAGGGAAGGACAGTTTTTTCATGTTAAACAAGATTTTTTTATTAATACTTACAAAAGGTGGACGCAGCATCTGCCCCTTGGCGCCTCTACACTGAGAACTGAGTGATTGAACACCACTGATCGCCCGGTTCTCACAGCTCCCTGAGCAGAGAACTGTTAACTGTCAGTCACAGCTCTCTGCTCTGTCCCCTCCTTGCACACCGGAGTGCTGGGCTGTTGAGGGAGCAGGAGCAGCCGACTCGGGCTCTCAGCGGCTTGCTGAGAGGCTGAGACAGGTGTCGGTCCAGGGATCTGTGTGCCTGAAGCATCTTTACAGCCTACCAACATGCATTGTCTATAGTCATAACAGACTAAATTTGTGCGTTTTAAAAATGTATATTTTCAATTTCCATAGGAGAATGTTGTAGAGGTAAATGTGAACACAACACAGAAGCACAGGATCAGAACTTGAAAGACAAGTGAGATTTGGCTTGAAGACAACTGACAATCACAAGATGTAGATCTCAAAAATTATATATATTGCACAATAACAAAAAAAAACTAATATTTTTAAACATTAAGTATAATATTTCTGGATATACAAGATACTTTTATTCCTACCTTGGGACCAATTGGGCCAGGAAGTCCATCAAAACCTTTTTCTCCCTGAAATAATATATCATCATTACTAAAATTGGAACACTATTACTTAATTCCTTTTAACATACATAAGTTATATTAAAGACATAAGAAACATTACAGAGAAATATTTGATAATATGAATACTTTTTATATATTGTCACCAGTTTATTTTTAATTATACCTCATGTACCAATCAATATACATATACAATTTTTTTAAATGGTTATTCATAACTGCAGACATTACCCCCATTGTAGCATTGCATAAATGTGTTAAAAAAAATCTAAACAACAACTTATATTATTCCAAATCTGTAGTACAAATATCAGTTTAAATTTCATTTTAGTCCTGGTTAACATGCCATTGCAAAATAGTTTACATGGACTTTTAAGGTGCCCCAAAGAGTAACATTCATAACAATACATAACTAAAAATTTCAGGGACAATAGCTCCCCCGAAGGCCCCTATACGCCATCTGGGAGCCCACCCAGATGAGGAAACACTCACCATCCACAACAGTACAAACAACAAGCGACACCAGACACAGACACCCCACAGGCATAACAAATACGCACACACACAAACAATACAAAGCAACAGAGAAAAAGGGGAAACAAATACAAACTACCATGAAAAATCACGCTAAAGAAAAAAAAAAAAAAACTATCTGTGGAACAAGCCCCCAGGGGGCAATACGAAATGAAAGTTCCTGGTCGTCCTCAAAAAGCATTTGCAATGCAGCACGGTGGGGTACATCAGCCCACCAGGCTCCCCCTCGCAAATCAAAGGGTGCTTAAATGGCAAAAAAAAAAAAAACATGTTGCGGAATAACAGTCATCCCTGAAATGGATATCCTATTTTGATGAGTTTTTGCTTCTGCAAACTGGGAAATTATATATTTTATGGTGCCACATTACCTACGTTTTTTGATGTATTGTAGTTGGACTATGTTAAGTTTTTAATGAGTGGTTTTAATAAAGGTCCACATGAATTTTTTGGAATCCGACTATATTTGGATGTTGTGCTCCGGCCTTTCATGGTCAAATCCAGCCAGTACTTTGGATAGATGTATTAACATACTATTTAACAGATAAGTAAAATGTGTAAAACAATACATATATGCGTATGCTTTATTTATGATCAATACTTGACTGTAAGGAGTCATATCTTGGCTGTGGCTACTTTCAGACAGGGATCATATTAGTTCTTTGTTTAGAAATACAAAGCTTGTAGGTGATGTTCCCAATTTAAATGTTCCAAATCAGACAAGAATATTAAGGTGATATTAACAGTAATTTTCAATGATAGAAATGGATGGTTATTGTACATAGAGATTCTCTAATGTGTTTACTGAGGGTGTACCACTGTCATACACAGCTGAACACCTTGGAACATACAAAAAATAAAGAGACATTGGTCTTACGACCTCAATAATTGGTGCCAACTGGATGATTTTCATACACTGATATTGCATAAATGTTCAAGCAAGATAATACACCAATTATAATGCAGTTCAACCAATGTTAGCTTATCTGTACCACATCTAAGCATTAGAGGAACACAAAAAATCACTACAGAAAGGGTATTGGCATTGTTTGAAAAGTTGGTAAAGTGATATATTAACAGACTAATATTAGCAAATACGTTGAATATGTCATTTAAAGTGAATAGTGGTCTCTTAGTTTGAAAACTAACAAGCAGAGCCCTCCAATTCCTCCTGTATTGAATTGAAATTCCAACTGTACGGTCTCCCTTTATATTGTATCGTACTGCACAAACTGTTGGTGCTATATAAATCTGCAATAATAATAGTGCATCACGGTAGGTATATTTTAATGGTATTTAACAGTAACAATGTGCACATCATGGTAGCCCATAATCAAATCATATTCTCTTACTGCTCTTTGCAACATCCTACTCAGCTATATTTCTTAAATAAAAAATATTAAAAAATAAAATGTAAAAACAAAATGTAAACCCAGCACTTAGTTCACTGCAAAAGCATCTGCTAAACTTTGCTGAACTCTATTTTTTTGCCCTCTAACCCCTTTCACACTGGGGCGGTGTCGGCTGTAAAGCACGGCTAAAACGTTACCGTCAATTTCGCAGAGCTATTCGGCCGCTAACAGGGGCGGTTTTACGCCCCCACTAGCAGTCGAGAAAGGGTTAAAAACCACTGCAAAGTTGGCAGTATAGCCACGGTGCCCCATTAATTTCAATGGGCAGGAGCAGTATACACACTGCTCCTTCACCACTCCAAAGATGCTGCTAGCAGGACTTTTTTTTACTGTTCTGCTAGCACACCACTCCAGTGTGAAAGCCCTCGGGGCATTTTCACTGTAGAGACAGCACCGACTGTTTCAGGTCGGCTTGGATTCACTATTTTTGGCGTTATAACGCCTGCAAACCGACTCAGTGAGAAAGGGGTCTTAAAATAGAGAATACCTTGTCTGGCAATGATAAAGCACACTGTACAAAAGTTTAAATATATTACACTTGAAATTAAATATTATGAAATCCTCTTGCAGCTTTTAAATGTGCACCACTCACCATGTTTGGTTTACTTTTCAAAAGCTTTTATTTATCTTTTGATAGCCTAGTTTACAGAGGCATACTGATATGTTTAAAGCCAGCTCAGAGAAAATGGGCAAAGATTCAAAGACATTTTTTGTTTTATGATTTCACAAGTACTTTATGGAGCATTAATTTGTTTAATAATATGTTAAAGAGAAACTATAAAATATACATATTAAAGTGGAACTACATATGCAGCGTCCATGAGCACCCTCGCTGGCCACTAACATCTTTGGCCAGTCTTCCTCCAGGTTTCGATTTTTGCCCACTTTCACTGAGCAGGTCGGTGTCACTCCCACACATGCCTAGGAGGTAATTTATCTTGGCAGATGCCAAAATTGTACAGAGCTGCATGTAAAGTTCAGTGTGTATTGTAATCAAGCAGATAAGAATTTCTTATAGACGAGACATTGTACATCTCTTCTGCATTAAAAATCCTGCCTGTTAAAAATATTTAGTAACTACTTCAATACCAGGCACTTTCATCTCCTCCTTGCCCAGGCCAATTTCAGCTTTCAGTACTGTCGCACTTCGAATGACAATTGTGCGGTCAAGCAACACTGTACCCATATGACATTTGTATTACTTTTTTTTTCCCACAGAGTTTTCTTTTGGTGGTATTCAATCACCGCTGTTTTTTTTTTTTTGCAAAAAAAAAAAAAGACGAAAATATATTTTTTTAAAAAGTATTCCTTATTTTGTTATAACATTTTGCACATAATGTATATACTCGAGTATAAGCCGAGTAGAAAAGTAGAAAAGAGGGTCAATAATGCCCATTTGTAGCTTCACTTTGCATGCATCAGCCTCACTGTGTCCATCTGCATGCCTCAGCCCTCAGCCTTACTGTCCCCGTCTGCATGCCTCAACCTCAAGTACCTTGATCTGTGTTGTGCTGGCATTATCTCCTGGTGCTGTGCCCAGTCTTTGGGGGATTAGCATCGGGGGATTAGGCTGCAGAGGAGGACTCGAGTATAAGCCAAGAGGAGGATTTTCAGCACAAAAAAAAGTGCTGAAAAATTTGGCTTATACTCGAGTATATACGGTAAGTCATTTTTCTTCTTGACCGATGTGCACTGATGAGGCCGCACTGATGGCCACTGATGAACTGCACTGATGGTCACTGATGAGGCGGCACTGATAAACAATGTATTGACATCCTTGCCAATTATCCGCTTTCCTTTCCTCACAGACACATTGGGCCAGATTCACGTACATCGGCGCATTTTTGGACCGGCGTAGTGCAACTCCTTTAAGTTAGAACGGCTTAATTTCGAGGCGCAAGTACCGTATCCTCGTAGTATTTTCGGCCAAATTTGCACCGGTGCAATGTAAATTCCTAGGCGTAAGGCGGTGTAATTCAAAGTGGGAAGGACGTGGGCGTGTTCCATTGAAATGAGCCATGACCCCATGCAAATGAAGGGCCGGCCAGACTGGCCATGTGCACATGAAGCAGACTATGGTCAACACCTCTCTGAAAATGCTCAGAACTCGGCACGGCGCAATCAGTTAGATAGGAACTAGGCCTGTCAGACTTAGTGAGCTATGCACAGTGCTTAAATAGACCGAGAGAAATGCCCTTCCATTGCAAAAGTACATCCAATTTTTTTCCCTTCCTGAAGCAAGGTGCTTTTATTCCGTTGTCTGTTGCTGTTTGGAGGTTTGGATCGTGTCAGTATATATATATATATATATATATATATATATATATATATATATATATATATATATATAATATTAAATAAGATAATTATAATAATATTAAAATTCGTAAATTTATATTAGTTAAAAAAATTAAAATATATATTTATTATATTAAATTATTATAAAATATATACTAAACAGAAAAAAATGTATATAACATATATATTTACCCATTAGGGTGAAAAGAGCCATTGGCAAGGAAATGGAGTGTTGCCAGTACCTTGCCCAGTGGTGGTCGGCAGATCCTCTCCCGTGTAAGAACAGGGGAGTCCGTGCTATGGTGAATAAAGTAGCTGTTGCCTCCCAGTAGGATCCCTATGTGGGGACCTAATATAAATATGAATAGTAGAAAGGGAAATGGTGCTGCTAAATTAATACCTTTGTCGGGTATATCCATGGGGTGAGCCCAATGGTAATAGGCCCCCCTTTTGGCTGGAATTAGGGTGCAATTGGAGAGATACCCGGTGTTAATAGGAGGGTAGATGTTGGTTCCTCAGCTTCCACTAATTTCATTGAAATTGAGTAAAGGTGGATTAATTAGGTCAGGAGACTGTGCAGGCCAGCAGGCCCAAAGACTGCTAAAGTAAAATGATTCTATGCTGCTATAAGGATGGCAGTTGTGACCGATGCACCCTAAACCATATAAAACAAAGAAAAAATGTGTCTCTAGAGTCTAATAGGTAGGAATCCCTACTAGTGTGGTTACTAGTGTAATCAACCACACTAGTAGGGATTCCTACCTATTAGACTCTAGAGACACATTTGAAATTGAGTTAAGGTGGATTAATTAGGTCAGTAGCCTGTGCAGGCCAGCAGGCCCAAAGATTGCTAAAGTAAAATGATCCTATGCTGCTATAAGGATGCCAGTTGTGACCGATGCACCCTAAACATTCACTTCCTCTGGCATGTCTTCCAGATCTCTCCACTGGGCTTTCCACTCACCGACACCTGCCCTGGATCTTTCCCGAATGACTTACTCCAGACCTGCGGACCAACTGTTTCAGTCAGCTCCCGTTCCAGGACACCTCTCCATGACCGCCAGAAAGGGGTTGCCTCAGGCATGTCAGTCTCCCCCAACAGGCTGACCCTGGGTATATGAAGGAGACCTGCACCCGGCCAATCCTAGTTGGGGACTGTTCAGAGCTCCTCACATGCACCCCATGTCACTCCAGCTGTAGTCTGTAGCATCATCAGCAGAAGTTTAGTAGTCAATAGTAACCCAATATTAGTTAATTTTATTAAATTTGAGCCTTACCACACAGAGGTGATTCTGCCATCAGGAAAAATGGCATGTAGGTTCTTAGGCAGCATTTTGGGCTCTCTCCAAGATGGGGTTAGTAGTCTGGCTATTTTACCCTTGTATATGAAATATAAAATGGTGGCCACCCAATAGTGGCCTCGCTCTTTAAAGCCCCAAATTGTGTCCTTGCACAGGCATTTGAGTATTAAAAAAAAATGAACCACAAACTGCATGCAGCAGCGGTCCCTAAGCTCTTAGTGTCAGTAATGACAACACTGTCCTCAACAATCTCAACCCACACACATACAACTCCCAGTGTTTGGAAGGGGTGAAATTTCCCCACGAATGATTCCTCATTTTCTCCTGCTCCTCACCATAAGCACCCCAATAATCCTTCTAGCATTCTCCCTCTTGCGCCTGCTACCTCTGCCTCACAGGGATAGAGCAAGTAGGCAATGGATCTTGCTTGCCTTGAACAGCAAAAAGCCTTCCTCTTCCTTCTGCTGCTGTGCCCAAAGCCATGGCATGGAACAGAATAGGGATTTTGTTACTAAACCCCACCTCATTGCAACACATTATTTTGCTTGACGCTTCAAAAGATGTCAAAACACTGCACATATCCTGATTAATAAACCACTGGCATGGTGAGATTTCAAAAAAGCTCTCCAGAACCTGAGGCATGAGGCATAGCAAGACTGACAGCCACAAGCATGACACCCAGAGGCAGAGGCATGATGGGACTTGTAGTTTTGCAACAGCTGGAGGTCCGCTAATTGCATATCCCTGCTATAGTGCAAAGATTATAAGGAGGAAGAGGGAGCGTTGGCTGCAGTTGTAAACAACTGGCTGCTCTGTACATGGGAGGAGTACAAAGAAGAATGCTTTGTTGGCCAGTAAACTGCCTCTAGCACATGCTATGGTTGTATAGTTTGACCTCTCTGAGAAAGAAAAGTCACACGCCCTGCCTTTAAATAATGTGTCCTGAATGCGGCCCGACCACCACGTTGTCCTGCAGACCATTAAAGATTTGAATCTAAGGCGGCGTACACACGACCGAGGTTCTCACTGGAAACCAGCGAGAACCTCGCTGGAAGCTGCATTCCAGCGAGGACCTCGGCCATGTATACTCTCTCGGCGAGCTTCCCGTCGGGAAGTCCGTCGAGCAGAAATAGAGAGCACGCTCTCTATTTGCTCGACGGCCCGCCTGGATGAATGGCTGGTTGCCATTCCCGACGGGCGGGTCGCCGATTTCGACGGCCGGCAGGGAACCTCGACGGGCGGAACGATGTGTTCTGCCCGTCGAGGTTCTCTGCCGTGTGTACACGGCCTAAAGGAGAAGGTGGAGAAGACAAATTGGAAAGCAGATTTACCAAAATGTATACTGATATTTCTCCTATTTCAGAGATTTATGGGATAAATGAAAGTTGTTTTTCTTTTTTAAGATTGTTAAATTATACATCAATACGTCAAAGTAAGGACTATACACCAGTTAGCTTCAGCCCTTTTTAATAAACAGTTCTTTGCTATTGTTTGTTTTTCCACATAGCGTTATGGCTTTGGATGGTGAAGAATACATGAAAAGCAAAGAAGAAAAGCAATACCTAGCAGGAAAAGTACAGTGAGCACAATGTGCATATGAAAAGTAAATAAGAAAACCATCTCAAAAAGATTTTTGAAAGAAGAAAGAGCATAAAGTTATCAGATTTTAGTTGTCAGATTATGGGGTCTGCTTATAGGCACTTTCTTGATTAAGCAGTTTTTCTGAGTTCACCCTCAGTTATTGAGAAAGCTACAGATTCACAGGTTAAAAAAAAAATTGCCTTTTGAAAGTTGTAACAGAAAAGCAGAGTAGTATTCTGGATCTTTTTTATTATTATTATTATTATTATTATTATTATTACTATTATTATTTCACTTCCATAGCCTTTTAAAATACGAAAGTACTGGATTAATGAGAAAAAATGTTGAACTTGACATCCAAACAAAATGTTTTATAGACTGAATTGATGTAGAATGGAAGACAAACTGTTTAGAATATTTATAAATTAGCCTTTTTATTTTTAGTTAAAACAATTTTTATAAAAAAAAGATTTCTGAGGCAGTCATCTCAAACATTAAAGTTGAAGTTTAGATATGTAGACAATTTTTGCAATAGTTACATTGGTTCAGCTTGGACAAATGTAAATATGTATGTGCCATATCTCTGCAGTCCTCAAGGAAGCTGTAAATCACTTTCCGGACGCCAGACATGTGATATAGCTGTTCCCCTATATCCACCCACAGAACTTGTTTAACTCTCTATAAAAGTCTGACTGAGAGAAACCTCCCCATTCTCCTTTTTGTCCTCAAAAGATCAACACCTACTGACCATTACACTCAGGATAAGCACTTACCTGCCGACTATGTCGAAGTTCCGTCTGGGTTTAAGCATCTCCCAGTGCGAAATCCCACATCTAAGGCATGCTAAACCCTCCGACATGGTTGGGAACCCTTTCTGGTGGTCTTCTGGGGTGAAGGTGTTCTCCAATCAGAGACGACCGTCCTCCTATGGCATGCCTGCATTGGAGTCTGATTTATATCACCTGGGACTGCATGATGCCTTCTCTCGTATGGAACTCTTTCCATGTCTGTCAATTTCTATAAAAAAAAAAATCCCTCTCTCTTTTGCTCTCATGTCTCTAAAGACCCCATACACACTACAACTTTTAGATTTGCCAGGACCATGTGGTGTCTGCCTGATTGCATACAAGTTGAGGCTCTTAGGGTTTGTGTGGTTTAGGTAAATCTGAGGGGAAAATTTTTTGCAGAGGATTATATAGTGTGTAGCCAGCTTAAATGTTTCCTTTTGTGTGGATGGACGTTGGCCCTCGTAATTGTATTAGCCTTTTTTTTTATTAGACCAGAGGTGAGAGAGCCGAGTCTCTCTCTCAGGTGATTTACAGAGAACAAATGGCCATGTAATGGATGCCTTTGCTATTCAAGCATCCAGAGGCAGCATCTCCTTCTGAAGAACAGTCAATTACAGGTAAGTTTCGTCCTAGTAATGGGGATGGATGGGGGGGGGGAGTAGTAAGGAGCAATGTAATACTAGGGGTTGGGAGGTTTTCCCAGATTTTTTTTAAGCTTGTTAACATACCCCCCCCCACCCCCCCCAAAAAAAGGTATATATATATATATATATATATATATATATATATATATATTTCTCTCGCCCCTTTTTTTCTGTTGCTATGCAGCCCCCCTTGCACCTTTTGGTAACTTCCATCAGCATGAGCCTACCACCACAGTCAAGACCACCGCACTATCAGGTAAAGGGACAACTTTTGGTAAGTAAAAGGATGCGGGAGAAAAGAGTGCATCAAGCCCTGACGAGCATGCCTTCTTATCCATTGCAATCCCAGCCGCTCAAGGAGGTTCAGAGGCCCTCTGGATCATCAGGATTTTTTTCAGGGCAGAAAGTGTCCTCTTCAGTCCTGGCAGACCCCAGTACAAAGGGCGCAAATGTACGCTTAAGAGAACGCACACAGCTTCTCCTCTAAGGGCTTAGCGCCGAAAGGCAAATGTTGGTCATGTGGACGACCCTATGCCTGGAAAGCTACTTTGCAGCAACTGCTTCAGGCAGCTTGCCAGAGACCAGGAGTATGAGAGTCAGCAGGTGTCAACCTTGCTCAATAAAGCAGTCCCCAACTCCCTGGCAATATTTTCAGTCATCTCGGGCAAGCAGGGACAGAAGTGGACGATATCCTTGACGAATTGACATGGACTTTAGAAAGTTTTACCTCATGGCAGGTGGTGCTTGTAAACCCACAATTGCTTTAATATCAAGTGCTATGCAAGTGTGGGTGCAGGAGTATGCAATTAAAACCAGCTGCCAAAGAGAAAAGTCATCAGCGGACTCTACAGGTGAGGCAGCTATAGACATCATTCAATGGTCACCCAGAGCCATGCTGGGCTCAGTCACAGCCAAAAGACCACTGTGGCTAAAATCCTGGATGGCTGGCCCATCCTCAAAGCAGAATTGCTGTAAACTACCTTTTGATGGGAAGGCGCTGTTTTGCCAAATAAACTGGAAACTATAATCTCCAGGGTTACAAGAGGAAAATCAGGTCTTCTGCCCTAAGAGCTTAGAGCCAGAGGGGGCAACCATCCAGAGGAGCACCAAACAAGTACTGAGATTTCGGAGGCTTTAGCTCATCCAAGGACGACAGAGGGCATTGGAGGGGTACACAGTCATATGATCGCAGAGAGCCAAGACCCTTGTGGCTCCCCAAGGTGGCTTAAAGTGACCCAGTTCCGGCAAGACCACTGCCAAAAAATTGTGGTTTCAGTCCACAGTGGTGCAAGGCCATATAAGAAAATTAATAGCTGCACATCCAGGAATTCCAATTGACTTTTATTGTTCAAAGTGATAACACTAAAGACACCAACACAAGGTCACATAGATGCATTTCACACATTCATTTTGTGCTTAATCATTACCAATGGCAAGGCCATTATTGGTTGTTCAAACGGCAGTCTCCAGAACTACCTCAAGAGGCTGAATCAAATTATAGGGATAGACTCGAGATGGAGTCACTCCATACCATAAATCCAGGTCATTCAACCAGGTTACTGGAGGATTTCAGTGGACTTGCAATATACCCATCAGCATGTCTCGATCCTTCAGTAATACCAGCAGTTCCTCAGTTTCGAGTTGAGGGGCAGGCATTACCAAAACCAGCTGGAGCCTACGCAGAATATCCTCTACCTAGGGGCCCAGTTCAATAATCAGGTGGCCTCAGTTTCTTTGCCACCTCAAACTCAGAGAGACGTTCCAACAGGCGTTGGCTGCACCAGTGATGTCAGCATCCCAGTGCATGAGTCCTCTCGGGACAATGGTTTCATGCATTTCAATGATCCTCTGGGCTCACTGGAAACTGTTTTCCAGCAAGGCTTCCTGATGCAATGGCCTAGTCTATTAGGGCTGCAGCGATGGATCATTGTTGCCACAGATGCCAGCACAGCAGAATGTGGCAACACCTGCAAGCATCTCAAGATCCAGGGCAGGTGGGAATTTCCCACTCAGGGCCTAGTTTCCAATATTCTGGAACTCCTACCAGCATTCATTACATTGAACACTTTACTGCCACACATACAGGGTATGCCAGTCCTACTCTGTCTGGACCACACGGCAGCAGTGTCCTATATACAGCGACAAGGTGACACACACAGCCAATTCCTCTTGAGAGGTGGAACCAATCATGACTTTGGCCCAGCAATATCTCCCAGATTTGAGGGCCATATATCTTCCAGGCTATCAGAATTTGGAAGCGGATTGTATATCCAGACAATTCATGGATCCCAATGAATAGTCCCCTCCCCCTGAAGTGTTCCAAAGGATCATTCACAAGTGGGGGTTCCCACAACTGGATCTGTTTCGCCTCATCAGCCTACTACAAGGGGAACCGGTTCCCCTCACGCTACCCTCATCCATTAGTGGAGGCAACAGATTGGCAACTGGTCTATACCTTCCCTCCAATTTATTTAATCCTGAAATCCCTGAGATTTTTGATAGTCATCACAGGTTTTCCTTACTGGCCTCACAGACCATAGGTTTCTCTGGCAATGGGTATTGGTGTGTGCACACCAATCTCTCTGCCGATGACTCCTCATCTCCTCTTGTCTGAGGGAGATGCACCATCTGCAACCATCATGACTAACCTTAGCGGCCTGGAAATTGTAAGACAGAGGTTACAAGAGTTAGGATGTTTTCCAGAGGGGGTTAGAAAGGGTCAATCAATGCCATGTACTCCAGAATATGGATTAGGTTCACAAGCTTTGCAGCTGGGCGTCAGTTTGACCCTAGTGACCCAAATTTATCTCAAATCCTGTCTTTTCTACAATCTGAATTGGATTTGGGGCTCAGTTTACGTACGGTGCAAATTTCAGCCATCTTGGCTTTTACCTGCTGATGGATCATTTCATGAGAGAGGTACTTGGACTACGCCCTCCCAAGAGAAATAGGTTCCCTCAATGGGACCTGGCAGTAGTCCTCAATTTTCTAGCAAACCCTCATCATACTCTGACAGACTGTTCTTTATGGGAGATCTCCTTAAAAATCATCTTTTCTATTAGCCATGCTTTCAGGGGAAAATGTGTCGACTCCAAAAATTTGGGGAAGCAGAACCTTATTCTATGTTCTTCCCAGACAGGGTTGTGTCAAGACCATTGGATATTTTTTTTTAAAGAGTGGCATCCATATTTCACCTTTCCAGTAAATGGGTGCTTCCAGCCTTCCCAGCGGAATTAGATGCTGATCTGCACAAGTTAGACATTCCAAAAGTCTTCAAAGCCTATCTCCAGGCTACTTCTACACTCAGAATCATGAAGATTTAAAGAGTAAGGGGCTTTGGCTAGAACCATCTTGGCCTGAATAGTAAAAATATTCATGGGCATATAGAACTGGGAAGGATCCTCCAGATATGGTTAGAGCTCATCACTCAACTAGGGTGATGTCATCTTCTTGGACGCCACAGGCAGGGTTGTCTCTGGAGACAGTCTGCAAAGAGGCTAGCTGGTCATCACATTATATGTTTTAAAAACACTACAGGGTGGATCCAGCAGCTCTTACTACATTAGAGTTTGGGAGGAAGTCTATCCAAGATTCTATGTCTTTTTGTCAAATAAAGATGACGTTTACAGCATTAAACCCTCCCTCTCAAAAGCTCATGATTTATATGCTGCCATGTCTGGCGTCAGGAAAATGAAAAAATTGTATCACTTACCGTAATTTTCATTTCCCGATGCCAAGACATGGCAGCATACAAACCCTCCCTCTGATCATTTTTCTTTATACAGAGAATGGGGAGGTTGTTCTCAGTCAGACTTTTATAGAGAGTTAAACGAGTCCTGTGAGTGGATACAGGGGCGGAGTTCTATCATATGTATGCTGCCATGTTTTGGCGTCAGGAAAGGAAAATTACAGTAAGTAATATTCCATTTTAGTAAGGACAGCTACTACAGTGATCTCTACTAGCTTCCAGGTTCCTTGCCAAGTTAATGCCCTGCTGTAGTGTGAACACATCAGGTCACTCACATGGCATTAGTGCCATGCAGAGACCACATGGCAATTTTACAATGAAAACAAAAAATGTCCTCCAAACAGAAAAAACACTGCGCGAACAACAAAAAAAAAATATTGAAAAAGATCACGTGAATGTGAAGAAGAGCTGCCAGTACCAATACCTAAGATACCCAGAGTAAATAAACAATATGAAAACCAAGGTACAGTGCTATGTAATTGATAATAAATTGGTGATGAAATTAATAAACAAATATGACATGAGTGAGAATCATAAATAGGTGAAAAAAAAGTCCAAACAATGTGATCCATAAATGAATGGAGAAGTTCATAAACCGTGATTTGTATCAGATAAAAAAAAAAAAAAAAATCACACAAAAACAAAATTCCTCCACCGAAAGGGCACAGAAATCGTGAGATGTCTCCTTACGACATGTATATGACCGTCATTACATCGGTCATATCAGGCGCAGGGATGTTAAAATCTTCCCTGACAGACCATCTCCAGGCAAATGTATTGAAGGGTCAAAATTGCGTGAAGCAATTTGCATGAATCTCACCCAAATGGGTGAGATTATACTGTGATAGCAAAAAAACAGTACATAAATCATAAAAACAGTTACAAGGATAATGAAACCCTTAAAGTGCACAATACAGTGTATTATAGGGCATGGAGTAAGTCCTTCCAAAAAACAATGTATAGACACCAGTAAGTCTTCTTAAAATATGAGACACTCCTGTAAGGCACTCCTGTGTTACTGGGGATTAGAATGGTACACGTGATCCACTTCAATAAGCATACAAGACAGCCAGACTGGTAAACTAAGAGAATGGGTACTCTTAACACATAAGGTGGACACCTATGCCAGTGGCACCGTGTCAGACAGGCGTGTGAGAGCTCCTCGGATGGATGGCTCTATGGAGAGTGATGGTTGGAAGAATAGTAGATCCTTTCACAGGAATCCAAAGGTCCGAATTAGAGAGTGGCTCCAAGCTTTCAACTGGAACAACTCTTGTGGATATCCATGGAAAAAGCAAAAAAACTCCACATAGTGTAGTTTGTTCAAAAAGGAAAGCCTTTATTAGGCTGATAAAATACAAAGCAATAAAAACAGAGAGAACTGCCAGTCCTATGGAAAGATCTGGCACACGTGATCACATGAATATAAAAAAAGCGTGGTAGTTGGGTATGTAAAAGAACTATGTACCCGACATGTTTCGAGCTAATGCTCATGCCCCTGTCGATGAGCATTAGCTCGATGAGCATTAGCTCGAAAGATGTCGGGTACATAGTTCTTTTACATACCCAACTACCACGCTTTTTTTATATTCATGTGATTACGTGTGCTGTAAAAGAACTATGTACCCGACATGTTTCGAGCTAATGCTCATGCCCCTGTCGATGAGCATTAGCTCGATGAGCATTAGCTCGAAAGATGTCGGGTACATAGTTCTTTTACATACCCAACTACCACGCTTTTTTTATATTCATGTGATTACGTGTGCCAGATCTTTCCATAGGACTGGCAGTTCTCTCTGTTTTTATTGCTTTGTATTTTATCAGCCTAATAAAGGCTTTCCTTTTTGAACAAACTACACTATGTGGAGTTTTTTGCTTTTTCCATGGATATCCACAAGAGTTGTTCCAGTTGAAAGCTTGGAGCCACTCTCTAATTCGGACCTTTGGATTCCTGGGAAAGGATCTACTATTCTTCCAACCATCACTCTCCATAGAGCCATCCATCCGAGGAGCTCTCACACGCCTGTCTGACACGGTGCCACTGGCATAGGTGTCCACCTTATGTGGTAAGAGTACCCATTCTCTTAGTTTACCAGTCTGGCTGTCTTGTATGCTTATTGAAGTGGATCACGTGTACCATTCTAATCCCCAGTAACACAGGAGTGCCTTACAGGAGTGTCTCATATTTTAAGAAGACTTACTGGTGTCTATACATTGTTTTTTGGAAGGACTTACTCCATGCCCTATAATACACTGTATTGTGCACTTTAAGGGTTTCATTATCCTTGTAACTGTTTTTATGATTTATGTACTGTTTTTTTGCTATCACAGTATAATCTCACCCATTTGGGTGAGATTCATGCAAATTGCTTCAAGCAATTTTGACACATATTTTTAAGCGCTGCACTTATTTTTTCTTTATTGTTCACTCACAGGTTGTTTCACTGTTAGTGCTGGCAGCTACACGTATTATCATTAGCAGCGCAACTTTCTTTTGTTTTAAATGTATTGAAGGGACAGATCCAAAATATGCTCGCTCCACAGGGGTATGTGGCTTAATTCAGACTCCCATGAAATGACAAATAAGGGAAGACCCCATAGTCTAATACCGTACTGAATGCGGATTTATTGAGGAGTAAAATCACACTTACAATTAAAATGAAAATTGAGCGCGGTTTATGAAGTCAAAGAAAGTGGCGTCTCCTCTGAGCTTTCTTCCCATCTGCTGAACTCTGTGGTTGCGTGTCTCCGGGAGTAATGCATGATGACGTTCCAGCTAGGCCACACCTACTCGTTTCGTCATCAAAAGACGTCGTCGGGGATAGGCTGCTTTTTTCACCTATTTATACGATTCTCACTCATGTCAGATTTATGATTATTAATTTCATCACCAATTTATTATCATTAAATACATAGTACTGTACCTTTGTTTTCATATAATTTTACAATGAAAACAATCATCTGCTGGAGAGGTAGAGTAGTGACACCACAATCGCCATCACATAAACAGTGAACATTTTGCATTCTCTGAGAAAATTAAGAACTCAAATAGATCCAATTAGGCTTTTTTTCCTGAGATTTCTCATACATGTTTTAATGTGACAGATTCCCTTTTAGTACTGCTTATGTATGCCACCAAGCATAGCAACAGGACTCAATTGAGGGAAAAGTTTTGAAAATGTTTTTTTAGTTTGCAAGGTTTTAAAAACCAAGCAAAATTGGAAATGAAAAAATCTTAGAAATAGACAAAGCAACAGGGTTGATTTTTTAAAGGCGTTAAGAAGGTGTTCACTTTAAATACCAATTATGTGCACAAATCTTGTTTAGGGAAATTCAAAGCAGATTTACTGCCCGATGAAGGTACTCTGAAAAAAACGCATTTGGCAAGGCTAGATCCTTTTGAGGTCATCACGCTGGTTAAGCCGTTCAATGGCAGGATGGACCTCGGTTCTCAGAATTGTTTTTTATGGCACTTATTTTAAACACAAACATGTGAGTACACTTTCATGTTTTTAATGTGAAAGTCTTGTCAAAACCTAACTAAGCTTAAATCTGCTTCCACCCCCATTCTATTCCCTATAACTATAATAAGGAAAGATGTGTATACTTATTTAACCACTTGAACACTGGGCACTTAAACCCCCTTCCTAACCAGATACATTTTCAGCTTTCGGTGCTCTCACAATTTGAATGACAATTACTCAAGTCATACAACATTGTACTCATCTGAAATTTTTGTCCTTTTTTTCACACAAATAGAGCTTTCTTTTGGTGGCATTTGATCCCCTTCGCAGTTTTTATTTTTTGCGCTATAAAAGAAAAAAGACTGAAAGTTCTGTAAAAAAAAAATATTGTTTCTGTCATATTAGCAGGTTATTTCTCACACACAGCATATACATACCACAAATTACACCCCAAAACACATTCTGCTATTCCTCCGGAGTATGGCGATACCACATGTGTGAGACTTTTACACAGTGTGGCCACATACAGAGCCACATACAGAGCAGGGAGAGCTTGTCATGACAAGCTCTCCCTGGGGATGCACATCTGCCACCACAAAAAGCTGTCTGCTTACCAGCATTACCGGCTTTTTCCATACCATATTAGGCTTCTACCTGCGCCTATTACCCTGTGGTGTTACCGCCTTTTATGCCCCCAGTGTACTTTATTAACCCTTCCTATTGTGAGCTTTTGTCAGCTTCCCCGGCGTGAGCCATTTAGGTTCTTATCTTGGGGGGGCGCGATCGATAGTGGTTCATTCCAGGCCATCGGCCGCCATAGATCCTCCTGAAGAAGCGGTCAAATACCGCAAAACCGGTCGAGGTCACAGATTGGCTCCACACATCTGACCCATATGTTTTTTCTTTTTATGGCAAATACCTGACACTGTGTCCGAATTGTGGGGCCTGTCCCATTGATTTCATTTTTATTTTTTGTATTGTTTTATATGTAATAAATATACTTTTTTACCTGATACATGCCTTCTTATCAGTACCTTAAAAATCCCAATCAACCAATTTTTGATCGATATAATTTAGACACATAGGGGCTGATTTACTAATGACTCTGCGCTGCGCCGCTACATGCCTTAATAGGTGCGCTGGATGAAGCCCTAATTAGGCGCATGAACCGGCGGCAGCAGCAGCGCGATGTGATTGATAAGTAAAGCCGCCGCCGAACTCCCTGTATAAGTCTATGGGGGAAATCTTAATTGTGAATTTTAAAGGCTAATCTGCAAGTTTTGTCCTAAAAAGTGTTTGGGGACCTCAGTCCTGCCCCAGGGGACATGTACCAATGCTTTCTTTTTTTTTTAAAACGGCCGTTTTTTCGGGAGCAGTGATTTTAATAATGCTAAAAGTGCAATAATAAAAGTGTAATTTTTCTTTAAATTTCGTACTATGGGGGGCTCTAATGTCAGCATGTGAAAAAGCGCATGTTTCCCGTGGTTAGAACTGTCTCTGCACAAAATGTCATTTTTCAAAGTAAAAAAGCCATTTAAAACTGACTCGCGGCAATAATGAATTGTCGGCTCCCGGCAATTGCAGGAGAATTCATTCATTAAAAAAAGGGAAAAAAAAGCGTGGGGGTCCCCCCAAATTCAATAACCAGACCCTTTAGGTCTGGTATGGATATTAAGGGGAACCCCACCGTCAATTTAAAAAAAAAATGACGTGGGGTTCCCCCCAAATATCCATAACCAGACCCTTCGGGTCTGGTGTGGAATTTAAGGGGAACTCCACCCCAAATTAAAAAAAAATGGCGTGGAGTCCCCCCTAAAATCCACACCAGACCCCTTATCCGAGCACGTTGACCTGGCCGGCCGCAGAAAAGAGGGGGGGACAGAGCGCGGCCCCCCCCCTCTCCTGAACCGCACCAGGCCACATGCCCTCAACATTGGGAGGGTGTTTTGGGGTGCCCCCCAAAACACCTTGTCCCCATGTTGATGAGGACAAGGGTCTCTTCCCCACAACCCTTGCCCGGTGGTTGTGGGGGTCTGCGGGCAGGAGGCTTATCGAAATCTGGAAGACCCCTTTAACAAAGGGGCCCCCCAGATCCCGGCCCCCCCCCTGTGTGAAATGGTAATGAGGGTACCTTGTACCTCTACCATTTCACGAGAAATAAAAATGTAAAGGGTTAAAAACGACAAGAGCCGGTTTTTGACAAGTCCTTTATTATCTTCTTTCTTCTTTCCTTCGGGTTTCTTCTTCCTCCTTCTTCTTCTTCCTCTGCTTCTGTCTTGGGTCTTCTATTCCCGCATCTTGCCCGGCGTGTTCTTCCATCTTCTTCTCCTTCCGCTGTCCTTCTCGTCCGCATCTTCTTCTCCTTCTTCTTCTTCGCCGGAGCGGCCGCTTCCAATTGAAATCCCCGCTGTCTGCCGGACCACGCCCCCCCCTCTGACGCCACGGGCAAGCTCTTAGGAGTGTGCTGCAAGTGCGTCAGAGGGGGGCGTGGTCACAAGTGAGAGGGCGGGCAATTCAATTTGAAGCTCGTGCGCGGCTTTTTCTTTGCCAGAGTCGCCGCTTCCAATTGAATTGCCCGCTTTCTGGAACATGTGACCACGCCCCCCTCTGACGCACAGGCACCACACGGGGACTTTCCTAAGAGCTTGCCCGTGGCGTCAGAGGGGGGGCGTGGTCCGGCAGACAGCGGGGATTTCAATTGGAAGCGGCCGCTCCGGCGAAGAAGAAGGAGAAGAAGATGCGGACGAGAAGGACAGCGGAAGAAGATGGAAGAACACGCCGGGCAAGATGCGGGAATAGAAGACCCAAGACAGAAGCAGAGGAAGAAGAAGATGGAGGAAGAAGAAACCCGAAGGAAAGAAGAAAGAAGATAATAAAGGACTTGTCAAAAACCGGCTCTTGTCGTTTTTAACCCTTTACATTTTTTTTTACTCGTGAAATGGTAGAGGTACAAGGTACCCCATTACCATTTCACACAGGGGGGGGGCCGGGATCTGGGGGGCCCCTTTGTTAAAGGGGTCTTCCAGATTTCGATAAGCCTCCTGCCCGCAGACCCCCACAACCACCGGGCAAGGGTTGTGGGGAAGAGACCCTTGTCCTCATCCTCATGGGGACAAGGTGTTTTGGGGGGCACCCCAAAACACCCTCCCAATGTTGAGGGCATGTGGCCTGGTGCGGTTCAGGAGAGGGGGGGGGCCGCGCTCTGTCCCCCCCTCTTTTCTGCGGCCGGCCAGGTCAACGTGCTCGGATAAGGGGTCTGGTGTGGATTTTAGGGGGGACTCCACGCCATTTTTTTTTTAATTTGGGGTGGAGTTCCCCTTAAATTCCACACCAGACCCGAAGGGTCTGGTTATGGATATTTGGGGGGAACCCCACGTCATTTTTTTTTTAAATTGACGGCGGGGTTCCCCTTAATATCCATATCAGACCTGAAGGGCCTGTAATGGAATTTGGGGGGACCCCCACGTCATTTGAATAATTATTTTAAAATTCGTACCATGGGGGGGGGGGGGGGAATGTCAGCAGGTGAATAAAGCGCACTTTTCATGTGGTTAGAAATATGTCTTTGCACAAAATGACATTCTGAAAAAAAAAAAAAAAAAGCCATTTAAAACTGACTCGCGGCTATAATGAATTGTCGGCTCCCGGCAATTGCAGGAGAATTCATTCATTAAAAAAAGGAAAAAAAAAAGCGTGGGGGTCCCCCCAAATTCAATAACCAGACCCTTTAGGTCTGGTATGGATATTAAGGGGAACCCCACCGTCAATTAAAAAAAAAATTGACGTGGGGTTCCCCCCAAATATCCATAACCAGACCCTTCAGGTCTGGTGTGGAATTTAAGGGGAACTCCACTCCAAATTAAAAAAAAAAATGGCGTGGAGTCCCCCCTAAAATCCACACCAGACCCCTTATCCGAGCACGTTGACCTGGCCGGCCGCAGAAAAGAGGGGGGGACAGAGCGCGCCCCCCCCCTCTCCTGAACCGCACCAGGCCACATGCCCTCAACATTGGGAGGGTGTTTTGGGGTGCCCCCCAAAACACCTTGTCCCCATGTTGATGAGGACAAGGGTCTCTTCCCCACAACCCTTGCCCGGTGGTTGTGGGGGTCTGCGGGCGGGAGGCTTATCGAAATCTGGAAGACCCCTTTAACAAAGGGGCCCCCCAGATCCCGGCCCCCCCCCTGTGTGAAATGGTAATGGGGTACCTTGTACCTCTACCATTTCACGAGTAAAAAAAATGTAAAGGGTTAAAAACGACAAGAGCCGGTTTTTGACAAGTCCTTTATTATCTTCTTTCTTCTTTCCTTCGGGTTTCTTCTTCCTCCATCTTCTTCTTCCTCTGCTTCTGTCTTGGGTCTTCTATTCCCGCATCTTGCCCGGCGTGTTCTTCCATCTCCTTCCGCTGTCCTTCTCGTCCGCATCTTCTTCTCCTTCTTCTTCTTCGCCGGAGCGGCCGCTTCCAATTGAAATCCCCGCTGTCTGCCGGACCACGCCCCCCCTCTGACGCCACGGGCAAGCTCTTAGGAAAGTCCCCGTGTGGTGCCTGTGCGTCAGAGGGGGGCGTGGTCACATGTTCCAGAAAGCGGGCAATTCAATTGGAAGCGGCGACTCTGGCAAAGAAAAAGCCGCGCACAAGCTTCAAATTGAATTGCCCGCCCTCTGACATGTGACCACGCCCCCCTCTGACGCACTGGCAGCACACTCCTAAGAGCTTGCCCGTGGCGTCAGAGGGGGGGCGTGGTCCGGCAGACAGCGGGGATTTCAATTGGAAGCGGCGCCTCCGGCGAAGAAGAAGAAGGAGAAGAAGATGCGGACGAGAAGGACAGCGGAAGAAGATGGAAGAACACGCCGGGCAAGATGCGGGAATAGAAGACCCAAGACAGAAGCAGAGGAAGAAGAAGAAGGAGGAAGAAGAAACCCGAAGGAAAGAAGAAAGAAGATAATAAAGGACTTGTCAAAAACCGGCTCTTGTCGTTTTTAACCCTTTACATTTTTTTTACTCGTGAAATGGTAGAGGTACAAGGTACCCCATTACCATTTCACACAGGGGGGGGGCGGGATCTGGGGGGCCCCTTTGTTAAAGGGGTCTTCCAGATTTCGATAAGCCTCCCGCCCGCAGACCCCCACAACCACCGGGCAAGGGTTGTGGGGAAGAGACCCTTGTCCTCATCAACATGGGGACAAGGTGTTTTGGGGGGCACCCCAAAGCACCCTCCCAATGTTGAGGGCATGTGGCCTGGTGCGGTTCAGGAGAGGGGGGGGCCGCGCTCTGTCCCCCCCTCTTTTCTGCGGCCGGCCAGGTCAACGTGCTCGGATAAGGGGTCTGGTGTGGATTTTAGGGGGGACTCCACGCCATTTTTTTTTTAATTTGGGGTGGAGTTCCCCTTAAATTCCACACCAGACCCGAAGGGTCTGGTTATGGATATTTGGGGGGAACCCCACGTCATTTTTTTTTAAAATTGACGGCGGGGTTCCCCTTAATATCCATACCAGACCTAAAGGGTCTGGTTATTGAATTTGGGGGGACCCCCACGCTTTTTTATTGGTGTTTTTAATGAATGAATTCTCCTGCAATTTCCAGGAGCCGACAATTCATTATTGCCGCGAGTCAGTTTTAAATGGCTTTTTTCCTTCAGAATGTCATTTTTCACATGCTGACATTACACCCAGGGCCGCCATCAGGGGGGTACAGGCAGTACACCTGCAGGGCCGCCATTAGGGGGGTACAGGCATTACACCGCCCGGGGGTCCCCAGGGGCCCCCAGGGGCCCGGATGGGAACCACTCTAAAACAAAAAAAACATTTATTTTTATTTTTATTTTTTTAAGGGCTCCGAAGGTCCCCAGGGGCCCGGAGGCCACTAAGGGCCCCAGATGGCAAGCCCTTTTTTTTAAATAAAATATATATATTTAAAAAAATATATATATTTTTTTTATATATTTGTTTTTTTTTTTTTTTATGAAAGGGCCCAGAGGTCCCCAGGGCCCTGGAAGGCAACCCCCTTGTTTTTTTAATTTTTATCGATAAATGTTATATTTAAAAAATATATATATATATGTATTTTCTCTCTTTTTTATTTTTATTTTATAAAGAGCACAGAGGTCCCCAGGGCCCCGGATGGCTACCCCCCTTTTTTATATATATTTTTCTTTATTTCTTATTTCTGTCAAAATTTTTGTAAAGGGCCCCCCCGCTCCTCAATTTGCGGCACCACCCCCCCCCCCCGCTTCTCAATTTCATGCGGCAGCACACCCCCCCCCCCGGTTCTCTGCTCCAGGGGGCCCATGCCTGAAGCTGTGTAAGGGGCCCCAAAATTCCTGATGGCGGCCCTGTACACCTGTAAGGGGCTCGGGGGTCCGGAGGTGCCCAGATGCCTGGAGGCCCCCCAGCGCCCCAGATGGTAACCCCCCTCTTTTTTTTTTTGTATATATATTTGTTAGTTGGTTTTTGTAGGATTTTTTATTAAAGGGCCAATTTTTGGAATTTAATATTTTTTAGCAGTCTGGAGGTCCCCAGGGGCCCAGAGGCCCCCAGGGCCCCGGGTGGCAACCCCCCATATTTTTTGTTATTAAAGGGCCAATGTTTTGTTTTAGGGGTCTGGAGGTCCCCAGTGGCCCGGAGATCCCCAGGGCTCCAGATGACAACCCCCCACCTTAACCAAAAAATATATAATTTTTTTTTTTTTTTTTTAATTTTTTTAACATATATATATATAATATAATTATGAAAGCTCCTAGAGAGTTCTAAACATTTTCCCCAGGTTTGTTATTTTTTACTTTCATTTCTTTTTTAAAGTGTATTTTGTGCGTGAAGTCGAGAGAGAGGAGCTGGACTTGCAATCGCCATCCTTCTCCATGCCCCCGGTGGCAATGGTGGGTGTAAGGGGGGCCTCCCACTCACCCCACCTGCTACACTTGGGAGCCCGATGGGACAGAGGGACTCCCCCTATGAGGGAGTGTAGCCCACCCAGCCAGCCCTGTAGGTCCTTCGCCTCCCTTTATTTTAGGAGACCTCATGGCCAAAGTGTGTGCAAGTGTGGTGTTTTTTTTTTGTACCTTGCATAGCACACCCATCGGGAGCCGGGCTGACACCACCAAACTCAATTCACATGTAGCCGAGACCGGGATCCGAACCCTTGGCTGCAGAGGTGAACGGCTTGTCAGCGCAGTGCCATTCACGTTGAGCCACCGCAGCTCCCACCCCATGTTATTTTTTTTTTAGATTTTTGGTAGTTATTTTTTATTAAAGGGCCCAGAGCTCCCAAGGCAACCCCCTTTTTTATTATTTTATATATATAGATATATATATATAGATATTGTAATTTATTTTTCATTAAAGAGCCCAGAGGTTTATTTTTATTAAAGGGCCCAGTGGTCCCCAGGGCCCCCGGATGGCTACCACCCTTTTTAATATATATTTTTCTATATGTATTTTTTAGTAAAGGAACCCCCCGCTTATCAAATTGCGGCAGCCCCCCCCCTTCTTAATATCAGGCGGCACCCCCCCCCCCCTATTCTCTGCTCCAGGGGGCCCATGCCTGAAGCTGTGTAAGGGGCCCCATAATTCCTGATGGCGGCCCTAATTGCCTCCCCCCCCCCATGGTACGAAATTTCAAGGAATTTTTCACTTTTATTGTTGCACTGTTAACCACTTCCATACCGCGCCTATTCTGGCACTTCTCTCCTTCATGTAACAATTATATTTTCTTCCTTGAAACTTACTCAGGACCCCCAAACATTATATATATTTTATTAACAAACACCCTAGGGAATAAAGTGGCGGCCATTTTTTCGGACACATTTCCAACAGTATTTGTGCCAAAAATTTGCAAACGTTTTTTTTTTTTTTTGGCTTTCAAAAAAAAAACCTGTTTCATGAATGACAAAATAAGAAAGCAGTAAAGCTAGCCCAATTTTTAGGGATAAGGTGAAAGATGATGTTACACCGAGTAAATAGATACCTAACTTGTCACGCTTTCATATTGCGCACACTCATGGAATGGCGCTAAACTTCGTTATTAAAAATCTCCATAGGCAACGCTTGACTTTTTTTCTCAGGTTACCACTTTTGAGTTACAGAGGAGGTCTAGTGCTAAAATTATTGCTCTCGCTCTAACGCACGCTATGATACCTCACATGTGGGGTTTGAAGGATGTTTACATATGTGGGTGGGACTTGCATGCGTGTTCGCTTCTGAGTGCGAGCTACTAGGGACAGGAGCATTTAAATTCCTTTGTTATTTTATTTTTTAACTTAATATTTTAATTTTTGCACTTGTTTGTCCCTTTTTTTGCATTATTTTTCACTTTTCTTCCTATTACAAGGAATGTAAACATCCCTTGTAATAGGACTAGTGTGTGACAGGTCCTCTTTATAGAGAAAGGCGGGGTCAATTAGACCCCACATCTGTCCTCCAGGCTGGAAAGCATGGAATTGGTAAAAAAAAAAACATCTCATGCTTTCAGCTGCGATCATGTTTCCTCCCACAATCTAAAAACATGCTGTAAATTGGATCCTGTCTAAATAAGCCCTAATATGCAGTAGGATATTTAGGTTTTGTGCTGCCCTAGGCCTGACCAAATTTTGGCACCCCCTAATAGAAAAATGACCCACCCTTCCTGTCAAGGCCACACCCTGTTTTTTTATGACCCACCCAGGAATTTTCAGGGGACACACACAAGTTCTGTGGGGGGGGGGGGGGCACAGGAGACCCTTAATTTGCCTAGTTTTTCGATCACTTCCTGTTTGGCTATGGGGCAGGAAGTGAAGGCCAATCTCCCCAAACGGACAGGGATAATACAAAATAAACTGACAGAGCTTCTAACCCCCCCCCCCCCAACTCTATCCAAAATGAAAGAAATCCAAAAAATAAAAGTGATGATTATTGTTCCAGTTTAACCCCAAATTTCCGATCATTTTATTGAGAGGCTTAAGAAAATATAACCATGCCAATAGGCCAGGATCCAGCGTTGCTAATATGTATGAATGTGTGTTAGGGACCCCCACAAACACCACCCAATGTTAAATCAACTATTTTCTTGTTTGTTTTGGGGATGCCTGCACCCCTGATAGGGTAAAGACACCTCACAAATGTTGTCACTTTCTACTTAATTCATTCACTTCCTGCCACACAGCCAAACAGGAAGTGAGGGAACAACCTGAGTAATGTTTTGTTGGGGACACACAGATCAATATAAATAGTTTCCCATTTTGGAAATGGCATTTTGCTGTGTACACCCCAAATTAGTAGGAATCTTGGACTTTGGGGTCCATTTACTAAAGGCAAATCCACTTTGCACTACAAGTGGACAAGCAAGGAAGAAAACTCAAAACTTGGCGGGATTGGAAGTAAAAACCATCAGTGCTTCCCTTCTGATTTTCATTGCCTATGCTTCTACTGCAGAGCGGCTTTGCCTTTACTAAACCCCAAAATAACTAATCATTTGGGGTGTACACTGCAGTGCAATTTGCTTAATGGTGACACTAGTTAGATTGACCTGTGTCCCAAAGAAAAGACCATTGGTAGGGTTTTAACCTCACTTCCTGTTCAGCTGTGTGACAGGAAGTGAAGCCAATTTTAGGAAAAGGGACACAAAGCCCAGCCTAAAAACACTAGCAGGGGTTCTAACACTCAATTGGCTTCCCTCAAACAACCCACAATTAGAATAGGATTGTCTTGTGCTAGTTTCAAGCACAGCGCTGTAAATCAGCACTTCAAGCCTGTCCACCAATACACCACCCCCCCCCCCCCCCCCTCCAACAGGCCATGTTTGCAGCTTTTCCTACATCTTGCACATGTGCTTTAAAAAGTCAGTCTGGACATCAGTTCTAGGAAACAATACTTACCGCTTTGTCCTTCCTTTTCTGGTGACTAAACATTTCATGCATACACACCAGGAAAGAGCTTAGAGACAAATCACACTTGATGGTTTAGGCCCAAACTAGTTCAGCTGCAGCGGTTGAAATCCATAGCAGGAAAAAATATCACAAAACAAACTTCAAAATTTGAAAGTAATTTTATTGGTCCACAAAACAAGGAAAGCAAAACAAAAAATTACAAATAAACACACCAAAAATATATAAAAACACCTAAAAACAAAAAAGACCAACGTTTATTTCACAGTCATTGGAAAATAAATCATGCTTTTGAAATAACAGGATAGACCCACAGGATTAAAACATTAGTCATTAACATCTTGAGAAACATTTAGCAAAATTATGTAGCAGAGAAAACATCAAAAAATACAAAACTTGCTCCAAAACATCTCTGTTTCACTCCGCCATTACTTCCAGCCAGCAAATCTGCCCCCTCTGAGGGGCAGCTGACACGTGCAGTATCCACGCTTTTTATAACATGTGTGCTAATGAACCAATTGGAAACACATGAAGAAATGTCAGCCTCTAGTTTGTGTGCACTTGTAACTGCTTACACCTGTTAAGGATGTCCTTAAATTACTACGCCAAAAAAAAAGCTTTCTGAGCATGCTCAGAAAGATGCAAGTCATTTTCAGGATGAAACTTCCAACTTCTTTTACTAAGTGTTCGAGCATGCCCAGTTCACTCGAAATGCAGTACCAGAATCAAATCTGCAATGGCGGATTAAAGCATTAGAGGTGTTTAATTTTTTTTTGGTCCCCCTGAAGTGATGCTTTACAAGCTGAACGGGAGGTCTTATAGCATTTTGACGTAACAAACCTAAATAGTAATAATTTAAACGCCCCTGTCCCTAGTAGCTCGCAGTCAGAAGCGAACAAGCAGCATTTTTATTGTTTCCGGTTACCAGTTTAGATTTACAGATGAGGTCTAGTGCTAAAAATATTCCTCTTGCTGTTACGCACACTATGATACCTCACATGTGTGGTTTGAAGAATGTTTCCATATGTGGGCGGGCCTTAAATGTGTAAGCCCCGCCCACATATTGAACCCCCGTTCAAACCCCACATGTGAGGTATCATAGCGTACGTTAGAGCGAGAGCAATACTTTTAGCACTAGACCTCCTCTGTAAATCTAAACTGGTAACCTGAAACACATAAAAAAGCGTTGCCTATGGGTATTTTCAAGTACTGAAGTTTGGCCCCATTCCATGAGTGTGTGCAATATTAAAGTGTAACATGTTGGGTATCTATTTACTCGGTGTAACATCATCTTTCACATTATGGCCATAAATTGGGCTAACTTTAGTGTATTCTTAATTTGTAACCACTTGAGCCCCAGAGCATATTACTGCTCACTGACGGGGCCATTTTTTTGCATTTCAACACTGCGTCATTTTGACTGACAATTGCGTGGTTGTGCGACGTGGCCCCCAAACAAATTTGGCGTCCTCATCCTCCCCCCCCCCCCCTAAAAATTTTTTTTTTTTTGGTGGTATTTGATCACCTCTGCGTTTTTTCTTATTTTTGCTTGACCCAAAAATATAGCGACAATTTGGTAACTAAAAAAACATCTTTTTTACTGTTTGCTATAATAAATCTCCCCCAAAATATATTCAAAAAATGTTTGCCCTCAGTTTAGGCCGATAAGTATTCTTGGACATATTTTTGGTTGCCAAAAATCACAATAAGCGTTTGATTGGTTTGGGCAAAAGTTCTAAGTAGGGGTTGGTCTTATGGGTTTTTTTGGACTAATTTTTTGTTTTACTAGTAATGGTGGCTATCATTGTTTTTTCTGGCTACTGCGACATTGTGGCGGAGACATTTTTGTGAGATTTGGCATTTTTGTAGCGAGCAATGGTATAGAAATGCATTGCTTACTATAAAAATGACACTGGCAGGGAAGGGGTTAACACTAGGGGCGCGGAAGGGGTTGAATATGTTACCTGGGTGTGTTCTAACTGTAAAGGGGGTGGGACTGTGTAGGGGAAATGACAGATCGCTGTTCATACATTGTAGGGACAGACGAGCAGGCATTCCCCCCCCCCTGACTTCCAGAGAGCCATGGAAGCTATCAGCCCAGGGGGAGGCTCTATTTCCCGGGTGGTGAGGGAAGCTATGCCTGTAGAGGGGCCGGATACCATTTCAAGGACAGTGGAGAGTTTGAGACCATCAGATGAGGATCTCAGGTATCTGGAGTCCCAGATTGCTCTCTCTGCATGGCAGGAGCAGCAGCCAGGTGAAAGTGATTTTGAAGCTACTGGCCGTCGGATGGAGGTCTATGCAGTCTTGGATAGGCTTATGGACTTTTTGGTGGTAGTGCATGAAGACCTGGCACGCTTAAGAACAGCCAGAGATCGGGTGGGCAAAAAGAAGCGGAAGGGCTATCGCCTGAGTGTTCAGACATTGAAAACGACCCTGAGTGAGTATATCATTTATTGGAACCGGCTGTTGGATCAGTCTACTATGGACACTGATGAGATGGATGAGTTGGAGGAACGCCTGATGGAAGTTTGCGATAAGGGAAGCCAGGCTGCTCTCCGTAGCTCCCAGGCTGAGGTGCCAATTTCCCCTTTGCCACCAGGGGGCGCCCAGCCTGGAGGCCTGGTCGGATCCCCCGTGATCACCGCGGGACCGGAAGTGGCGGGTCCCGGGGTTGCTGTGGACGAGGAGGAAGTCATGGAGGTTGGAGGAACGCAGGACGAAGTCGCGGCGGGTATTGCCGCGAATGTGTGTGCCGCGAGTCGCGAGGCTACTGCTGCGGTGGATGCCGCGGGTCGCGGGACTGCCGCTGCGGGTGTGGAGCCGGAGGGTATTGCCGCGAAAGTGAACACCGCGGGTTGCGGGGTTGCCGCTGAAGGTGTGGAGCCGGAGGTGGCGGATCCCGGGACAGCTGCGGGTGAGGAGATGGGACTTGTGGAGGCTGTTGCTGTGAAGGATGGAGCAATGAAGGATGGAGCAATGAAGGACGGTTCCGCGGGTGTGAGTGCCATGGATCGTGGGATTTCTGCTGAGGACACTGTGAGGGGTGAGATACCTACCATCGTCTCATCCCGGGTTTTGGGGGTGGCCACTGTTGCGGAGACTGTTGGGTCATCTTTTTCTGTGGACTTGCTGCCGGGTGGTGGGGTGCCTCTTGTGGTTTCCCCCTCCAGCCCTTCAGTTTCTGTGTCCGTGGCGATGACCCCCCAGCGCATGGAGTGGGGTGATTGCGAGCAGGGTAGTATAACTAGCCCATGTCTTGCGATGGACCACATACGGCTGCTGGAGGGTGAGCCAACCAAAGCGGACCAGAGTACTGATTTTCATGACATTGGGGTACCCTCTGGGGTTTTGGAGCATACGGGTCAGCCCCAAGTGGGTCTTCTGGGCGGTGCGAGGACCCCTCCGGCGGCAATTATTTCTGCTGGGGGTGTTTCCGGTGCTTGTGCACCTGCTGTGCCCGGGGCCCCTGGGAAAGACTTAAGTATAGCTGTTGATAATGTTGATTCTAGCAATGTTGTTGTTTCTGATCTCCCCCCGCCTCCTCCCCAAATCAGTGGGTCCCAGGAGGCTGGGGTTATGTCGGCCCTAAAAGTGTGGTTGTCTTTTGCAGATGTCACTGGTGGTAGGGTACAGCTTGGGCGTTTTTATAGTGCCCATGGTACGATGGCTTTTAGGGGCTCAGTGCCAGCTGCCACTAGGGTGGGGGGAGTGGAGCGTAAGCGCCATAACGTTGTGCAGCTGCGCTGGTTGGAAGAGTTTGGTCGTCCTCCGGGGAGAGACGAGGTGGTGGATATGGTGTTGGCCCTTGGGTTTAAGGCATCAGACATCTTTGCTGTTATCCACCCCTCGGGTTCCCTGGAGTATGATGTAAGTTTTGGTACCCCCGTCTTAATGGAGAGTTTTATCTCCAGACGGGAGGTGGTGAAGAATCAATCCTCGTGGAAATCCTTTAGAGCAGTCCCCCTGTCTAGACAGGAAGAAATAAAAAGGGTGTCAGTCCTGGTTAGAAATGAATCTATTCCCGCAGAGGATATCACAACATGGTTGGGGCGGTACGGCCAGGTGATGGCCCCGCCAGGGAAAGTTTTGGATGCCAAGGGGATCTGGACTGGTGCCTGGTCTGTCTCAGTAAGGCTTAGACGCATCGGGTTATCAGTGACACATGTGCCTGCGTCAGGTTATATTGGGAGGGATAGGATCCTTGCATTCTATCCAGGGCAACCTAAGCTCTGTTTTAGATGCAACAGTCCTTTGCATTTCAGTAGGGACTGTAGGGAACCCTTTTGTTCAAAGTGTAATGAAGCTGGGCACTTGGCCAGCGGGTGCAATAAATTTCAGTGCAATCTGTGCGGTGTTATGGGGCACGTTTTTAGCCAGTGCCCTCGGCCTTTCGGGCACCTGTTGGGGGGGTGTCTCCCCCTGCGGGGCCTGGGGGGTCTGGGGAGTCTGTGCTTCCGGTTGTTTCGTCGGCCGGGCCTCCTGCCCCGCTCCAGCTGGCTGGCGCAGTGACTCTTGAGAGCCAGTCTTTTGTGATGGGTTCCGGGAGTCCGGGGCCGTCGTCAGGAAGATTGGGTCATAAGTCGGGCGGCTCGAGAGTTTCCCCTTTAAAATCTGGGGGGAGGGGTAAGGCCCCTTTGGCGCAATCTGTGGTATCTCGTGGCAAGGCTAAGATGCCTAGGATGGTGTTGCATCCCCTCTCTCGGGATTCGCAGCCCATTCCTACTTGGTCTGGGTCCTCTGTTCCTGTGTCTGGTGGTGGGGGGGATCGAGAGGCGGGTCGTTTCTCTGATTCTGATACCCCTAGTACGAGACCTGTTCGTAAGGGCAGAAGGGGTAAGGTTCCTAGGGATCCCCAGCCAGTTGTAGACTTGCCTTCTCAGCCAGGTAAGGAGAGTAAAGGCAATGTTTGGGTGGCGGTGGGAAAGGGGAGGTGTAAAAGCAGTCCTGGGGTGATCCCCAGTTCTGGGTCAGGTCCTGGTCCGGGTGTTTCCTCTCCAGAAGGTGGAGTTGGGGCGACAAGTAGTGCCCAGACTCCCCCTGGTATAGCCCTGCAGAACAGGTTTTCCACCCTGGATCCTGTGGTGGATTCTGGTGGGGGTATGGTTGCAGGGGATTGTGCTGATGGTAGTAAATGAGTAATTTTATTAAAAAAAAAAAAAAATGCAGTAATGTGGTAACATGTGTATGTACAATTGCGTAGTTGCGTAGATTTTTAAAGTTTTGGGGAGGGTTAGGGTTATGATTTTGTTATATTTGTTTATGCATAATGGAAGTATGTATGTTTTAGGGGTTGGGGTTACTTGGGAAGTGGAAATGATTAAAGAGTATAATAATGCAAGTTATTGGGGTAGGTATTGGTGCGAATTTTAGTGATGTGCAGATGGTATATGTATAGTACGGTGGGGTAATGTTTGTACGTAAAGGAAATGTTTAGTGGTAGAGGGTTGCTTAGGTACTTGGGAAGTGGTAATGATTAAAGAGTATAAAAAGCAAGTTATTGGGGCAGGTATTGGTGCTAATTTTTAGTGATGTATAGATGGTATATGTATAGCATGGTGGGATAATATTAGTATGTAAAGAAAATGTATTGTGGCTGAGGGTTGTTTTGGTTTAATTGTTTTTTATGTATACATTTTTGGTCGTAGAATTTCCAATAAAAAAATTACCCCTCCTCGGTCTTCGCCTTCCGCCGGGGGGGTACACCTACCCCCCCCCCCGGTCTTCGCCGCCGCCTTCCGCCGGGGGGGTACACCTACCCCCCCCCGGTCTTCGCCGCCGCCTTCCGCCGGGGGGGTACACCTACCCCCCCCCGGTCTTCGCCGCCGCCTTCCGCCGGGGAGAGAGACACCCACCGATGCTCTCCGCCATGTTCGGCCAGGCCCCCTACCCCAAATCAAGCTCTTTTACATCCGGGGGGGGGGCGGCGGAAATGGCGGAGAACAACGGGGGCGTCGCCACTCCTCGGTCTTCTAGCCGTTTTCTGCCGGGGGGGGGAAACACCCACCCATGCTCTCCGCCATGCTCGACTGTGCCCCCACCCCAAAATGAAGCTCTTTTACATCCGGGGGGGCCGGCCGAAAACAGCGGAGAACAACGGGGGTGTCGCCCCACCTCGGGCTCCTCCGCTTCTGCCTGGCTCCTCCCGAGGCCAGGGCTTCTTTCGCCGTCTTCCGCCGGAGGGCGCCACTCTCCGGGCTTCTCGTCGTTGTCTTCCGCCGCGGGGGCCAGGCCTTCTTCTTTGCCGCCCCCTTCGAATTTTTCGGCCTGGACGGGGGTCGCACATCCCATCCAGGACTTGGACGTGGCGGGCTTCTCGTCGCTGTTTTCTGCCGCTGCCCCCTTCACCACGAAGCTCCGTGCTTGTTTGATGAGGGCAGCGGGCTTCCGTCGTCTTCTCCGGGGTGAGGGTCGTACATCCCACCCCGGATTTCGTCGCCGGCTTCTGCCTGGCTCCAGAGAGGAGCCAGGGCTTCTCGTCGCAGTATTCCGCCGCGGGGTGACACTCGCGGGCTTCTTCTTCCATTCGATGTTGACACGGCGAGGTCCGGCGCTGAAATGCCTTCTGAGCGGCGGGCAAGGACTTATATTGGCATTGGGCGTGGGCGTGGTTATGCCAACATGTGACCTTAACCCATGTGACAGTGAAGTCCTTGCCCGCCGCTCAGAAGGCATTTCAGCGCCGGACCTCGCCGTGTCAACATCGAATGGAAGAAGAAGCCCGCGAGTGTCACCCCGCGGCGGAAGACTGCGACGAGAAGCCCTGGCTGCTCTCTGGAGCCAGGCAGAAGCCGGCGACGAAATCCGGGGTGGGATGTACGACCCTCACCCCGGAGAAGACGACGGAAGCCCGCTGCCCTCATCAAACAAGCACGGAGCTTCGTGGTGAAGGGGGCAGCGGCAGAAGACGGCGACGAGAAGCCCGCCACGTCCAAGTCCTGGATGGGATGTGCGACCCCCATCCAGGCCGAAAAATTCGAAGGGGGCGGCAAAGAAGAAGGCCTGGCCCCCGCGGCGGAAGACAACGTCGAGAAGCCCGGAGAGTGGCGCCCTCCGGCGGAAGACGGCAAAAGAAGCCCTGGCCCCTAGTAGGAGCCAGGCAGAAGCCGGCGACGAAATCCGGGGTGGGATGTACGACCCTCACCCCGGAGAAGACGACGGAAGCCCGCTGCCCTCATCAAACAAGCACGGAGCTTCGTGGTGAAGGGGGCAGCGGCAGAAGACAGCGACGAGAAGCCCGCCACGTCCAAGTCCTGGATGGGATGTGCGACCCCCATCCAGGCAGAAGAATTTGAAGGGGGCGGCGGAAGACCCTCAAAAGTGAAAACGTTCACCAGGTGAATGGGTAGGGGTACGATGTACCCCATACTCATTCACATAGGGTGGGGGCCCGAAATCTGGGGGCCACCTTATTAAACGGGGCTCCCAGATTCTGATTGGCTCCCGCCCGCATACCCCGACAACCAATGGCTAGGGTTGTCGGGAAGAGGCTCTTGTCCCGATCGACATGGGGACAAGAGTGCTTTGGGGTGGGGGGGCAGCGCCCCCCTCCCCCAAAGCACACACTCCCCCATGTCGAGGGCATGTGGTCTGGTACGGCTCAGGAGGGGGGGGGGCGCTCGCTCGTCCCCACCCCCATTCCTGTCCGGCCAGACTGCATGCCTGGGATGAGGGCTTGGTACGGATCTGGGGGGGAACCCCACGCCGATTTTGGCGTGGGTTAACCCCTCACGTTCCGGACCAAGCCGGAGAGCCTATTGTACCCCTGGGGGGGAAGCCGCGCCGGTTTCACATTTGAAATTTGGCGCGGAGTTCCCCTTCAGTGTCAGCGCAGCCCGAGAACAGCTCAGAGCTTGCCGTGCGCCGCTCCAGGCAGTGCAAACACTGCTACGCCGCCTGGTATTTACCAAGGATTTCCCGGCGTACTGAAGAGGCGCGCGGTAAGCTCCGATTTTTCCCTCTGCGCATGCCCAGTATGCAAGTGAACCTTCCGAGGTTCTAGCGTACTTTGCAAGGGCACGGGGATCGGGTCCCAAAAGTCACTTTCCCTTTCAAATCGGCCCGCCACACAAGTTTAAACACATGTCACTACACTTCCCCTGCATCACCCCCCTCCCTCCCCTCATAAACTCCCGCCCGAATCCCCGATGTTTACATTACTAAATGCCGCACGCCAGCTCTGTACTGGCGTGCTGTGCGCCCTCTCCTGGGCGCATTAGGCACTTTAGTAAATGAGGAAACACGCTGCACTGGCAGCGTGTTTCTTTTGTAAATGTCAAAAACAGTTTTACTCCTGCTTGTGCACCATGAGTCTTGGCGCACAGGCTTGGTAAATCAGCCCCATAGTGTCAAGCAGCTGTTTGTCTTTAATTATATGGTCCCCCTTCTTCTAAATAGAAATTTTGTTGGGTAAATTATTGCAGATTTTTGTGTTACCAGCTTCAAAGTGGAACTGCAGCTAGAAGTTACAGCTCCACTCAAACTTTTTGTTTTTTTACCAACCCTCCCTCCCCTCTCTAACAGATTTTATTAGGCTTTTTCCCCTTGCTTTGTGATGCCAGATATACTCATCCAAGTCCCACATCTATATCCCCACCTCTGCCAGTTCCAAGTGTGGAGACTGCTCATCCAGTGCTGCTATAACCCTTGTCCATGATTTTTGGTCCCCTACTACAGCTCGTCACTGCTGTGGGGACCCTGCTGCACCCCATCTAATATGAACTGCCTACTGTATGTCAGGCAGGCCCTATTATAAGGATTTTGAGCTTTACTAAATGTTTTTAAACACACTGCTATTATTTTGAACACAGTTGCATTATATATATATATATATATACTGTATATATAGTAAAAGGAGGGTAGGTGGGTGCAATGGGAGGGGATAGAAGGGTATATTGGACTGGGGCTTTAACTATTGTTAACATAATGAATGATTATGAACATTGACTACTACATACATATTATATAACTATATACACATCAAAAATTACCATGCTCCAGTCCATATACAAGACTACTAAGCATGTTCATTCCCTCCTGTGTCGCAGCTGCACTTGTCACGCATAGCTACAGCTGTTTTGAAATCAGTGTTTGTGTAGACAAGGGAGTAGAGGGTGCCAATTTTTCACTAGAGCCGAAGATGGGAGGGGGCAGTACTCCATAGCAGGATTGGCTTCTGGTTTGTAGCCCCATCCACTGGACCCTGGGAGAGAAGGAAGAGAGCCTGAGCAGCAGAAAGTAACACGTTGCTATCGGGGAGTGGGACAACAGTGTTAAACTGCATGGGGTACTAGGTTATAAGGTTTACTTATACCGTCAGAAAGAAGATCACTTACTACTGAGCTCTGTCAAGACCGACTCCTAGACTTTGTAGTTCAGTGGTCAGTAGTAAATGATTCAGGAGTCAGTAGCAAGTGACGTAGAAGTCAGTAGTGAGTAAGTCAGAGGTCAGTAGCAGAAGGAGTTCAGGGGTCAGTGGTGACACAAAGGTCAGTAGTAAGTAACAGAGTGCAGGGGTTAGTAAGTGATGCAGAGTTTAGAGGTCAGTAGTATACGACATGGGGTTTAGGGGTCAGTAGTAGGTGATGCTGAATTCAGAGGTCAGTAGTAAGTGACAAGAGTTCAGCAATAAGTGACGCAGAAATCAGGGGTTAGTAGTAAGAAATGCAGAGGTCAGGTTTTAGGAGCAATGTACCATTCAGACATCAAAAGCAAGGCAGAGTTCAGAGGTCAGTAGGAGAGTTGCAAAGCTTTAGTAGTAAATGGCACAGAGCTCAGAGGTACTTGGTACAGAAGTCAAAGGTAAGAAGTGAACAGAATTCATAGGCCAGGAGTAAGTTAGCAGAGTTCAGAGGTCAGAAGTGATGCAGAGCTCCAAGCAAGGCCAGGACAAGGGGTGGGCAGGAGGGAGTTGCTGCCCTCGGCACTGCGGTATCATGTGATGTTGGAGGGACAACACAAGGAGATTGGGGGAGGGAATTTGTGCTGGAGGGCAGCAGGGGGTAAGGATTGTTCTAGGAGGCTAAATTTAGGGAGGTGTGCAACGAGGGGGAGATATGGGGATTTGTGCTATAAAAGTAATATGGTAGAGGGGATTTTTTTTTGGTTAAAGGGGTGTGTGCACGCTAGTAGTGATGATTGTGGGTTATTGTGTTAGGAGGGGAAATTTGGGGTTTGGGTGAGGGTAATATGTACTGAAAGAGGGATTTGGAGGGGGTGGAGAATTTGTGCTCGGATGGGGTAGGGGGCAGCTTTGTAGTTGGAGGGGGGAGTTTATGCCTAGGGGTAAGCATGCAAATTAGTTATTTTTTGGGGGGCGGGGCAGAGGATTTTCGCTGATGCATAGGGGTTGATTTTTTTGTTTAATTTCTCTTTATTAAGTATTCCGATTCCATATAACATTTAACACTTAAGATTTAATTGACACTTACAAACACCTCCTTAATCACTTTCACTACTGAATGGTGGTTTCTTCGATTCCTCAAAATAAAAATAAATAAAAAACAAAAACGGGGGGGGGGGGGGGTGTAAAAAGGACCAGAAAAAAAAGGGGGGGTAAAAAGGAACAAAAAAAAAGGGGAAAAAAGGAAAAGGAAGTGGAGGTGGCAACTGAGGAGAGGGGAGTAAGGGGGTGTTGTGCTTGTAAAGGATATATTCATATATCTATATTTAGTGCTTTGTTGCTGTGATTTTATTGTTTTCTCTGTGTCTTCTGCTTATTATGTGTCATCTTCTACTTGTTTATCTGTGATTCCAAATTTATCTCCCTTAATTTAGGGGGAGGGGAAAAAAAGGGTTTCCTTTATCTATACACATATATACATACACATACACACATACATATGCATACATATACACATTCATACACATTCATACACATTCATACACATGTGTCTTCTTATTTCCAATTATCATGTTCCCTTCTAATTTATACATGTTTCCAAATCCCCCCCTCCCCATCTCTCCATCAAAAGAAAAACACTATTTGAATTTAATCAAGAGGATCGTCAACCACCTTTCTTTCTTCTTCCAGGGGTTGATTTACTAAAGGCAATTGACTATGCACTCTGCAAGAGCAGTTGCTACATAGCTCAGTAAATGAGCAGAAGTCCTGTAGTTATTACTACACTAAAGGAGTAGGGTTGAGTGAATTGAACTTTAGTTATTTTTTTTGACCTGGACCCGAACAATTTTCTGAAAGTTTGCTATGTAACAGCGCGCTGCAGGGCAGCCAATCAGCATTTCCTTTACTTGTGTGACCTAGCCACTAATGGCATGGCTGCGATTGGCCAGTGCAGCATGTGACTAAGCATGTGACCCAGCCTCTATATAAGCTAGAGGCACACAGCACAGCTCGTCACTGTGCTTTAGCTAGGGTAGGGAAAGGCTGCTGCTGCTGGGATCTGGGACAGATTTAGATTTTCCTGCTTCAGAAATCAATTTACAATACTCAGTGATCGATCTACATAGCATTAGCTACATTAGGGAAAGGTTCCTGAATGTGCTTATAGGGATAGAATTAGTTAGGAGTCAGTCCTACTTCACAAATCTAATTGCAGCAGCACTGCATATGTTCCTGTCAGATACTCTGCATATTGCACCAGCACTGCATATGTTCCTGTGAGATACTCTGCATATTATACCAGCACTGAATATGTTCCTGCGAGATACTCTGCATATTACACCAGCACTGCATATGTTCCTGTCAGATACTCAGCATATTGCACCAGCGATGCATATGTTCCTGTGAGATACTCTGCATATTGAACCAGCACTGCATATGTTCCAGTAACATACTCTGCATTAGCTACTGTGGGGAAAGGTTCCTGATTGTGCTTATAGGGAGAGAATTAGTTAGGAGTCAGTCCTACTTCACAAATCTAATTGCACCAGAATAGTGTCCCATCATTTGTGTCAGTGGGAGAAATAGTGCCCCATCATTGGTATCATTGTGAGGAATAGTGTCCCATCATTTGTGTCAGTGGGAGAAATAGTGTCCCATCATTGGTATCAGTGGGAGGAATAGTGTTCCATCATTGGTATCAGTGGGAGGAATAGTGTTCCATCATTGTTATCAGTGGGAGGAATAGTGTTCCATCATTGGTATCAGTGGGAGGAATAGAGTTCCATCATTGGCAAAGGTTCCTGCTTGTCAAGATTTTTTTAATGTATTTTATGTTATTTTAAGTTATTTTCCTCTCCACATTTGATTGCAGAGTACTTGCCATGCTCTTACCAACATTTTGCCACCATTTGCAGCCCTCTAGCCCTTTCCCTTAGTTTTTTAGAGACATTTTAGTAGTCAAAAATGTGGGTCCCCATTGACTTCAATGGGGTTCGGGTCAAGTTCGGGTCCCGAACCCAGACTTTTTTCCGAAGTTCGGCTGAACCCGAACATCCAGGTGTTCGCTCAAAGGTCCCAGAGGAGGAATACAAGTTCCAGCAATCCTAGAAGTGCTGCTGCACAAAAGTAATGGTCCCCGTGGAGGAGTATCAAACTTATGACTCTTATGAGTTTGATACTCAGAGACCACAAACAGATGAGCTAGAAGACATATTGGAGGGCACAGCACACACAATTAAAAAGAAAAAACTGCACTTCAGTTAAAGAAATAGCACATGGCACTCCTAAAGCCGCGTACACACTTTCAGTCCATCCGATGACAACGGTCCAAATGATGACCGATGAAGCTGACTGATGGTCTGATGTGCCTACACACCATCGGTTAAAAAAACGATTGTGTTAGAACGCGGTGACGTAAAACACAACAACGTGCTGAAAAAAATTAAGTTCAATGCTTCCAAGCATGCATCGACTTGATTCTGAGCATGCGTGGATTTTTAACCGATGGTCGTGCCTACCAATGATCGGTTTTGACCTCCTATCGGTTAGCTTTCTGCAGTGGTGACAATGCTATTGTTGTTATTGTGTTGTTGATTTAAAAGTCAACACACTTTATCTGTTGCTAATTTTTTAGAAGAAAAGAGAAATTCCTTTTCCTTTTGTCTATTAGGTTAGTGCATCAGTTTCGATTGGTTCCCTCATTCGGCCGAGGTCATCTGCTACAGCCAATGGGGTTTTTCCATTAACAAAGATGTCCGAAATGGCGTCAAATCTTTTTCACCACATCGAGGCTGCATCTGATGCTTGTGTGTATATACGCGGTGATTCAGGACGCCGCCTGTTATCCCGTGACCAAGTCCTGTCGTGACGAAACGTAGGGAGGCGGCGTTCTGACGTAACCACGCTTTTTCTCTACCCGGATACGGGCTGTGTTTTCCAAGCCGGCCGGCTATTTTATACGCTCTACAAATCTACAAGATTGTAAGTGCATTTCTACTTGTTTTTTATCGAATAAATAAGGATTTTACACTATGTGAGCCCTTTTTTTTGCATACTTTCGGATCGCTATTGGGAGTGAATCTTATCTATCAAGGACATTGAATATCCTGGCTGCCCTCGATCCCAGTCTCTTACCATGCTCTATATGATCTCCCCTAACCAGGGATCATTTTTATCTGGTAAGAGAATATACATTATTATGGTGGAGGTTCTTACCTTTCTGGCACTGTTCTAGTGTGAAACCGTCTTGCATATGGTGGAGATTATTCATGAACTTGCCTTTGGTGGACTGTTTATTTGCGATCAACACTCATTTGAATACTATTGTGTCATGCATTTTATTAATTTTTAGCGCAATCTTTTCTCTTGTGCATATCGGTTAGGTATCCATCGGTTAAATTTTAAAGCAAGTTGGCTTTTTTTTAACCGAAGGTTAAATAACCTATGGGGCCCACACACAATCAGTTTTGACCGATGAAAAAATGGTTTATCAGACCGTTGTCCTCTGGCTATCCAATCATGTGTACGAGGCCTAAGACTGCACTTTGTTCATTCTAGGTAGATACTTGTGGATATAGACTATTTTTGCATGCATTTACAAGAATTTGTTATTTATGCATGATAGTATTTACAGTAATTGGGCACCACTCTAGTGTTTGGTTTAATTGTTTCATTGTTTTACATAAGTTGATATCACAGTTTAGAGCCATTTATCCTACTAAGGGTTATAAAATATTAACCTTTTCCCACCCACGCTATAGCCATAACCTGGCTACAGCATGGGCTTCATTTCCTGGAAGGGCATACATGAACGTCCTCCCATGATTGTGCTGCCCAATGGGTGGAAAACTCTGATCACAGAGTCATTTTGATCATGGATTGGGATAAAGGGCCGAATACAGTGACCCTTTACCATGGGATCAGCTGATCACGGAAGTAAACACAAGCTGGTTATCGGCTATTCTTTCCTCATGCTGACAGTGTGGGGAGAGAAGATTAGAACTGATAAATGTCTTGTGATAAAAGGGACATCAGCATGACCAACCAGCACCCACTAGTGCTGCCAATCAGTGTCCACCAGTGCTGCCAATCAGGGCCTCCTCATCAGTGTCACCTATCAGTGCCACCTATCAGTGTCCATTAGTGCCACTTCAGTGCCCATCAACGCACATCAGTGGAGAAAAATTAGCAAAATTGTATAACATACTAGGAAAAAATATGTTTTCAACATTTTCATCTTTTTAGCAAACAATTTAAAACCCAGTGGTGAATAAATAAAAAACTATTTGTGTGAATTTTTGTTTTTAAACATTTCATGTAGGTACGGTATTTGTATGACTGTGCAATTGTCATTCAAAGTGTAACAGCGCTAAAAGATGAAAGGTGGCCTTGTCAGGAAGAGGTAAAAGTGCTGAGCAGGCAAGGGATTCATTTATCAGTAGTGAAAGAGTTCAGAGGTCAGTAGAAGGCCACCTAATACTGACCCTTGAACTTGTGTGCCAACATCTAATGTTGGGCCATGGCCCCTCCAATGTACCTCCACAGATGCTGTATGATCCCAATTCAGCACTGTCATTCTATGCTATGCAAGTCAACTCAGACTATTTAACCACTTTCCGACCAGCCACCCTCATACTGCCGCAGGTCAGCTCGTTCCCACAAATTGTCATATGTGTACGTCGGCTCCTTTAAGAGCCATAGCAGGCGAGGTAACCCGATGCACTTGGCCGACAGCCGCAATGTCTGCCGGCCACCCGCGTTCAAGGGAAAGAGAGCCAGGACTGGGATATGTCAATGTAAACAGACAAAAGAGGGGAGAGAGATCTACTGGTCCTAGTGATTAGGAACCGCAATCACTCTCCTCCTCCTCCAGTCATACCATCCAGTTAGAAACACCTCACAAGGAACACATTTAACCACTTTATCACTCCCTAGTGTTAACCTCTTCCTTGCCAGTGACATTTACACAGTAACCAGTGCATTTTTATAGCACCGGTCACTGTATAAATGTCAATGGTCCCAAAAGTGTCAAAAGTGTCTGATCTGTCCCCCGCAATGTCACAGTCCCACTAAAAATTGCAGATCCCTGCCATCACTAGTAAAAAAAAAAAAAAATTACTTGGCATAAATCTATCTCCTATTTTGTAGACGCTATAAATTTTGCACAAATCAGTATACACTAATTGCGATTTTTTTACCAACAATATGTAGAATGTAGAATACATATTGGCTTAAACTGATGGTTTTTTTTTGAACAGGGATATTCATTATAGCAAAAAGTAAAAAAGTTTTTTTCAAAATTGTCGCTCTATTTTTCTGCAGAGTTGTTTGTATAATGTGCATGTATGTTTGTGTTAGTGTGTGAGTTTATAGCGTAGTGTGTGTGTGCACGCATGTGGCATGCATACCTGTTATGTACTTATTGTACATAACAGCACAGTGGTCCAGTGAGTAGCACTTTCGCCTAGCAGCAAAAGGGTCGCTGGTTCGAATCCCGACCACGACACCATCTGCCTGGAGTTTGCATGTTCTCCCTGTGTCTGCGTGGGTTTCCTCCGGGTACTCCGGTTTCCTCCCACACTCCAAAGACATGCTGGTAGGTAAATTGGATCGTCCAAAAAAAAAAATTGACCCAGTATATATGTATATATGTGTGTATGACTGTGTGTCCATAGCGTGTCAAGATCCTACGGGGTAAAAATGACCGCACCAGCCAAGCAGACACTGGCTGGAAAAAGCGCCCAGAGGCGATTCAGTTCGCATGCGTTGCGCTATACAAGTCATTCATTCATTTATTGTCTATGCGTGCGTGTAAGGAGGCATTCTTCCCTCTACCACCCACCAACGTACGCAAAGAAGCATTCTTACTTCGACTGACCACCAGCATAAGGATGCATTCTTTCCTCTGTAAGGGAGCATTATTGCTTCTATTGACTAGTAACCTAAGGGGGCATTCTTTCTCCTACTGACTACCAACGTAAAGGTGCATTCTTCCTCACATGAATGAATGAATGAAAACTTATATAGCGCAGCTCATGCGAACTTAATCGCCTCTGGGCGCTTGTTGTTCCTATCTCCTTTGGTATAAAAAAAGATGAGTCTTGATCTTTCTCCTGAACGCTAAGTGATTCTCCTCCAACCGAATACTGGTTGGTAAAGCGTTCCATAGTCTGGGACCTTGGACCGCGAATCTTCTTTCTCCCTTGGACTTGTAATTGGCTTTCGGTATCTGTAGCAGATTTTGATTGGTGGATCGCAGAACGCGATTGGGGTTATGAGCTTTTATTTTTTCGCATAGATAATGGGGGGCATTCCCATGAACCATAAATGCAAGAGAACACTCTTTGCCTTTCTGGCCAACATTGTAAGAAGACATTTTAAACCAAATATGTTATGGTATTAAACAATATATACTGTAGCTCAGGGCCTTACCCACATGACTGATATTTATGTTCTATCAATCTATCCTACACTGTGTAAATGTTTTTATAAAACAATGCCTTTAAATACCTTATCTGATATTTTTTATGGCTGGCCTCACATGACCTCCGGTCTTTCACCTCCCCCATCTAAAGGCTACAGCGTGAGGGGCCGAGTGGCCATCAGTGGTCACGCGAGCTCCCCGGCTGACACCGGATGGGGATCTCTGGCCCTACCGCTGTAGCTCTTTATTCAGAGGAGGAGAGCAGCCGGAGGTCACGTGACTAGCCATGAAAGATATGAGATGAGTTATTTAGCCTAGGTTCACACTGGGCTGTGGGAGTGAAGCCGTGCGAGTTCGGCTAAACGTGCACAATTTCACTCCCGCTTGTCAGTCCCGATTTCGGCCGCGATTACAGAGACATCTGTGCAGTTTCTGCACAGATGTCAATGTAAATCGCAAAGAGTAGTACAGAAACTACAGATAAGGACAGTGTCATTGCCAGCAAATGCCGCCAATTTGACATGTCAAATCTCACCAGTGTGAACCAGGGCTCACGGGCATTGTTTTATAATAACATTTAAACAGTGTGGAATAGATTGATAGAACAGAGGGGCTGGCATATATTACTCTTTACCTTTACAACCACTTTAAATGGGTAACAATAAAGACCACCAGATTTCACCTGTTGACATAGATCTCTGATCTCTGCTTTGTGCTGGAAAAACAAAGAAGCCTGAATGTAAAGGAATATTGACAGACATATAAAGAAATATTGGGCTATCAGGTAAAGTTCCACTTAAAAAGCTCAGAATATATTTGAAGGTTCTTGAACATTGATAGATCTCAGATCTTATTTGAAAAATAAGGAAAGCCGTGGATTTATTTTAGCAAAATATCTATAAACTAGAAAAAAATATTATACAACCAAATTTGTATAATTAGCAACATTACTATATACCTATGATTTTCTTTATTAATGTTAATATTTATATCATTTGGTATCATTTTTAAACCATGGTTTGTTTTATTTGCAAACTCCTGACACTCTCGAAAGCAAATATAAAGAAAACTCAGACTTTTCTCTGACCTTCACTTGCTGCATGCTAGTTCCAAAATTTGTTTGAAGCTAGACATAGTTAGGAAACTAGCATGTTCAGAAGAAGGTCAGCAATGGCAGCCCCCGTATTTCTTTAGTAAAAGTTGTGCTCTTATCTTCCTATACTCTCTTGCCTGTAATATATTAAAATCTCAGGTCTTGCTATCAGACATTTTCTGCTCACCTGAGAAGGTGATGGCAACCTGTTCCTTCATAGATATAGTAGACCGAGTTCGCATTGTCACTTTAAAAAATAATGGTGCGTTACTGGCAAGATTACCAGGTGAAAAAATAAGAAAAAATAATGCAATATGTTATTTGGTTTAAATGTTTTATTTCTTTATGTATTGGTGTTTATTTTTACAAAATAGTTTCAATTCATGTTAAAAAAAGGGATGCATAGTTTTATGTTTATACACTTTTGTTATTTTAAAAGGTCTTTGATTCACTTCTACAATTATCGTGAAATTTGTTTACTTAAATAACGCTAAGATAATGTAATATGCAGATGCTATTATCCCCAGGACCAATAGGAACTCATACAGGAATGCTCAGCGCAATAAATTCACCTCAAACAGCTTTTGCTAACTTGTGACTGGCAAAACTTGAAAGCCCAAAACAGTTAGTCAGATGCCTAAGGATTTCCTCTGTAATCCCTCAGTTTACCGAGGCATAACACAGCTGTAAATAAAGATACTTGTGAGGGAACAATGCATGTTGGCTCTCTCTAAACCAATTTCACACAGCCTTCATTTCTTTTGAGCATATAATTGAGGTTACATTTAAACAAGAAATATGCACATATTTATTAAAATGTTGCAGAAATATTATCTAATTTCCCTTTGTTTTAAATGTGTATATTTACAAACTCTGCAGAATTCTTGTACATCAGAGTTGTGAAAATTGTATTTTATTTATGTACAATATAAGAGTAGGCCTATTTTAACGCTATGAGTTTAAAAGAATGAGGGAAGGCGCTCTGTAAAGTCCTTTGATATTTTCCAGCAAACTAATCCCTAGGTAAATATGCAGACTTTTGATTTAGTATTATCGTGGTGCTGCATAGTGTTATGTAAAAAATAATTCCATTCTCAATAATACATGCTGAGTGTTTATATGCCCATTGGAACAGCTTCAGACAATTTGCTGGCTTGATGGAAGCCAGGGCTTCCCTATAAATAAATCTCTAGAGCTACATTGTCAGCAAGGGTGTAGACTGGGCTTTGACAATCAATGCCATGCCTTGGTGGTGTTGGAAGAAATGTCTGAGCCAAGAGCCCTAAACAAAAGAACTATACAGAATTATAATACGAGGTACAAAGAAAGAGGATCAGAAAAAAGTCTTCTCTAAAACATTCAATTAAATTTAGATTTACCCCAGGGCCTTTCCTCTGAAAGTCCAAGTAGGAATGTTTCTGTAAAATGATTATGTGACTAAGGCCTGTTAAGTTAATGGAAATCTAATTGTAGGGTGAAATGATGTTCCAAATGTGCAACTAAAAACAATCCAACTTCCAAAGGAGTTTCAGTTATCTGCGTGTAACAGAGTATATTGCCCTTAGCCCTTTGATGAATACATGCCAACTGACTCATTATAATAACGGATTTCAAAAGGGCCGTATATCAGAGCTTCAGAAATAAAAATGTCTTTGTTGATCCTAGCTACCACGCCAAGTTCATATTCAGATTTGCACTAAAACAGAAGCCAGTTGGTTGTCTTGTAATATTTTGTTCTCGTCAATATTTTTTTTCTGTAAACTCATTCTCTTTACTTCTTCCTACTCACTGATATGCATGCATCTCTCTTACCACCAGCATTACAATTTTAGTGTCTTTAACCCCCTCTCTTTGTGCAATATTATAATACAATTTTTATCACACTACTATAGCAAAATTTCAAGGCTCCTTAAGTAACTGGTCACATTAGAGTTAAAGCACAAGGGTCTAATGTTCAAAGAGCCATTGTTGGTCTGGTTAGGCTAAGGCAGTACCTGCTACTTGACAGTGGCCTAACTCCCATGTCCTTATGTTTTTCCTCCAGGATCAGCAGTTGGAAGAACCCTGGAGTGGCTGCTGACTACTTATTAGAAATATTTGATTATCAGGTTATATAACAGAACAGAGTTGAAGCAGTGTGGGTATAAGGTTTCTTGGTTACAGAGTGTTTAGGTCCGCTTTAAATTGCCTATGCCTCACTGTGCAGTAATCAATTCATTTAAAGGCAAATCAACTGCCACATGGTGATTTAGCTTGCGAGTCTAAAATTCCCTAAAGACTTCTATAATGACATTACATTGGCCTACATGCCAGGGTACCAAGTTGCTGCAGAATCTGAGGTCCCATTCATACTATGATGCATCAATGTATGTAGCCTTAAGACAGAATTTTTTTTTTAAATGAACTGCCTAATAAACCAAAGTTTTATTACATGGTCAAACGGTACACAATACGGCAGAGTTTCAGAGCCACACAGGGCCCCTTTGTCAGGCAAGAAAATAAAGCGTTGGACCCTTCTGAGGAATCTTTGGTGTGCTGATGACATTTTTCCATTCAGATTGTCTAATGCCTTGTACAGAGGATCGGAAATTTTCATTGGGATAAACTGACTGATTCAAGCTGTCTTACATACACACGGTCACACCAAACTCCGACCGTGAACGCGGTGACATACAACACTACGACGAGCTGAGAAAAATGAAGTTTAGTTCCATACAAACGGAATTTCCGATGTTCTCCAAATCCGCCGGAATTTCCAAAGGAAAAACTCAGATGGGGCAAACGCACTGTGGGAATATCCGATGAAAAAATTCTGTCTGAATTTTTTCATCAGAAACTCTGATCGTGTGTACGAGGCATAAGTGTTTCCAGCCTGTCGTTACAGCAACCACCATCATTATAGCCATTTCCATGAACGTGTGCTTAGGGATTAGGGATGAGCCGAACACCCCTGGGTTCGGTTCGCACCAGAACCTGCGAACAGACCAAAAGTTTGTGTGAACTTTAGAACCCTGTTAAAGTCTATGGGACTCGAAAGTTTGAAATCTAAAGTACTAATTTTAAAGGCTAATATGCAAGTTATTGTCCTAAAAAGTGTTTGGGGACGCGGGTCCTGCCCCAGGGGACATGTATCAATGCAAAAAAAGTTTTAAAAAATGTCAGTTTTTTCAGGAGCAGTGATTTTAATAATGCTTAAAGTGAAACAATAAAATTGAAATATATTATAAAATAAATGTAGTGCTCGTTTCCTGTGCTTAGAACTGTCCCTGCACAAAATGTAATTTCTGAAGGAAAAAAGTCATTTAAAAACTCACCTTAGGGTCTGGAATCGATATTAAGGGGAACCCTGTGTCAAATTAAAAACAAATGATGTTCAGGTCTGGTATGGATTTTAAGTGGAACTTCACCCCAATTTTTTTTTTTTTAAATGCCGTGGACCCCCACACATTTTTTTTTATGAATGACTTTTCTTCGTATTGCCGGGAGCCGACAATTCATTAGTGATTTTAAAATACTTTTTTTTCCTTCAGAAATGTCACTTTGTGCAGGGACAGTTCTAAGCATGGGAAACAAGTGCTACTTTACAGGCAAACTTTTATTGTTTCACTTAAAGGAATTATTAAAATCGCTGCTGCCAAAAAAACTGCAGTCTTTAAAACTTTTTTTTGCATTGATACATGTCCCCTGGGGCAGGATCCAGGTCCCCAAACACGTTTTATTACAATAACTTGCATATTAGCCTTTAAAATTAGCACTTTATATTTCAAATGTTCGAGTCCCATAGACTTTAACAGGGTTCTAAAGTTCACACAAACTTGCCGCAAACACCCCAAATAGTTCGCTGTTCGGCGAACAGGCAATGTTCGAGTCGAACATGAGTTCTACTCAAACTCAAAGCTCATCCCTCTTAGGGATTATTGAGATTGGCCTAATAAACCAAAACGCACCACAAAAATGTTCATGTAGCATTTTTGACAGCATACAATGATGTCATACTTCAATACTCCACTCCAGCTATTGACATTTTGGTGTGTAATAAAACATTTCAGATCACAGATGTTCAGATATATAATCTTAAGTATTTGTAAGATTGTATTTGCTCATATGTAACTAGGTATTATTTTAATCACATGGGTAAGAAAATGCCTAGTGCTCAAAAACGAATGAAATTAATAAATGGTACTTGAATCAGTTTAGACAGTCTTGTCCTCTTTTTTTCTTAGAGATATCAATTGTCTTCTGTATGAAAAGAACATACTGTGCACATGTAACCAGAAAAACTAAATTATGTTTGCTGACATTTTCATATTCTGATTTATACTGTCAGTTCCATTTCTACCTCTAATCTAAAAATCTTTGGAAACAGTTCCAACAACAACTGGTCCCATTTATTAAAATGTCTTAAACAACAAAATGTAATGTTGCACACTGCAGCCAATCCACTTCTAAGTGTCAATTGCCACCTGCGGCTGTGTTACGATTTCAGTAGCGATTGACATGCAATCTGCTCCTTTTACTTAGTAATTTTTATTTGAAATAAGTGAGCACCACAGTTTGACATCATGTGCATCATGTGGGAGCATGGTGAGCAGTAAGATTCTATCATTCTCAGAGTGGCATGCAAAATGTAGATAACCCATTGCAACCATTTAGAAATCAGCTTGCACTAAAAGAAAAAAAAAGGAAAAAAAAACCACAGGAATGTGCCAAATGTAGATTTGTTTCCTAGTTGTTATGGGTTAAGTTTTCATCCTCAAATTTTAGCCTAAAATCTAATACTTTCAAATTGGAAACACAAAATATACCCAAATCAATTCTTCAATAGCTCATGAATTTGCAATCACATAATATTCATATACAGAGAAAATACCACCTATTGAATAGTATTAAGAGAAATTGCACACTTACCTTTTCCCCAGTTTCTCCTGGAGTTCCAATTTCACCTATGCTTCCCTTTTCACCCTATAGAAGCAGTAAATATAACAATGCTTAGCAACTAGGGTGATACAGATGCAATCCTTCTGAAAAGTTAACATGGTAACATGCAGAGCAACACAAAACAATAAGAGCTGGTTCACACAGGAGCGACTCATCAGGCGACTTAGCCTCCTGACAAGTTGCGCTCCGTTCTGTACAATGGAACAGTTCTAATAGGAGAAACTCAAGTTGCTCCGACTTACAAAAATGTTCCTGTACTACTTTGGGATGACTTTAGGGTGACTTGCATTGACTTCAATACAGAAGTCATTTTGCACGTTGCCTCTGAAGTCGTGGGCAAGTCACTCGGCAAGTCATTCTGCCCCAGTGTGGACCGGCTCTAAAATTGAAATTTAAAGTAACCAGTAAAATGGTACTAGTAAAAATTCATAAAAGCTGCACAAATGATGCGCAAAAGTAAAAAAAAGAAAATAGATGCAAATTTTCAAATCAAATGTATATTAAAGTATAACTAAAAGCATTTTTTTTAGATTTGGATAGAGTGGTGAGGAGTTCAAACCAGTGTAAGGGTTGTCTGTATCCCCATCAGGGAAATACACCCTCTCTAACAGGGTCACTAATAGTGTTGCTCACGAATATTCGTATTGCGAATATTCGGCTCGAATATGGCATATTCGAGTATTCGCGATATATTCCGAATTTCGCGGTGAATATTCGCTATTTCGAATATTCGTATTTTTTCAATTTTTTTTAGAACAGATCACATCCTAGAGATCCCCATCGACGTCTAAAAGCATTGCTGGTATGATTAGAGACCTTGGGCCGAGTAGCTGCAGCGATCATTTTATATTGCCGAAAAATCGCAATGCGCTTATTCGGCAATAGCGATATCGCGCGATTATTTTCGAGAAATTCGCAATATTGTTTTTAGCTAAAATAACACATATATTCGATTTCAGAGTGTTACTGCCGAAATTCCGCAATCAATTTCTCATTCGCATTTTTGCGAAATTACGATAAAATATCAAGAATATTCTGAGCCAATCAGAGTGCTCCATTCCGCATTTCTCGAAATTTCGCAATTATTTTGTATTATAAAATATCAAGAATATTTTGAGCCAATCAGAGTGCTCCTTCCGCATTTGCCGAATATTCGCAATTATTTTGTATTGTAATATATCACGAATATTCTGAGCCAATCAGAGTGCTCCTTCCGCATTTGCCGAATATTCACAATTATTTTGTATTGTAATATATCACGAATATTCTGAGCCAATCAGAGTGCTCCTTCCGCATTTGCCGAATATTCGCAATTATTTTGTATTGTAATATATCACGAATATTCTGAGCCAATCAGAGTGCTCCATTCCGCATTTCTCGAAATTTCGCAATTATTTGGTATTATAAAATATCACGAATATTCTGAGCCAATCAGAGTGCTCCTTCCGCATTTCTCGAAATTTCGCATTCGCAATTCGCATTCGCATTCGCAATAGCGAAATTTCGCAATCATTTCATTTCCAAAAAATATCACGAATGTTCGTATTTAGCGAATATATCTCGAATATTCGACTATATATTCGAGATATATCGCGAAATCGAATATGGCATATTCTGCTCAACACTAGTCACTAATATAAATAAAACTGAGGGTAAATCCAGAATAGAGAGAAAAACATTCATTGAGGTTGCTTGTTCCCAGGACATTTATTTAACCACTTCAGCCCCAGAAGGATTTACCCCCTTCCTGACCAGAGCACTTTTTGTGATTCGGCACTGCGTTGCTTTAACGGACAATTGCGCGGTCATGCGACGTGGCTCCCAAACAAAATTGGCGTTCTTTTTTTCCCCACAAATAGAGCTTTCCGTTGGTGGTATTTGATCACCTCTGCGGTTTTTATTTTTTGCGCTATAAACAAAAATAGAGCGACAATTCTGAAAAAAATTCAATATTTTTTACTTTTTGCTATAATAAATATCCCCCAAAAATATATAAAAAAATGTTTTTTCCCTCAGTTTAGGGCGATAAAAAATCGCAATAAGTGTTTATTGATTGGTTTGCGCAAAAGTTATAGCGTTTACAAAATAGGGGGTAGTTTTATGGCATTTTTATTAATATTTTTTTTTTACTAGTAATGGCGGCGATCAGCGTTTTTTTTTCAGTACTGCGACCTTATGGCGGACACTTCGGACACTTTTGACACATTTTTGGGACCATTGGCATTTTTTTAGTCATCAATGCGATAAAAATTCATTGTATTACTATAAAAATGCCATTGGCAGTGAAGGGGTTAACACTAGGTGGCGGAAAGGGGTTAAGTGTGTTCCTGGGTGTGTTCTAACTGTATGGGGGGGTGGACTGACTGAGGTAAATCACTGATCTTCTGTTCATACATTGTATGAACAGAAAATCAGCGTTTCCCCCGCTGACAGGAACGAGAGCTGTGTGTTTACACACATAGCTCCCGTTCCTTGCTCTGTAACGAGCGATCGCATGTGCCCAGTGGCAATTGTACCCGACGGGCACGGGCGCGGGCGCGGGACTCGGGGCCCCCTAGTGGCCGAAAATGTAGCCGACGTAGAGCTACGGGCTCTCGCCCAGGAGAGCCGACCTGCCGCTGTAGAATGTGGTGGTAGAGTGGTTAAGCAGGGATATTCCACACATTTGAAAGACACCCTCTCACTTCCTGTTAAGTCTACAGGACAGGAAGTGAGACAAAAGCTCGCTGAGACAAAAAAAAGGTTGATTTTACTGCCCTCCCTATTTACACCTTAACCAAACTAACCAAATGATAAATGTTATATGTTTCTTTTAGTTACTGCGCTTTGATCATTGATGTTTGCATAATTAAATAAGCAGTGAGAGGTCTGAGTTTATAGACAGGACACCAGAGTTTGTAGCCCTATAGGCTATAGCTAAATCAAAGATGCGGGAAGTTCTCAGACAGATACCACAAAGGTGGTGAAAGCCAAAATAATAAAAAAAGCATTTAACATATTTACACCTCACTCAGCTCTAACAATTGAATATATGAACACATTTTATAAATGCATATCCATTTGCATCATGTTTTTAAAAAAAATGTGCTTTCTGAGATTCTGTTTGGAAACCTTTCCTTACAATTTTGCACCTCAGTTGACTAAAATGTTATTTCTTTCTCGTACATCACGGGACACAGAGCGGCATATTCATTACTATATGGGTTATATGGAGTACCTTCAGGTGTGGACACTGGCAATCTCAAACAAACAGGAAGTCCCTCCCTATATAACCCCCTCCCCTAGAGGGAGTCCCTCAGTTTTTTCGCCAGTGTCTTAGGTGTTGGTCACGGAATAGCTTTGCTCCACATCCTTGGGATTAAGGGCGGGCTAACCGGATCTGTCCAAGGAGCCTCAGTGCCAAAGTGGACAGTACCCGGGCCCCAAACCGTGGGGTTTTGCCTATAATGCTCCTCTTTGGAGGGCTGGACCCTGGGCCCAGGACTTGGAGTTTGTAAAGACCATAAGTTCCTGTTTGCCAGGGTGCTATATAGGTCCAGGACAGTGGGTACCTTCATAGGACCCCAGGGCCTGAAGGTCTACTACGCTACCCACGGAGATGGGAGAAGATTGGACCGTTTTGCAAAACGTCCTGCGGCATGGAGCAGGTAAGAGGGGAGCCTGCGGGACTTGGTTCGACAGCAGGCTCTCCAGGGGAGATCTTAAGGGGGGTAGCCTGAGTATGCTCTGCATTGGCACCATGGTCACTATGTCTGATAGACAGGATGCCCTGAAATGTTTCCCCCCATAACTTGATCCCCCTACCTATCTATGTATGTTTGCTAGCTACCTGCTGCTCGCTGGTTGAAGATCTTTTAAAAAAAAAAAAAAAAAAAAAGATCTGTCTCTAGGCTAAAGGGACTCCTTAGGGGCCTGTGTTAGCCTTACCTTGCCGGGATTCAAATCTGCGTCTCCTCCTGGGCTCTCCTCCCCCGACAGTCGTGCACGCGCGCATGCATATAGAAAATTTTCGTGCCGTTCGGGAGGGGGGGGGGGCGGGGAGTGTGACTGCAGTGTAGAGTGGGCGTGCCTTTAATTGCTGTTATACACAGCAGGCGCGTTCTTAGCTCAGTTCAGAGCTGAGCTGGAGAGAGAGAGGACGTAGAGCTGGCAGCACAGTGACTCCCGGTGGCGAGAAGGGGTACTACATACTGGAGTCAGCTCCAATACTTTTTGTTAAGCCAAAATCCCCTTGGCAACAGGTTGAATGCTGGCAAACATGTTGGGGGTGGGGCTGTATGTGGTGAATAATATATAAAAGAAAACATACTGAGCCCCACCGGTTTTGGGGCATTAGTGATCCTATTGTCCCCTAAACCTTATTGTTTTGTACTCCTGGCTATAACAGTCTGTTGTTGTAAGCGGAGTCCTTCGGTTTTGTATTATGGCTTCCAAGGGTTCAGGATCAAAACAAAAAAATAAAAATAATAAAAATAAAGAGAAAAGGCAAAGACAAAGGGGTTCCTCCTCTGGTTCTGATAATATGCCAATACTTTCCCCACAGGTTATTCCTATAGGGGTCACCCTGGATAAGCCATTAAGGGGGTCTGGTGCTGAGGCTGGCCCAGGTCGGCCCAACCCTGTGTTATCACAGAGGAGATGCTAGCCGTCACCCTAGGGGGGCTAGAGAAAAGAGGTTAACAGCTATGATCGCTGGCTCTTTTTCTGGCAAGAAGCGGACTAGATCCCCATCGCCAAAAGGGACAGAACCTAGAGGATCTACCACTGTAGAATCGTTTTCAGCCTCCCAGGCGGAGAGTCTGTGGGTCCAGTCTTTGACAGACATGGTCCGCTTGGCATTCAATTTGCCATTTCCAGAGCCTCAGGTTCCTGCGGTATCCTCTTTGGGTTCTTTTAAAAGCGCCTTTAAGCAAATCAGCTTTTCTGGCCCATCCTCTGTTAGAGGAATTGGTTTTTCCAGGATTGGGACGACCGGACAGAATTTTTTCTGCCGCCTAAAGCTGACGAGAGGGTAGTCTTTATGCACGTCTGCCAGGAAATATTTGTGCTTGCAGGCACTCTTTCCCCTGACCAAGTGCTCTTTAAAAGGGGCCCGGATGGCTCAGTTGGTAGAGCATCGGACTTTTGATCTGAGGGTCCAGGGTTCAGGTCCCGGTTCGGGCACTGCTTTTCAACTACCCGTGAGGTCCTTGAGGCCGCCTCTCCCGGAAAGCGCCCGATCTCGTCTGATCTCGGAGGCTAAGCAGGGTAGGGCCTGGTTAGTGCCTGGATGGGAGACCACCTGGAAGGTTTTCTGTTATTTACCCTATGGAAAAGACATTTTTCTAAAGAAAGGGGGCGCTCCCAACGGTGGACGCAGCCATCTCATGGGTGAATAAATCATTAACTGGCCTAAGGGGAAACATACAAATGTTTAAGGTCCCGGTCGATAAACGTTTAGAGACACTTTTTCCAGCATCCCTGGCTACAGCCAGCAGTGGCTACAATTGAAGTTTTTTTCAGGCATTAAGGAACCAGACAAAACAGATGCTTAGACATCCCTGCCCGATAGGCAGAGGAGTTATTGGATATTCCCAGAGCTCTGTGCTTTGCGGTAGAGGCTATAAAAAGACTCCATCCAGCAGGCGTCTCGTTGTCACTATTTTTAGTGCATATGAGAAGGCTCTTTTGGTTGAAGAACTGGGCGGCCGAGCCCCATGTAAAAGACTGCTGGCAGGTTTGCCCTTCCATGGAAAGATCTGGATAAATACATTCAGACTGTTTCAAGTGGCAAAAGTACCCTTTTACCAGTCAAAGGAAGTTCCGGAGTCCTGCGTTTAAAAGGGCAGCTCCCCCCGGTTCCAGGGCCCTCAAATTTCAGGCAGTACGGTCCTCCTGCGCGATCAAACTTTTAACAATGGATCGCAAGGACAGGCCTCTGGGGATCGGTCCCCCTGTGGCCGCAGGCTACAGATTAGAATTTCTAAAATTTCCTCCACAAGGAAGGCCTCAATGCGGGCAGCATTGGATCACCTGCTTTACCAGGGCATAATGGTAGAGGTACCAGCCCAGGAACAGGGGCTAGGTTTCTATTCCAATCTGTTTGTCATACCAAGGCTCATCGGCAATGTCAGACCAATTTTGGACCTAAAAGGTTTAAATGCTTACCTAAGGGTTCGCTCTTTCCGGATAGAATCCGTTTGGCCAGCAGCCGCCACACTCCAGAAGGATCGGGCTTCTATAGACATAAAGGAGGGTTACCTTCATGTACCAGGTCTTTCAGCCACATCAAATATTTTTGTTTTTACGCTTCGCAGTGATACAGCGTCACTTCCAATTTGTGGCGCCCCCCTTCGGGCTGGCTACGGCCCCCGGGTATTCACGAAGGTCCTAGCTCCTATTCTAGTCAGTCCAAAGGATCCAAGGGATCTCGGTCCTAGCATACCTGGACGACCTCTTAATCATAAGATCACTCGCTTTCTTGGTGGAATGCGTAGTAGCCCTCATGGTTCAGTACCTCGAGAGGTTCGGCTGAGTCCTAAACCGGGGAAAGATCAGCATTTCAACCTACAAAGCAGTTGGAATATCTCGGCACGAGATTAGACACAGAACAGAAGATGGATGTTCCTGCCCCTGGTAAAGGTCGAGGCTATCAAGAGATTGATTCAGTTGGTTCTAAGCAAAAAAGAGCCAACTATTCGCCTATGTATGCGATGGCCATGTTCGAGACAATACCACACGCTTCCACGCTCGTGTCCTACAGGCAGCAATTCTAGCAGCTTGGTTCTGCCCAGTGGTCTGGAAGGCTGGAGAGCGGTCTTGAACAGGTTCACTCGCCAAGGAACTTGGGCAGAGGCGGAGAGGCAGCTGCCCATCAAGGTCTGGGAGTTCTGAGCGGCTCAGCTAGCCCTCCTGGCGTAGACATCCAGATTACAGGGGTCCTCGGTGAGAAGTCATTCAGACAAGGCCACAGCGGTGGCATATAGGTGAACCACCAAGGGGGAACCAAGAGTCAAGCCACTCAGAGTGAGAGGAGCTTGGTTTTTCGGTGGGCAGAGGTTTATGTACCCTGCATATCGGCGACATTCATTCCCGAGGTGGACAACCTGCAGGCGTACTTCCTAAGTCGCCAAACCCTGTCGCCGGGGGAGTGGTCTCTGCATCCACAAGTTTTTTCAGACAATCTGCCAGAAGTGGGGAGTGCCAGACGTGGAGGTCATGGCATCAGGATTCAACAAGAAGCTAGACAGGTTCATGTCTCGAACGAGGGACCCTATGGCCTGCGGAACCGATGTGTTGGTTTGCCCTTGGCATCAATCATAACTTCTATATGCATTTCCCCCACTGCAGTTACTACCCCGCCTGTGGCGCAGGATCATACCACAGGCTGGTTATCCTGGTAGCCCCAGCTTGGTACCGGAGGGCATGGTACTCACTAGTCCTGAAATTGGCAGCGGGAGGCCCTTGGACTCTTCCTCTAGGGCCAGACCTACTCTCACAAGGCCCGATCCTCCACCCTGCATTACGGCGTCTAAATTTGACGGCCTGGCGGCTGAATCCCTGATTCTCAGGGGTAGAGGTCTGTCTAGGCAGGTAATCCCTACCCTCATTGAGGCTAGAAAGCCAGGCCTCCAGGGTAATTTTGTTACAGGGTTTAGAGGGCCTACGTAGGCTGGTGTGAGGCTAAGAGATGGGTTTCCCGCAAGTATGCCATTGATAGAGTATTACGTTTCCTCCAGCTAGGAGTGGATAAAGGCCTAGCATTAAGCACGATCTAGGGACAGATTTCAGCCTTATCAGTGTGATTTCAGAGGCCGCTGGCCGCCCACTCGCTGGTTAAGATCTTCGTACAGGGAGTCTTACGGGTTAATCCTCCGGTCAAATCACCACTTTGTCCATGGGACTTAAATCTTGTTCTGTCAACTCTACAGAAACAACCCCTTGAGCCGTTGGCTGAGGTACCTTTGGTTTTACTGACTAGAAAGTCGGTATTTCTGATCACCATAGTTTCGGCCAGGAGAGTATCGGAATTGGCAGCCTTATCTTGTAAGGAACCATATCTCATTTTACATAAGGATAGGGCGGGGTTCCGTCTTCATTCTTCCTTTCTACCAAAGGTTATATCCAGTTTCCACCTGAACCAGGATGTGGTACTTCCATCCTTCTTCCAAAACCCACCTCTAGAAAGGAGGGGTTGCTGCATACGTTGGATATTGTCAGGGCCATAAAGGCCTATCTTCAAGCTACAGAGAAGGTTCGGAAAACAGATGTGGTGTTCGTTTTACCGGAAGGGCCCAAGATGGGTCAGGCAGCTGCTTGATCCACCATCGCAAGATGGGTTAAACAATTAATCGTTCAGGCCTGCGGTTTGAAGAGGTTGCCTCCTCCTTTGTCGGCAAAGGCTCATTCTACCAGGGCCATGGGCACCTCCTGGGCAGCACATCATCATCAGATCTCTATGGCTCGAATATGCAAGGCAGCAACGTGGTCGTCAGTCCACATGTTTACAAAATTTTATCAAATGGACGTAAGAAGGAATGCGGATACAGCCTTTGGGCAGTCAGTACTACAGGCCGCGATTCAAGCTCCTCAGGATCTGAGGGGGCTCCCTTGATTTGATTTGAGATTTACATTTCTCGTTTAAGTTGGATTTACTAGTATTTGAGTATACCTCTAAATTAAATCCTTCTTTGGAAGATGTCTCCCTCCCCTCATTAAAGCATTGCTTTCGGACATCCCATATAGTAATGAATATGCCGCTCTGTGTCCCGTGATGTACGAGAAAGAAAAAGGGATTTTTAAATACAGCTTACCTGTAAAATCCTTTTCTTGGAGTACATCACGGGACACAGAGCTCCCACCCCTCTTTTTGGGAACATTTTGGGAGGCATACTGCTTGCTACAAAACTGAGGGACTCCCTCTAGGGGAGGGGGTTATATAGGGAGGGACTTCCTGTTTGTTTGAGATTGCCAGTGTCCACACCTGAAGGTACTCCATATAACCCATATAGTAATGAATATGCCGCTCTGTGTCCCGTGATGTACTCCAAGAAAAGGATTTAAAAATCCCTTTATTTACAATTTGAAATCTATACACTATTAACATACAAGAAGTCTCATTACTGTTAATTAACATAATATTATTTTGCGTATAAGTTGATATAGGGTTTCTCATATGCCTATCCATTTCCGTTTGAACAACACTCATATTTGTAGCAGATAACCTTGGTGCTAGCATATGATAGAGTCAAAAGTAGTTTAAGTTGTAGCAAACACTGCAACCTAAACATTCATTGCTAGTATTCAGATAATTACATGCATAGTGGTAAGACATCATTTTGAGGAATTATTTACTTAACTGCGAAACTAGTTAAAGTGCAGCAAACCAAAACATAAAAGTGTTTACCTGTGTTCTCAAACATCCAATCATTACAAGGAGAAGAAACTTTTTAAACTTCCCTCCATATGTTGGATGTTTGAAAAGGACACAGATTACTTTCAATTCACCCACTACATTTCACTACAATTCTAGATCCATCATCTAGCACCTAATGCTTTCCAAAGCACCTCAAGGACAGCACCTAATGTTTTCCCAAAATGAAACTACATTACTCGCATAATTACAGCCTTGCAACCTTTTTCTCACAGCTATGTAATAGATATACCATTTAAAAAAAATTGACACATTTCATTGCAAGCCACAAGACTGCAGATGGCAACAAACCATCAGTAAGATGAATGAGGGAAACAAGTGTGATTTACGCCTTGTCATGATATTTAATTGCATAATCCACCACTTCCTTGGCTACGCTATTTTAGGAGGAGTATCCAATTGGATTGGCTCTCAGTTAATTTTAAGCTTCCTGCATAGTACATCGATATTGTACAATATATTGTACATTCACACGTGAAGTTGAAAGTATTCCTTGCCAATACATTTAGTCTAAATATGTGTGAAAACATATAATGTTTGATTTCTTCATGATGGAAAGCCATATACAGTATTTTAGTTTACCAACATAATTCCTTTTTCTGATATATATAGTACATGCCTTTTCAGAAAAAGTTGATTGTAAAATATTATTAATACATAGTAATACTGGATGCTTTGAATAAAAATTAAAGATAACCTCCAGGATCCTCCTCCGCCAACCCTCCCGACCCCCTTACTACTACTGTACTTGATGGCACAGAAGAAAAATGCTCTATTTTACTCGCCTAAATTTAAGATCGCATGATCACTGATCTTCTGTGTACAGGAGGAAGGGGCTCTTTTTTGGGTGTCCATGTCAATGTCTGCGTGACATGAACACCTCCAAGTGGCTGTCTGGTCCTGGAGCCCTCTCAGGATACAAAAGAGAGCATGCAGGGACATTTTCAGTGTGAGTGGACTGTCAAGTACTAGCAGGTACATGCACATCTGCAGAACAGGTCCCAATCCCCTGCACCTGGAAATAGTACTGATATGAAACCCAGATGAGACTTGGGTGAGGATACCATTGCTTCACAAGATATTTAATCACTTTAGCCCCGGACCATATTGCTGTCCAAAGATCAGAGCACTTTTTGTGATTCGGCACTGCGTCGCTTTAACTGACAATTGCGCGGTCGTGCGACGTGGCTCCCAAACAAAATCGGCGTCCTTTTTTTCCCACAAATAGAGCTTTCTTTTGGTGGTATTTGATCATCTCTGCGGTTTTTATTTTTTGCGCTATAAACAAAAATAGAGCGACTATTTTGAAAGAAATGCAATATTTTTTACATTTTGCTATAATAAATATCCCCAAAAAAGATATAATTTTTTTTTTTTTCCTCAGTTTAGGCCGATACGTATTCTTCTACATATTTTTCATAAAAAACAAAATCACAATTAGCGTTTATTGATTGGTTAGCGCAAAATTTATAGCGTTTACAAAATAGGGGGTAGTTTTATGGCATTTTTATTAATATTTTTTTTTTTACTAGTAATGGCGGCGATCAGCATTTTTTTTCGGTACTGCGATATTATGGCGGACGCATCGGACACTTTTGACACATTTTTGGGACCATTGGCATTTTTATAGCGATCAATGCTATAAAAATGCATTGGATTACTATAAAAATGCCATTGCCAGTGAAAGGGTTAACACTAGGGGGCAGGGAAGGGGTTAAGTGTGTTCCTATTTGTGTTCTAACTGTATGGGGGGGTGGCCTTACTAAGGGAAATCACTGATCTTCTGTTCATACATTGTATGAACAGAAGATCAGCGTTTCCCCCGCTGACAGGAACGAGAGGTATGTGTTTACACACATACCTCCCGTTCCCCGCTCTGTAACGAGCAATCGCGGGTGCCCGTCGGCGATCGTACCCACCGGGCACGCGCGCGCCCCCTAGTGGCCGAAAAGGAGAGGACGTAGAGCTACGTGCTCCCGCGAGACCGAGCCACTGTCCCGCAGTAATATGACGGTGGGCGGTCGGGAACCAGTTAAAAAATAAATAAAAATAAATGTATGGTGAGAGGGTGGTTGTGTTTTGCCCAGAAATGGACTGTAAACCTCACATCTTAACACACATTATAATTCTCTCTTATCAAGCCTTTTTTTTTGGCATGCAGGAATATAACAGCATCTTTTAAGTGAATGGAAACATTTTATGGGCAGCCTATAAAACGCAAGTGTGTACATTTCATAGGAACAGACCAAACAAATTGGTAACATAATTGTACACGTTTCCTAATGGCAAGTTCAAGTACATCTCTGAGATGTTTGAGCTAGGACTCCCTAAACTGCATTAAAAAAAAAAGTTATAATTTGAATTAAATATATATGTTTAGTATTATAATATAAAAGTTTACGTTCTCTTTTCGTTTTTCGCTATGGAAAAAAAGTAGACTGATCATACAGTGAAAAATCAGCCTTTCAACATTTCATTCTGCCGTCAGAACTTTAAAAATAATCGAATTGACCTTTTATCAAAAAGGTTTCTTAAACACATTTCACAAGTTGTCAACCCCCCTTTTCTATCTTTTATGACATCCGTGTATCTGGAAAGTGGCAGTCACCTAAAATATGATTAACCCATCTGATTTAGCCTGTAAATGTCTATCCCGTAAGGTTATTTAAACATAACAGTCAAAGTTCAAAAGAAGATACAGTATTCATTTATCATAAAGAATTGGACCCTTTAGATTCTCGAGATGCCATACAGTGGGAGACTGCAGAAAATATAGCTGTTATGTTATACCACAGATACTACACATAGCCTGAATTGTGTAAAAGGTGATGGTATCAAGCTCGTAGAATGCTCTGCTGGGATGAAATATTGTAGCAGAAACCAGTGTGATGGCAACAAACCAATTAAACTATTTATAGTAATTGAGGAAACATTTCTATTTATACATCCCTTGTAAAATTCCTGTGTGTGCATAGTAATAAAGTCATAAATGATTCCTAAAAGACTTCAAAAGGAATTCAGAGTAAAGGTTAGGAGGAGCAGTGTATAAATGGCTTTCCCCCTTTGTCCATGTTCTGTAGCTCCACTGGCTTAAAGGCGATATTCACTTTTTACAGAAAGTGGCCTATGAAGACAAGGGGCCTCATGTGTTTTAATAGACTACACACTCAGCCTTGTAAGGATACAAGACATATGCATGGCTTTCGAAAAAGGGTACTCTCCTGCAATGCTAAGGGTGAATGCCAATGGCTGCCGATTCCTGCAATTAACCACTTGAGCTCCAGAAGGTATTTCCCTTTCAAGACCAAAACATTTTTGCTATATAGCACTGCGCTACTTTAATGGCCTTAATTTAATTTGTAATTGGGCGGTTATGCAGTGCTGTACGCAATTTATTTTCACACAAATAGAGCTTTCTTTAGGTGGTATTTGATCACCATTTTGTTTTTAATTTGTCATTTTAAAAACAAAAAACGTTTTGAAAACAATGCATTTTCTACTTTCTATTATAAAACATATCCATTAAAAAAATGTCTTCATACATTTAGGCCAAAATGTATTCTGCTACATGTCTTTGGTGGGAAAAAAAAATCCCAATAAGTGTATATTGATTGGTTGGTGTGAAAGTTATAGCTATGGTATATTTACCGATTTTTTTTATACTAGCAATAGCAGTGATAAGCGACTTATGATTAGACTGATAGTGCGGTGGACAATCTGACACTGGCTGGGAACTGACTGACACCGACATTACCAGTGGCACCAATACAGTGATCAGTGATAATACAGTCACTGTACTAATGACACTGGCTGGGATGCGGTTAACATCTTGGGGCAATCAAGGGGTTAAGGGTGTACCTAACAAGTGTTAAGGTGTGCTTTATTAACCCAATATTTTGTTTAATAGGAGATGCTTTAAAAAAAATGTTTAACAGTTACCAGTTTAGAGTTAGAGGCATCCTAGTGCTAGAATTATTGCTCTCACTCTAATTGTAGCAATACCTCACATGTGTTGTGTCAACACTGTTTACATTTGCGGGCATGACTTGCAGTTGCGTTTGCTTCTGTGCACGAGCATAGAGGGGCTCTTAAATAATTTTTTTACACTCTCCCTTTAAAAAAAAATACTTTTAATAAACATCCCTTGTGACAGTAATAGGCAGTGACAGGTATTATTTATGGAGGGATCTGGGGTCCATAGGACCCCAAATCCTTCCTTTGCACTTAAAAGCATTCAAAACAACAAGTCTGGCTGTTTTGAATACAGTAATTTTTAAATCTGGCCCCTTTAAGGCTCCAGTATACCGGCAGTAATGTCATGACATTGTGTCCGGGTTACTAGATCGGTGACCCAATCAAAGCCAATTTGGCTTTGACCGGGTCTCCAGCCAGCCGGGGGGAAAAGCCCCTTAGTGGGACGGGAGAGCCAGTGCGAGTCACGGAAGGCAGCAGGAAGGGGGGGGGACGCGTTCCCTTCCGCTGCTTGCAGTAGCAGATGAGCAGCTGAATAGCCACATTGGTTTTTATTACAAGAAAAGCTGGCCATAGGCTCTAAAAAACGGTACTGAGTGATGCCTGCAGCTGAAACCAAAGGCTGCATATTTGCGTTATGTCAGCATAAAGGGGTTAAAAGAAACCTATCAGAATATAAATATTTGAGTTGATACTATTTGGCTGTATTTTATATTGCAAGTTTTAGGAGTTCTATGGTTATCCTCCTCAGTGTTAAGTCATTGAGGTGGCACAAATATGTGTAATATATACATGCACACAGCCCAATTTAAACCTAGGCCACAAGGGTCAGCACTTCGGTGTCCAGACAATTAAATCCCTGAGGAAAACAGGTGATTAGCCCTGTGTCGTTGCATGTATGGGAGGGACCAGGACGGTGGAGGCTTTCAGATACATGCTTGTTTGTAAAAGCTGTTAACACATACAAGTTTTGAAATCGTTTGGCGAGGAATCCTATGCTTAATGCTTTTCTAGTTTGATGTGCTGGAAGCACCCTGATGTTATGTTTTCTAAATACATTTTTAAACTATCGATAATGCACTATACATAAGTTGTAGGTGAGCGCATTCACACGGGGGGGGGGGGGGTTGTTGGGGTCACGTGTGTGAAGTCACCGTCTTCTGAAGTCACCGTCTTCTGATCAGGAATATCATCACTAGAGTCACTTTTTGGACAGTAATACATATAATACCCCAATTTGCACTTTTGTCTTTGTGGATTGATTAAAAAAATCTGTTTTGGACACTTGAAATTAAGAAATAATAAAAAAAAATCACAGTGAGCTAGCTCGTTAGATATTTTTTTATGTTCAATATTGATTTTTTATTGTTTATGGCACCATCTTTGTATTTGTAAGGTTCAGCGCTGCATTTTTTTGTAATTAAATTTGAGTCGTTCATAGAGCCTCAGCGCTTGTAGTGCCCTTACCCACATCCAGCATTAAAGGCATATTTAGTGGGTGTTGCCACTAATTATGCTTTCCAAAACTCGCTGCACCGCTCCACCAGGAAGCCCATCCAACCTGTTAAGCTTCTCAAGGAAGTCAACTCCCTCCTGCCCAGTTCCTCTGGGAAGTCCATCCAACCCAAGTGTGCAGTGACAACAAGCAACAAGTCACACTGGAGTATGGGGGGAAATGTATCTGTGTTCACAAGCTAGCTGTCTGCCTTTTGTTGTTTCTAAACATAGTTTTAATATAAATGAGAGCATGGGGCTATTTTATGATAACAAACTGTTGCCGAGTCAGACTGGGGGCTTCCAAATTATTATGAACCTACACACACAAAAAAAAACAACAACAGCTTACTGCCAACATATTCATACATTATTTATACCCAACTACACCCTTTTGATAGGATGTGCTTGGAAAAGCTTGGTTATATGGGTTGTTGTGCTGTTTGCCATGTCTGCTTCTAAAAGGGATTCTGGGCTGTGCTAGGCTGGCTGTAAATCTTTGCATGCATGGTAATGTGTTTTACACTGTATATCTGCATTGCAAGAATGGCATCCTAATGAACATATACGCAGAATGAAGCATTACGCCTGCACTTCAGTGTACCCAAATGTATGTATGTGAATGCACATTTGTGGCAGTGTAGGTATACTTTTTGGTTAATTGGTAAAATTATGGGGGGATAGTAAGAACAAGCCGGAGAAACAGGCGTCTAATGATCAGCAAACCCGGGTGCAGCAAACAGAATCAGGAACCAGTAGGCAAGTCAGCCAAGCAAAATGTTTTCACAGAAAAACCCAGCTCAGAGAAGCAAAATATGTTGACCAAGGCAAAAGCAAAGAAGATCTGATCCAATGATTTTTTATAACCAGAAGTTCTAGCTGAAGAGCAGGAAATGCAGACCAGGTGAGTCACAGTGGAAGGAAGAGTCTTTGTCAATTAGTCGTCAGCTGAGCACAGAGCTCTGAGAAGGAAGTGCTGAGGCCATCCTTTGACACTGGGCCACAGAGCAGTATGCCAACATGATAATGACCCCAAAAACACCTCCAAGGCAACCACTGCCTTGCTAAAGAAGCTGAGGTAAAGGTGATGGACTGGCTAAGCATGTCTCCAGACCTAAACCCTATTGAGACTCTGTGGGGAGATCTTCAAATGGAAGGTAGAGGAGCACAAGGTCTCTAACATCCACCAGCTCCATGATGTCATGGAGGAGTGTAAGAGGACTCCAGTGGCAACCTGTGAAGCTCTAGTGAACTCCATGCCCAAGAGGGTTAAGGCAGTGCTGGAAATGAATTGTGACCACATAAAATATTTACACTTTAGGTCCAATTTGGACATTTTCACTTAGGGGTGTACTCACTTTTGTTGCCAGCGGTTTATTCATTAATGACTGCGTGTCGAGTTATTTTGGAGGGGACAGCAAATCTACACTGTTATACACTCGCTACTTTACATTGTAGCAAAGTGTAATTTCTTCAGTATTGTCTCATGGAAAGATATAATAAAATATTTATAAAAATGTGAGGGGTGTACTCCCTTTTGTGAGATACCGTATGTATGCTTTTTAAATACAATCTCCATATGCTTCACCCTTCTGTTAAGTTGGGCCTGAATCATGGGGCGAGAACTCTTCCAACCCGCCCCCACCATTACCCGCTCACAGACCCTCAACTAAGTGAGTCAGTTCTGGTGATCTACAACCCTAAAGAGCTATTGTTATCATAGTGCAAGTCAGGGGCAGACTAGCCTGTGGGGCAGGCAAGATATTTACCCCCAGGCCACCTACCATATCACTAAACGGCCGCAGTGCTGGCTTTTACTTATCTTTTTTTTTTCGGCAGTGACAAGTCTCCCCTCTGCCTGAGAGAAGCTTGGTTGAGCAGAGCAGTGTCTCAGGTCTGCACTTAAGTTTTTATTATGCACCGTACTGTAGATGGAGGAGGAAGTGGGGAGTGTGTCTGGAAAGGAGGACAAGGTAGATGTCATATGATATGAGTGATCGAGGGGTTAGGAGGATATGTGCTGGGAGGGGGAAGGCAATGCTAGAACTTCAGTGCGTCACTCTCTTCCTTCTTAAAACACCCCTCCAGCACATCCCTTACCCATCATCCTTGCACTGGCTCTTTTCTCCCACAAAGCACCCCCCAGCACATATCTGACCCCCCAAGCACGTGTGGTCACAGAAGCTGTATATAATGGGAACCATGGCTGCATTTCATGGGGCACAGTGGCTGCATTCCATGGGGCACAGTGGCTGCATTCCATGGGGCACAGTGGCTGCATTCCATGGGGCACAGTGGCTGCATTTGACGTTTCCTTTTTTCAGAATCAGTTTGCGCCCCCCCAAACAAATTTGAGCACAAACCGCCACTACCCCCCAGCACATATCTATCTCTCCCCACCCCCTGCTAGCACTAGCCCTCTCCCCAGGACATATCTGACCCATGCATTCCGTGCAGAACACTCGCAATTCAGCCACATGCATTGTTTACTGCGGCGAGCTATGCGCCACATTACTACTCTCTTCAGGCCACCAAAAGTGTTCCAGGTCTTTCACAATCTTATAGGGTGTACCCCCCCCCCCCAAAAAAAAATGCCGCTGCTAAAGTGTTCGGGTTTGGCTTAAAGAAAAGGTGGAAACCCTAAAATGCCTGGGTTAAACAGTACTAGAAGGAAGCCGCTCACTGGCTGGGCTGCACTGCACTCTGGGAGTTGTAGTTTGCTCCCACTGCCAGGAACTTCAGTGTGGCCAGACTACAACTCCCACCTCCCAGGAGTTTCAGAGGCAGCCAGCACGTCACACGTGACCTGAACGGTTGTGGGCTGGGACTGGGTGTTCTGTCACATTCTCCAATAGAGTCTCCGGAGTGGCAGATGAGATTCATCACCCCCGCCTTCCGAAGAGGCTGTGCAAGGAAAGTACCTAGCTGTAACACATACCCACACCATGACACACCCCCAGCTGACCCCTCACATCCCACGGGCACTGATCAGGCTGTACTTATGATGGCACTGTCTGCATGGGTGAGGTGGCACTGATCAGGCTGCACAGATTATGGACACTGATTAGGCTGCACCGATACCTGGGCACTGTCTGCACTGGTTAGGCTGCACTGATGGGCACTATCTGCACTGGTGAGGCTACACTGATGGGAACTTGCTGCACTGGTGAGGCTGCACTGATGGGCAATGATCAGGCTGCACTAGTAAGGCTACACTGATGGGCACTGGTGAGGCTGCACTGATGGGCACTGATCAGGCTGCATTGGTAAGGCTGCACTGATGGGCACTGATGATGGTTAGCCAATTCAGTGGTTTAACCACTTCAGCCACGCAAGGATTTACCCGCTTCCTGACTAGGCCATTTTTTTCGATACTGCATTGCTTTAATTGACAATTGATGTGAGCTGTTGTACCCCAAAATAGTTGATGTCTTTTTCTCACAAATGGAGCTCGCTTTTGGTGGCATTTGGTCATGGTTTTTATTTTTTTCGCTATAAACCAAAAAAGAGTGAAATGTAAAAATATATATATATATATATATATATATTTTTAACTTTTTGCTATATTAAATATCCCCAAAAAATACATTTCTTCATCAGTCTAGGCCAATATGTATATTTTTTACTTATTTTTGGTTTAAAAAAAAACCGCAATAATCATGTATTGATTGGTTGGTTGGTTTGCGCAAAATTTTTAGTGTCTACAAAAAAGGGAATAGATTTATGACATTTTAATTTTTTTCTAGTAAGGTTAACACTAGAGGGCAATCATGGGGTTAAGAGTTCCATAGGGAGGTGTTTTTAACTGTGGGGGGGGGGGTGGTGTAGTGACTGGGAGGAGAGAGAGATCGATGTTCCTGATCACTAGGAACAGCAGATCTCTAACTCCCCTGTCAGAACAGGGATGTCTGTTTACAATGACAGATCTCCCTTCTGTCTCTATCAGGAGCGATCGCGGGTCGCTGGCTGATATCGCGCCCGCTAGCCACGCGCATCGGCTTCAGCGTTACGCCGTGTGTGCTGGGGAGCCAAGCTGCTGCCATATAACAATGGCAGCTGATCACCAAGGTGTTAATAGGCCACTTGACTGGACTTGCCCCCCAGGCCTAAGGCTGCCAGCCGTCCCCTGGTACAAGTCTTGGTAAATTGCATTTGGTTCTGTACGCTATATGTGTTTTGGGGGGGTAGCTGAGGAGAAAAAAAATAAAAGTATAAATCCAGCCCTAAACATGTGCTTACACTTCCCTGTCTGTCTTTTTGTTTGTTTTTTTATCCAGCTATGAAACAATACAGCACACTCAATCCTTCCCCTGCAATGCAAGCGAGCCATGGTAGTTCCCATATTTATATATTGACAAGTTCCTTTTAATATCTGATAATGTACAATTACAGGACTTATCTTGCAACTTCCAAATCCACTTTTTTTGTATCCTCTTTATCAAAGACTATAATACAATGGGTGTGAATAAAGTCATGCATAACTAGTTTGGAAGGCTACAGTGTGCTTAATGGTGAAAAAAAAAAGACCACAGTCATGATAAATATCACCACACCAAATATATATTTCCTTCTAGAATACTAATACTCTTAAATCTGGTTTGTAAGTGCCCAAGAAATGAATCTGTTTGACTCCAGGCCAGCTAGGCCTAAACTAACCTAACATGTTACAGAACTATTTGTTCCTAACAAATAAAAATACAGAAAATACAGAATATATGAAAAAGGTAAAATATGGTTACCTGTACTCCTGGATCACCTTTTTGGCCTGGTAAACCAGATGATCCTGGTAGCCCTGATTCACCCTAAACAGAAAAATATAAAATATGTTTACAATGTTTGACTGAAAATATGAAGAAGCCGTGTCTGGTTTCTAAGCCACTGGTACATCTTGGTAAAACAAATTTACTTGATTAAAGCATATTTGAAACCTTTTTTGATTATAGATATATTTTCTATTGAAGATAAAGCAGGACATGGTTGGAAGTTGTCAGGTTATTATTGCTATCTGTGCTTCTACTGGGGAGATTTGGCATCATTATCCTGATGACCATTTTCATTGTGAGAAGAAATTTAACATTTTAAGTTGTCACTGGTACAAGTGGTGAGATCTTTAATTTGCTAGCGATGTTGCAGTGACAGCTGACTAAAAGAGGATTTCATTTTCTTTGGAGAGATCTCTGCAAACTTTTTGTTGCATCTTGAGAAAGGCAGTGAAGGAACATCTCTAAATAGGGCCACAGACAGCAAAAGCAAAGAAAAAAAATGGCAGGGGTTTAACCATTCTGTAATCTATCCAAAATGAAATATGTTTTGGCCTTACTTATGCCCCGTACCCACGATCGGAATTTCCGATGGAAAAAGTCAGACAGACTTTTTCAAATCGGAAATTCCGACCGTGTGTATGCCCCAGGGTTGCAAACCATCAGTAAATTTACAGTTTGTAAAATCCGTAATTTTTTGCATCTTCATATAAATGTCCATTACAGACATACAGACTAGGGCCCAGATTCAGATAGAATTAGACTATCGTAGAGTATCAGAAATACACTACGCCGCCGTTTTTTACCTGGCTCTACGTGGAATCCAGGTAGATTTTGTCCAGTAAACGACGGCGGCGTAGTGTATTTCTCCCGTCGCAATCCATCTGCACGAGTAGGGGGCGTGAATCATTTAAAATAGGCGCGTTCCCGCGGCGATCGAACTGCGCATGCTCCATTCGCAAATTTCCTGCCGTGCATTGCGCGAAATCACGTCGTTACGTCATTTTTTCTTGAGTAGCATCGTTTACGGAGATTCCTATTCCCGAACGAGTTACGTAAAAAAAAAAAAAAATATTTTTAAATTCGACGCGGGAACGACGGCCATACTTAACATGGGCTACGCACCGTTAGACCAGCAAAAAGCTGGTCTAACAGTACGTATAAAAAAATAGACGAAAGCGATTGCGAAGACCGCTCGTATCTTCGTGGATCGCCGTAAAAACTCATTTGCATATCCCGACGCATGAAAACGACGCGAACTCCTCCCAGCGGCTGCAAAAATATCGCAGCGTAGATCCGAAGGCTTACGAAGATGTAAGCCTCTCGGATCGAAGCCCGAAGCCGCCGTATCATGGTTTGAGGATTCAAACTAGTGAAACGGCGCGCGAAATTTGAAATTACTCCTGTCTAACACCAGTTAGACAGGCGTAATTGCTCTGTGAATCTGGGCCTACGTGTCTATAATGGATATTTATGGACCGATGCAAATGACGGATTTTACAAACGGTTTGTAAATTTACTGAAAGTTGGCAACCCTGGGATGCCCCATCTGAGTTTTTCCAGCGGATATTCCGAGGAATTTCATCGGAGTTTAGATAAAGAACGTCTTCTTTTATTCCGATGTGAGTTTGGCCACATACACACGACATGAAAATGAAAAAAAAATTATGTCATTAAAAAATATTGTGTGTGGGCTCCAGAGCATGTTTCGCGACGTGAAAAATGGGCCTTAAAAAATTTACATCATGCTCTAAATTTTCACGTCATTTTTCACGTTGATCATTTTTCACGACATGAAAAAACCGACGTGTGTAGGCTTTAACGATGGGAAAAAAACATGCATGCTCAGAAGTTATGAGACAAGAGCACTCGTTCTGGTAAAACAAGCGTTTGTAATGGAGATAGCACATTTGTCACGCTGTAACAGACTTAAAAGCACGAAGACTGAAAAGTGCAAATCGTCTCACCAAACTTTTACTAACACAAAATCAGCAAAAGCAGCCCAAAGGGTGGCACCTTCTGAATGGAACTTCCCCTTTATAGTGCCGTCATACATGTTGTACGTCACCGTGATTGTGTATAGGCAAGGTAGGCTTGACAAGAATCATGTAGAGAAAAACATTGTTTTTTCTAGGACAAGAAAAACGTCCGTGTGTACGCGTTTTTTTTTTTTTTTTTAGACATACAGTGGCAGCAAATAATAAAGTCCAAAAGAAGACAATATCGATTTTAAATGGCATTGTATTGATTACTGTACTTTAACAATGATCACCAGGACAAAGAGGGGTGGAACTCTCTGGTGGGGACATCATTAACCACTTCAATACTGGGCACTTGTACTACTTTTCTGCCCAGGCCAATTTTCAGCTTTCAGTGCTGCCACACTTTGAATAAGAGTTGTACAGTTTTATTCAAGGCCAAATAAAAATAAATAAATAATGAAAACTAAAAAAAAAAAAGCCAACACATTTTTCTTCGGTTCTTTTATAAAATTTTGCGGATACATTGTTCTTCACAAAATCAGCCAAAATGTGTTCTGCCACATTTCTTTGGGGAAAATAACCCAAATCAGTGTATATTTAGTCTGTAAGAAAGTTATAATGAACACAAACTATATACAGCATCTGAAAATTAATCAGTCCTGATGTAATGAAGGCCCATCTAATTTATTGATGCCCAAAAAAGTCAGGACAGTACAGATATCCCCCAAATGACCACTTTGGAATATAGGCAGTCCGAAGTATTTAGTAAGATGCAGAGCAAGTTTTTTTTTTTTAATTGGGAAATTTAAGAAATTAAAGAATATATATTTTAAGATTTTTTAACACACTTTGACCAGAGCAATATATTACCATAGTAATAATGTACTACTCTGGGGAAGTGATCAGTATTTTTTGATTGCTATTTCATTGCTATATGCAAGCATTTTACTGAATAAAATTTATTGTTTTGTTGTGATTAGCTGTAACTGGCCACAGCTGACCACATGGCACAGATGTGCTGTGACTGGCTTTGTCTGTGCCATGTGATCACTGACCAATCACAGCTAGCAACACAATTGTACACAATGGATGGTTTGAAGAGAAGCCTTCCATTGTTTACAACTGTCATGTGACCTGCTGTGGGTGTATTAAAACATTTTAAGATGGGGATACACATCAAAAAATTCAGCCAGTTCAGCAGGAGCCGTCCAAATTTGTAATTTGTGTGTAGCCTTTTCTGTTCAACAGAAGCCGACTGATGGACCAGCTTCTGATGATCATCCTGCTAGAAAACCAGCTGAAACCACTGCAACCAATAGATGCAGCGCTGATGAGTGTATTAGGACAGGGGGAGTAGTACCTGCTGTCAGAATACAATAGTGCGGGGGGGGGGCAGGGGAGAATCCCTTCCTCATCACTTGTGTGAATGCCGGAATCTGTGAGGTTTGTTTTTATTTTATATTTTTCTTCAACCTACTGGTTGAATAAAAAAACTCAAGGCGCATACCTACCTTTAAGGCCACGTACACACGATCAGTCCATCCGATGAGAACGGTCCGAATGAAGCTGACTGATGGTCTGATGTGCCTACACACCATCGGTCAAAAAACCGATCGTGTTAGAACGCGGTAAAGTTTACATGTTAACACGACGACGTGCTGAAAAAAATGAAGTTTAATGCTTCCAAACATGCGTCGACTTGATTCTGAGCATGCGCGGCCTCTTAATCGATGCTTTTGCATACTAACAATCGGTTTTGACCCAGGCGCCCATCGGTCAAATTTTAAAGCAGGTTAACTGACCGATGTGGCCCAAACACTATAGGTTTGAACCGATAAAACTGTCTTCCGGCCGTTTTCATCAGTTTTGAACCTATCGTGTGTACGCGGCCTATGATGTTAAATTTTCATGCTATGGAGCAGATTCCAAAAATCAGTGCATCATATGATGCGCTTATAAATATTCAAATAATTAAAGCAGTACTGGAGCATTGACTAATGCATTTAAAATTAAATCTGTTGAAGGCATGGCAAAATTAGTGTTATAGAGCAAATTTATACCAATTAACAACAATCTTTAATTCCAAATGTTGTGCTGCCCTTGCTGAGTAATCAGTGAAAAACTACAGGTTTAGTGCCTTTTATTTAAAATGTTCGTTCTGTAGTAGAAATTAGTATTTGTATTTACTCAGACTGAGATCTGACACAAAAACAACCTCTAAAAAGACTTTATATCTGCAATTATTGGGCAATGGTACATTACTAAGTATTTAAGGCTCTTTAAATAAACTGAGTAATGCAAATTATTCTACAGGTTATTGGCCCTTTTTTCAAAATAATAAAAAAAAGTTAATAAAGGTAGTGGATACTGAGTCCAGTATGTGGGATTGATGGAATTTATCAGGTGATCTGCTAGCAAAGCAGAATTTTTTAAATATTTTCTCATCTTTGCTCTGTAGCAGAAATATGTATGAATTTGCAGCTTGTCAATGCGGCTCTGTGCTTGGACACTGCAGAGATAGAATAAAAACAAATGTACCCAAAATGGATTTAACAAGCTAAATACACTGACAGACTTGGCAGAAACATATTCTTTTATTTATTAAATCACATTGTCTTTGTTGACACATTGCCTTTAAAAATTGAAGCAGTGATAATTCTTTGCACCATTTAAACATATACCTGTGTAATTATATGCATACAATCATGATCCATACCTTATTTGGGAAGCAGTAGCATTTATTTTCAGGTGGCAAATCTGTGTTTTGTTGGGAATACACCTTGGCAACTGATGGGGAGACAGGAGGCTCTTGGTCTCCCTGGGTATTGCACTAAAAACAAAACAAATAGTCAACCTCATCCTAAAATAATTGAAAGATGTAATCTATATTAGCCTGTTTTGTACTGTACACAAAGGATATTATTTACAAACATTTTAATACAATTATGTACATTAAAAATATTAGCTGTGATCAACCTGATGAAAAGTGTTGAGGGAAAGAAGTTGTGCTTGACGGGGTTAAAAGGTAACAGCTTGTATTAAAAGCCAATTAACAACCCCTTCCCACCCACCTGGCATGCCTTTAAAGAGTTCTGAACGTGCCTTCTATTTGTCTTGCGCATCTCTGAGGAGACTTAAGAAATTGATAGTGTCAGTGCATCTTAGACATTTGGGGGATCTTACATAAAGAGATGCATTACTTCCCACATGACTCGTATTTGCTCCTGGATTATATTTTTTATTTCTGAGCTTCCACTTGTTAAACATATAGACATTGGCCCGATGGTAGTATCACATCATGCCCCTGTTCTGTTTAACATCATTATGAGAGGATGTTCTCTACTCAGCAGGGCCGGATTAACTGTGGGGCTGATGGAGCTGCAGCTCCAGGCCCCCATCATAATGTAGGCCCAAACTTAACTCTCTCATAAGGCCCAGCCGTCGGCCGCTATATAATACATAAACATTGTCCAGCAGGCAGCTGCAGCCTGCATTATTCATAGGCCCAATAATAAGTCAGTCAGCTCAACATGATTTAATGACGGACCGCGGACCGCGACCACAGCAGAGCCTCTTGCGGTGCCAGTGCGCCGAGGCTGAGCTTGCTTCTCCCCTTTCAGTATCAACACACCACTGTAGGCAGGGCTTGATGTCCCGGCGGCATGACGTCATCCAGAGGCCGTTCCTGGCTTCCTATGAGGCTTGATTTCCTTGTGAAAGGAGTGCTGTGCTTGCGGTGCTGTACAGTGAGAGCCAGGAGAAGGATCCTAAAAGTAAGTAAGCCATGAACGCTGGCCTGCTGCTGGGAAAGTCAGTCACTGTCAGCGTCAGACTGTCAGACAGATAAAAAAAGGTCTAATTGTGCAGAAGAAGTGTGTACCTGAAGTGGTTAACTTATTTTTTTTTTGGGGGGGGGTGCCTATCAGTGCAGGCAGCTCATCAGTGCCACATTTCAGTGAGTGCCATCCAATCAATGCCAGTGCCACCTATTAGTGCAGCTCATCAGTGCCACCTATTAGTGCCCATAAGTGCAGCTAGCCAGTGACACCCATCAGTGCAGCTCAGTGCCACCTGTCAGTACCCATTAGTAAATCTCATTACTGCAGCTCAGTGCCACCTATCAGTACCCATTGGTGCATCTCATCAGTGCTGCTCAGTATCACCTTTCAGTGCCCATTAGTGCATCTCATCAGTGCCATCCAATCAATGCCAGTGCCAACTATCAGTGCCCATAAGTTCAGCTAGCCCGTGCCACCAATCAGTGCCCATCAGTGCCGCAAGTTAGTGCTGCCTCATCAGTGCCCATATGTGCGGCCTGTCAGTGCTGCCTATCAGAGCCCATCAGTGCTGCCCATTAGTGCAGCTCATTAGTTCCAGTTAGTGCAACTCATCAGTGCCACTTACCATTGCCCATCAGTGCTGCCTATCAGTGCAGCTCATCAAAGCCCATCAGTGCCACCTTATCAATGCCCATCAGTGCTGCCTCATCAGTGCCGCCAATCAGTGTAGCATCGTTAGTGCCAATCAGCAAAGAAGATAAATACTTATGGCAACAAACTAAGAAAAACATTTTTTTTTTTAAATGTCTGTCTTTTTTTATGTTTAGCAAAAAATAAAACCCCCCAGTGGTGTTTAAATACCACCAAAAGAAAGCTCCATTTGTATAAAAATGTAATTTAGGTACAGTGTTGTCATTCAACGTGTGATAGCACTGAAAGCTGAAAATTTACCTGGGCAGGAAGGAGGAGACAGTGCCCATAGGAAAGTAGTTAAAGGATAAGTTCACCTTTGGGAACATGTTCCCACTTCCCACTGCAGCATCTCCCCTATCCACTGGATCTAGTGACAGCAAGTGGAGATTCTTCTCCCTGAACTCGCTGTCACCATTTAAAAAAACATAGGCCCGGATTCACAAAGCACTTACGCCAACGTATCTCCAGATACGCCAACGTAAGTACAAATATACGTATCTACGTGCCGACCCACAAGCTAAGATACGCCTAAAAATAGGCTTCATCCCACCAACATAACTTTCCTACGCTGGCGTAGAGTGGGCGCATATTTACGCTGGACGCATGTGACGCTCCCATTGATTTTTGATTCATAATATACGCGGTTTGCGCAAGTCGTACGTCTGGTGTAAAGTTATTCCCCATATATAAGGTGCAACCCATGCAAAGGTATGGACCAGGGAACACAAGCCGTCAAATTTTACGTAGTTTACGTTGTACGTGAATAGGGCTGGGCGTAGGTTACGTTCACACCGTAGGCAGTGATCCGACGTATCTTAGGTAGTTGTTTCAACGTGATTGTGAGCACTGGGATGCGGCCATGACACGATGCAAGAGCAGTCCGTTCTCAGTACTTGTCTGGAATTCGGCCCATCATTTACATGGGGTCACGCCTCATTTGCATGGCTCACGCCCACTTCCACCTACGCCGGCTTACGCCTTAGAAACCCAGCGTAGTTTTGAGAGCAAGTGCTTTGTGAATTCCATGCTTGCCTCTCTGTGCTGCGGTGGCGTAGTGTAATGAAGATACGCTACGGCGGCATAAATATGCGCCGATGTCTGTGAATCCGGGCCATAGTGTAGTTCCTGAGTGCCATCACTTAGGTTAGTGCAGTGTTTCTCAACTCCAGTCCTCACACCCCCCCCCCAACAGGTCAGGTTTTCAGGATTTCCATTATTTTGCACAGGTGATTTGATCAGTTTCACTGCCTTAGTAATTCCCACAGCCTTTTCATCTGGGGGAAATCCTGAAAACATGACCTGTTGGGGGGGCTTGAGGACTGGAATTGATAAACACTGGGTTAGTGGAAATAATTTGCTATCAGGGAATATTAATCTATGATGCTGGGGATCATTTTTGCTGCTACTGACACCAATGATGTGGGTTGTTATTGCGTAAACTGCCACTGATGTCATGCTGGGCTTTATTATTGCTGCTACTGATACAAATGCTTTTGGTTTTATTCTGTAAATTGGCACTGATGTTTTCAGTTATTATGGAAATTGCCATTTAGGATGGGGGTTATTTCCTAAACTGGCACTGATGTTATTGATTGCTATCATACATAGTCATAATTTGTAATGATCTTATACAACCCTTGCAATCCTTGCTCACATGATGCTGCTATCAGATATGTGTCACAAGATCTGAAGAAAAAGGGGAACTCTGTCTGCAAAACAAGTTAAAATTAGATCGGTGAAAAAAAACCCTGTCTGGATATCGAACCGCAGAAAACCAGACATCAGACATCAGACAAACCAAATATATATATAGCATTGTTGCTTCTTGCTTCGCACCATCCTAACACAAAATAGTAAATAGCTCACAAATCAGAACGTCACAAGACTAATATTACATATTAACGAGCAGGTTGGATATTCAAGAATATGCGCGTCATTAACCATATTGAAGTTGAAGCTCGAAATAAAAAAGGGGAAGTATTTCAAACTGCAGCTTTTGTCAGTGTGAAATTATGCATGCATGCAATTATTCACTTCTTATCAGATTTGGCCAGGAAGCAGATACCAAAAACTGACAGTTTTGTCTGTCCAAATCAATTTGGCGCTCCAACGTAGGGCCCTCGGGCTTCCTGATTCAAAGGGCCAAGCCGATCGAGAGGGAACTGGGACGAATCAACGCGGACAGGGCACGGAGAATTGATCACTCTCTGACTGAACGGTAAGACTTTTAATAGTGTCTACTGTTTATATCCTGTCCCGTGGTTTTGGTTGGTTCTTGTTCCCGTGTCGGCTTACCTCGATCAGAAAAGGCAGGTAATATAGCTTATAGCTTGCCCGAAGGTCATTTTTATAAGAGCCTGCATAGCTGGTATCTGCAGCCTGTATATTTGTTTCCTGTTTGTTTTGTTTTGGTTGCTTGTGACGGCTGTTGGGAATAAGGGGATTGATTATATAGTCACGGATGAGAATTGACGTGGTCAAACTCCTCCTGGGGGATAAATAAATGTGCTGTGAAGCACGGATGACCAGGAGGGGGCGTCAGGAGAACGCATAGTAGTTGCGTGGGGATCCCGTGAGGACCTGATAATCCTGTACTTCACTGCGGTTGACACATATCCTGTTGGTTTATTGTTATATGTGCTGGCTTCTGGTGGGTTGATGAGATAGGCAGAACGGAATAGGGTCACAGATGCGATAACTGGCTGTGAAACTTGGTCAGGAAGCAGATACCAAAAACTGACAGTTTTGTCTGTCCAAATCAAGGACACAGGGAAAAAGTATTGAACACGCTAACTGAAATGTATTTAATACTTGGTACAAAATCCTTTCTTGGTAATGACAGCTTCAAGATGCCTCCTGTATGGAGAAATGAGTCGCATGCATTGCACATATCTTCAAATCTTGTCTTCAAATCTTGAAGGTTCCATGGAAATCTTCTATGAACACTGATCTTTAGTTCTTTCCATAGATTTTCTATTGGATTCCAGTCAGGTGATTGGTTGGGCTATTCTAGCAGCTTTATTTTCTTTCTTTGAAACCAATTGAGAGTTTCATTGGCTTTGTGTTTGGGATCATTGTCTTGCTGATATGAAGTTTCCCAATACCATATGCTGAAAAACAGCCCCACACCATGATGTACTCTCCTCCAAACTTTACTGTTGTTATGGGGGTGTTTTGGGGTTGTGACCTCCAAACATGATGTGTATTATGGCATCCAAACATTTCCATTTTGGTCTCCTCTGACCAGTCTATATTCTCCTAGTATTTCACAGGCTTATCTAAATGTTGTGGAGCAAACGTTAACTGAGCTTCAACATGTTTGTTCTTTAGCAATGGAGTGTTGCATAGTGAGCGTGCATACAGGCCATGGTGAGGAGTGAATTTCTTTGAAACAATTGTACTTGCCAAATCCCAGGTCTTTATGAAGCTCTCCACAAGTGGTCCTTGGCTCTTGGACAACTCTTCTGATAATTCTTTTCACACCTTTGTCAAAAACCTTGCAAGGAGCACCTGGTCATGGCCTGTTTATGGTGAAATTATGTACTTTCCACTTCCAAATTATGGCCTCAACAGTGCTCACTGAAAGATACAGAAATCTAGAAATCCTGTAACCAATGCCATCCGTATGTTTTGCAACAATAAAGTTGTGAAGGTCTTGAGAGGGCTCTTTGATTTTACCCATCATGAGATGTTTCTTGTGTGACACCTTGGTAATGAGACACCTTTTTATAGACCATCAGGTGGGACCGAACCAGCTTATATTATCAATATGTTTCTCTTTTGGCACTTTAACGGTAATTAAAATATTTAATTTGTTTTAACAAAAAATAGTTTGCATCTTCATTTTATTTATTTCCATAAAAAGGCCCACCAAAATCCTCAGCCCCAAGCCCATGATGCTCTTAATCTGGCCCTATGACTCAGTGGCACCTGAAGAATGAATGGAAGTTTCATTCAAAGCCCACAGTAAATCTAATAGCTACAGAAAGACTTAAGAGAATATTTTGCTACCAACGACTCCCCCAAATTGTCATGCTTGCTTTTACTGGAGGCACACAAATACATGATTAGGGGTACCCCTATTAGGCTGCGGGCTTGAGATAAAAATGAGAGGCAGGCCAAGATCAACTCACTGGAACAAATTTGGGCACTGAAACTGCTACACAAAAAATCCCTTGCGGCCCAAACTTAGATTGACCTGGGAGGAATTACTATCTCTGCTGATGTCAAATTTGAAGTCTAAATTACTTTATACCAGGAAGATTTACTATAAATTCAGCAGCAAATCGGGCAGACCTTTGGCAAAAGCAATGCAGGGGCACAGTCCCCAGTTTTATATCCCTTGCATTCTCTCTTTGGGTAAACAAGCTGTACAAATCGTTGGATATTGCAAATAGTTTATGTGACTTTCACAGCAAACTGTATAATCTGACAACTGGGGAGGGTCAACCCTCTCCTGTGGACCGTAAAACTAAGAATGAGACTTTCCTTGTCAAGTCTAGTATGCCCAAGTTGCCTACTGAGGCAAAGTATGCTATAAAATCCCCCACCCAACACAGGAGAGAAAATGTTTGTAGCCCTAAAAGATATAGCTGGGACATGCACATTGACCAGACAGGTTTTCTATTCTGCACCATCGTACATTTTAATTTTTTGCCTCACAGTTTGTTCAAGTACGAAACTCCCTCCTAAAAGATGTGACCTTCCCTAGGAACTTCCTTCATGCACATATTTCCCTGTGTGCACATATGTGCCAACTATGGACCAATATATCTACTAAATGTAGATTTAAAAATCTTTACAAAAATTATATTTCATTATCTCACCTACCACATCTTATCCACGTAGACCAAGTGCCTTCAAGAGAAGCCAAGGATAATACTGCTAGGGTTCTGAATCTGGCCTGCTTCAGAGACATCTCAACTCTACAAATTTATGCAGATGCGGGGAAGGGTTTTGGTAAATTCAACTGGGAATTTCTGAGGAGCGTGCTTTTCCTTTTGTCCACTTCTTTTTGACTGCATCTATTTTGGTTGTTTTTTGATTTTAATTTTCTGAATAAAGACAATGGCCCAGATTCACAGAGCGATTACGCCTGCGCAACAGGAGATGCGCGTACGTAAGTCGAAATGTGCGCGTGCGTTTCGATGCACGGCATCCCCAGAACGAGATACGCATCTACTTTTTTTGTCCCACGTAATTTCGTTAGACTGGCGCATCCGTCCGCGCAAAAGTGCGCTACACAGACCATTGATTTGCTAGTCAAATATGCTAATGAGGGACTTACGGGGATCCACAAAAGAAAGTTGGGGCAGCGCAGGCGACGCAGTGTGCGCAACAGCAAAATGTCCTGTCTAAAATTAGACCATATAAAAGCTGGTCTAAAAAGAGAAAAAAAGTCTACTTGTTAGATAAAGCAACACTGTTAGTGAGGAGCTCAGCAGTCACACGTGTTGCACAGCAATCTGTATGCCAACATGCCAGGGGCATCGTCGCACATAGCTATACTACTGACTTTAGATGAACAAAGAAGGATGAGGGCACGGAGGAGGGCACGGAGGATGGCACGGGAGAGGATATACCGCACCCGCATAGACCTGTTTGGCATGAGTGATTCTGAGGTGTTTCGCATCTTCAGATTCACCCCTCATGTCATCCTGGAATTAACCACAACCCTGCAGGAGGACATCACCAGCCCAACACACCGCTCACATGCAGTGCAGCCACTGGTCAAGGTCATGGCAACACTCCATGTCCTTGCCAGTGGCTCTTTTCAAAGAACAAGTGGAGTGGTGGCTGGGATGTCACAATCCTCCATGAGCAGATGTGTGCACCAGGTTGTCCCAGCAATCCTCAGATGCATTGGCCAACCAAATCATCAAACCCACCACTGAGGACCTGCGACTGAAGGCAATGACATATTTCTACAGAATTGCCAGATTCCCACGCACTGTGGGGGCCATTGATTGCACACATGTGGCACTCCAGCCCCCCCAGGAGACAGAGCACATGTACCGCAATCGGAAGCATTGGCATTCCATCAATGTACAGGTGATAGTCGATGCCCAAGGCCTCATATGGCACGTCCGTGCCAAACACCCAGGGTCCAGCCATGACAGCTACATATACAATCAATGCCACATCCGAATGGAATTCGAACAGAACGTGTATGGGGACACCTGGCTGGTTGGTGAGTGACATGGGTGGCAGGCATGACTATCCCCTCCCATGATGCACACATCACAAGGGCCACATGCATGACTAACATCCTCCTGTCTTTTCCCTTACAGGTGACTCTGCATATCCACTGGGACCCCATCTCATGACTCCTATCCGGAACCCCCAAACTCCAGGAGAGGAAAGATACAATCAAGCACATGCCCAAACACGAGCAGTGGTGGAGCGCACCTTTGGCCTACTAAAGTCACGTTTCCGATGCCTGGATAAGTCTGGGGGTACCCTCTTGTATTCCCCAAACTTTGTGTGCCAGATCATTGGTGCATGTTGCATGCTGCACAACTTCGCAGTAAGAAAGGGCCTGCAGATTGCCCTACGTGATGACCTGACCCCTGAACCAGACAATCCCCCCCTAACCGAGGCTACCCCGTCTTCTGAGGAAAGAGCAGCCAGGAGACAACTCACATTGGGCATCTTTGCACGTTAAACACACACATTAATCATGGCACAATGAGAATGCATGCATGCACACCACTGTGGTCCCTAGCACACACACCCCACATCCACATCAAATTGGATTGGCACCAGTCCACCATGCAGGACTTGTGAGCAGCAACGCCACGCCAAGGCTCCAATTATGTCACTGTACATTCATACACCATTCACACGGACCTGGGGATCACTTCTCCCTGGTCCTGGGGAACCCTACTCCACCAAAATTGAGGGTGACACCCCTTTTCCGGCAGGAATGTCACCCCCACATTCAAACAGCATTCACAACCCAAAAAAAATAAAAAATTACCTGCAAAAGCAAAAGTTTTCCAGCAAAAAAAAGGGGAAATAACAAATGAATGCCCTTTGCGTGAGCCACACCTGGGGCGCCCCCGGCCAAGGCCCCGGCTTCTCAGGGGAGACTCATGGGGGAGGGGTAAAACCGGGGAAGGAGGAGCAGCCCCTGATCTCTGCCCACCTGGCGGCCTGCCCTCCAAGGCCACGGCTATTCTGTCCAGGGCAGCACCAAGTGTTGCCATGTTGGCCTGGATAGCCAGGGTAAGGGCCCTCACATCCTGCCCAACACCTGCTGATGTCGTCTGCAGTTTGTTTAGGCAGTTTGTGAAAGCCCGGGAGTGGGAGTCCAGGTTCCCCAGCGTATCCTTGATGGAGGACAGGCTCTCCTCCATCCGCACCAATGTCTGGCTGACCTGTCCCAGATGGCGGGTCTGGAGGAACTGGTCCCTTCTCAGAGTGGCGGGCAGGAGATCGGCCACCCCCCTGGTGTTCTGGGATGAAATCCTGCCTCCAGCTGATGCTTGTGGCCGGGGAGAAGGGGAGGCCCTTGTGAGGGGAGCCATGTTGGGGGAGGAGGGGGGGCTCCCCCTTAGGGAGGGCTGCCTGCTGCCAGCCAGAGGGGAAGAGTCCTCAAAAACCAAACGTCCAGTGCCCGACATGGACTCCTCCTCCTCTTGAACCTCCTCCGCGGACTCCGGCCTTGTTGGGGGGGCCTCATTAGGCTGCTGTCCTGGGGTTGGTGCGGTCAGGCCAGATGGCCCTGCACATCTGTGGCTGACACAAAACATTCACAGGTTGGAGGATCCACACACTTGCCACATATTCCCTTTCACCCCCTCCCCCACACATGCTACACACCTGATATTAAAAAAAAAACTTACCTGGCACCACGGGCTCCGGACTTGAGTCAAAGCCGGGCAGGCCCTCAACTTCATGCCGATGAAAGGTCAGGGCCACCGCACGCTCCTCCGCTGTCAGCCTAATACGGCATGGTGGCATGCATTCTGGCCAGCTTCTGTTTGACCAGACGCCGGAGGTCATTGATTTTTTTGTCAATCCCAGACCGGGTCCGTGTCTCCCCCTGCCCCGCTGAATTGACCTGCTCAGTGATCATATCCAAAATCCCCCTCCTGCTGGCCGGGTTGGTGTTGGCACTGTCTGGGCCGTGGAGGAAACACCCATACTCGCTAATGGCCCGGGCAAGGATTTGTTTTTCCCCAACTGTAAAATTGAGTTCTCTTTCTCTCTGTCATACTTCCCAAAAAACTCACTCCCAGTCAACAAAATTCACTCACACAAACAAGCACAACCAATCAAGCAAGAACACACACAAAGAGAAAACTACTCAGCAAGAAACAGTCACAAAAAAAACAAAACAAAAAAACAGCAGGAAAACAAACAAACAGAAATATATCAATCAAACAAACAGTCTCTCAAACACTTATCAAAAAACACTTTCAAAGATCTACTAACAAACACTTGATCACACAGAACACTAATCTGACAACTACAAAACACACCGCAACGAACAGGACAAAAGCACTAGGTTAAATGGGAAGGGACAAAGGGATGTACTTTTGCAAGGCAAGTGCGTTTGTGTGTGTCTATTTATGCTGTTTGCGTAGTTCACAACGTTGCCCTAGTCCATTTCCTATTTCACTGATTGCGCCGCTCCCGAGTTGTGAGCATGCGCACAGCGGAGCTGACATGGTCTCCTTCAAGCGCGCATGCGCGAGCCGGCCGGCCCTTCATTTGCATGGGGTCACGGCTCATTTCAATGTAACACGCCCACGTCCTTCCCAATTTGTATTACTCCTCCTTACGCCTCGGAAAAAACGTTACGCATGCGCAATTTCCTGCGCAAAAGCTACGAGAATAGGGGGATTACGCGGCAAAATTGCGCAAGTCTAACGTAAAGGCGGTGCGCTACGCCGGTCCAATAATGCGCAGATGTACCTGAATCTGGGCCAATGTTTTTAAGGAGCGCGGCAGTCTAGGACTCTTTATCCTGAGTGTGCTTTAATATATTGGTCTTGGGGAAAATATGTGCTAGTGAATCGATGCACCAGTCAGCAGCTGTCAATGTCCTGAGGCTCTTTTGCCCTACTTTACTCAAAGCAACATTATGAGGCAAGGGTATCGCCTCTCCCACTTTAATTTTAATCCTTATGTTAGAAGCCCTTTTGTGTCACATAAGAGGTCAGTCAGGATTCCAATTAATCCCAAAAAGTTTAGGCATCTGTGCAGGGCACTTGAATTTCTACACTTAAAATATCAAGGGGCATAGGAGCACAAACCTACTGGGAACAGTAAAGGGAGTTTCTCACAAAACTGGAAGTGCATAACTGTCTAAAATTAGAAAGCATTTTAACTCTAGGCAGCTTCCAAGCTGCAGATATGGAATGGCTTCTGCATGGAATTCACTTGACTTGATTTCAGAACTGGATTCCTAAAACCCAAAATGAACTTATTTAAAATCGGCAAAATACACTCTGGATTAAATTAAATACATTGCCAAATCACATGAAGCACGGTTACAGGTGCTTTTCTACATGAAAGAATGCCAGGTACCGCCAGGACACACAGAAAACCGCTTTCTAGGTGTCCTATTCACAGTGAAATGCAGCCAGGAGCTCAGGAGCAGTGACTTGTGATAAAATGCTGGCATGTTGCATTTTCTTGCAGCACACTGGAAGCAATCGCATTTCACTGTACAACAGAGCACTGCACTGTGCTGCTGTACAGGGACATGAATGAAGTGTCACTTTTTATTTTTCATTTGAAAATTGATCAATCCTGATGTACTGAGAAGCTCATGCCAGGACAATATAAATACCCCCCAAATTACCCTTTTTGAAAAATAGACTTTCCAGAGCATTTAGTAGGCGACATTGTAAGTTTTTTTGAAGTTGCGATTTTTTGTCACAATTTTTGGGAAAAATTAAGAAATGTAATAAAATGTGTTTTGTTTTCACAAACATTTTACATACTGTCACCAGTGGAGTACAGTTCCATCATATGACCATGTGGTGATGATCAGGTATGACTGGTGACCAAATGTAGAAAAAAAAAAATTCTTTTAAAGTTTTAAAAAATATATATTTCTCATCCAAGTAGTCCAGATATTAGTTTTTTTTTTTTTACACTGCTATTGTTTGATCGCTGATCGCGACTGATGATCGCTGTTATATGCAATATTTTTAGCTTTCATGACATGCCATGCCATGAGTTTGGCATATGGACTGGTAAGCATTAATTTGTTGTACATTATAAGGAAGACTCTTGCCCAGCTAGGTTCAAGATCAATGCAGACAATTTATTTGATGTCATGGGTATTTCCTGGAAGGATTGCAAGAAATATATTCATAGGCAAAGGACTGCCAGGAAGGGTAGATAGCATTTGATCAACACAGAAACTAGTACCAATAGGTTGATTGTCTGATGAGTTACTGAAGTGATTTTTAGTGATAAAACAAAAACCTTGTATGCAGTTTTGAATAACTTACTCTCTAATATTAGGTTTTATTTGCACTATACACCAGCATTCTGTATGTGCATCTGGCTTATAGGATGAAAAACAATGAATTGAATGACTCCATCCACTATCCTGAAATGTGGGATAATCCTCTTATTTTTAGGATGTATAATGGAATAAGACACGTGAATACCTTGTTTTAAAAAAAATGCTTTACTGTGCTAGCAGACTTTGCAAGAATCACATTAGGAATTTATCTAAATTATGATATTTGACTGTTACCAAGGTAACTGAGCAATGAGAGGTTTAGGGTTCCTCAGGTATGACAGACTCGGCTGCAATTTGAACTCTCAGAACTTTGCTATAAAGTAACACCAAACACTTTACGATAGATAGATAGATAGAGAGATAGAGAGATGGAGAGATGGAGAGATGGAGAGATAGAGAGATAGAGAGAGAGAGCAGGGATCCTCAAACTACGGCCCTCCAGCTGTTCAGGAACTACAATTCCCATCATGCCTAGTCATGACTGTGAATGTCAGTGTGTTACAATGCCTCATGGGATGTGTAGTTCTACAACAGCTGGAGGACCGTAGTTTGAGGATCCCTGAGATAGAGAGATAGAGAGAGAGAAAGAGAGAGAGAGAGAGAGAGAGATGGAACTTAATACACAAATGGAACTTGGCTACTAAAGAGTGTCTGTTTAACCTCTTCACCCGCTTTTATGGCATATTGCTACCTAAAATTAAAGAATCATGTAACAGATATATGGCAGCTGCCATTGCCGACTTGGTTCTAGATGGTACACATTCCTTGAATTATTTGTCAGTCACCAAATTAAAAAAAGCATGTGCTTATTAGTTGTCTGAACCCATCACTGGTTGCATACTTGTTCTGGACCATGGTTCATTAAGCAGAGAAGCTAGGATGAGAATGGGAAACTAAAGCTTGTTTCTTTTAAACACTGGTCAGCAAAGGCAGTTCTCACATTTCAATCCCAAGATATTTCCTTAAAATGTTTACTAAAATCAATAGATGTATTCTTTAAGCTGTGAAAGAAACAAAAAATAAAATAAAAACACAACTACAGAAATCTGAAAAAGATCATGTGTCCATTGGCCAGGATAAGCTTTACACCGCTACTATTACAGAGGATGATACGACCTTTGTAGCTCAAGAAGTCTGACTTCTCATCTCATTTCTAAGAAACTGGTAAATATGTAGGAACTATGTACTCTGAACCTTATGAAGAAATGTTGCTGAGCATTTCTCTCCTTAGGGTCATTGTTTCAAAACAAGCCAATAGTCATCAGAAGCCCCATGCTGATTTCAGAGATAAAAGCTAGGTAGTCATCATGCCTGAGCTATGCAATGTTTTTTACCCTGACCTTTATTCTACAGTTTTAGATATGATCACACACAAATAGAAAATACAGTTATTCAAAGAGTTACTGCTTATTTAAGAGCACATAAAGTTGAATTTCTTTCACACTCAACATTGGATCACTAAATCTGTCAGAATCCTAATTGGGACTTTTTTTTACTTACTGTAGACATATATGTTGGGGTTAGCTTTGAAAACAAAGTACTGAATAAATACCATTACAGTGAAATTCATCTTGGCAGTACATCACTGACATAGTATTTCTGACTTTTCATAATTATAAAGTGAAGAGAAGATGCAAACATAGTATTAATTGCAAATAATCAAGTACGAAGTTTAGAAAAACCCCATATTTGTTCTGGAATAAAATGGTTAAGATAGTCGACAAAAGATAGACGACATGTACTTGTGCTTTTTTACTGTATATCTTAACCACTTGACCACTGGGCACTTAAACCCCCTTTCCTGACCAGACCAATTTTCAGCTTTCGGTGCTCTCACAATTTCATACAACTCATACAACATTGTACCCATTTGAAATTTTTGTCCTTTTTTTCACACAAATAGAGCTTTCTTTTGGTGGTATTTGATCACCTCTGGGTTTTGTTTTTTTGCGCTATAAAAGAAAAATGACTGAAAATTCTGTAAAAAAAAAAAAAAATCTTGTTTCTGTCATATTAGCAGCTTATTTCTCACACAGCATATGCACACCACAAATTACACCCCAAAACACATTCTGCTATTACTCCCGAGTATGGCGATACCACATGTGTGAGACTTTTACACAGCGTGGTCACATACAGAGGCCCAACATGCAGGGAACGCCATCAGGCGTTCTGGAACACCCAGACCAATTCTGACATTTCTCTCCTACATGGAAAAATCATCATTTATTTGCTAGAAAATTACATAGAACCCCAGAACATTATATATGCTTTTTTAGCAAAGACCCTAGAGAATACAATGGCAGCCGTTACAACTTTTTATCTTGCATGGTATTTTCGCAGACATTTTTTGAACGCGTGTTTTAAAAAAAAACAGTTTTGTGCTTAAAAAAAAAAACACAGTAAAGTTAGCCCAATTTTTTTTCATACGCCGAGTAAATAGATACCCAACATGTCACACTTCAAAATTGTGCACACTCATGGAATGGCGCCAAACTTCGATACTTAAAAATCCCCATAGGCGACGATTTAATTAATTTTATTGTTACATGTTTTTAGTTACGGAGGAGATCTAGGGCCAAAATGATTGCTCTCGCTCCAATGTTCGCAGAGATACCTCACATGTGTAGCTTGAACACCGTTTTCATATGTGGGCGGGACTTACGTATGCGTTCGCTTCTGCATACGAGCACACGGGGACAGGGGTGCTTTAAAAAATGGGTATTGCAGAGTATCGCGCAGGGTATTGGGGTATTGCAGAGTATCGGGGTATTGCAGAGTATTGCGCAGGGTATTGCAGAGTATTGGGGTATTGCAGAGTATTGGGGTATTGCAGAGCATTGCACAGGGTATTGGGGTATTGCAGGGTACTGGGGCAGGGATGGCTGAGCTGGGATGGATGGATCTGTGACTGCATTTGTCACAATTCCAGCCACAGCGCTGCTGCTGCCACCCGCTCCCCCCTCTCCTCTCACACTGTACGAACAGTACAGAGAGGAGAGGGAGGAACCGGCATCATCAAATGACGCCGGTTTGTTTACAAGTGATCGCGCCGTCATTTGACGGCGCGATCACGTGGTAAACGGCCGCTATCAGCGGCAATTTACCGTGATCCGCCGGGTCTTCTAGACCCGGCGAGCACGGACACTTCCGCGAGCGCGTCCCAGGGGACGCGCAATCACGGAAGTAAACGAGGACGTCCCAGGGACGTCATCCCAAGATAGCTCCACCGCGCTGCAGCAGTAAAATGTCTACAGTGCGGTGGGCAAGTGGTTAATATTACTGCCCTGTGCAATCGTGCTTATGAAGGCTATGAAATGTGTGACCTTGGGGCACTATAATGAGGCGGATATTGTTTTGCCAATATGTATTGGAAAACCACCACTATTGATCTTAAATTGATTGCCATCTATGTTAATATCGGCAGCACCTGTAACTTACTACATGAATTATAAGGGTCCATGATAGATCCATGATAGACCCATGCATTGGCATTTATGTTTCAGTAAAAAGTCTGAGATACTGAAACTTATTGTAAATGATTGTGGTCAGCAGCGAAGAAACAACGATTCTTTGATTAAAGAAAACGTGAATACATTGGACTCTTCGCATTTGCTTATATGTTTAAATTGGTTTTAAAGCCTGAACATTTTTCCCTAATCTATTTCCTGCATATAGGTAAACAATGTCCCAGTGTTTGTATCCCTCCCTCACCCCCCTTATACATTACCAAGTCCCATCTTGATTCAGTGCTGTGCCTGTCTGCAGCAGCTCTTTCTCTCTCTCTCTCTTCTTATAGGAGACTAGGCAGCAGTGTGAACTATTGGCTCCCTCCTGTGAGGAGAGAGTGGGGGGCAGGGCCCAGATATGCTGTGTGTATCTATAGTGATCACATGATACCCTGACTGCTCAAAGCAGCAAGGTACCTAGAGCTGTGATACAGTCATGGAATTGTTTGAGCCTGCTTCCTATGGTGGCGCATTGGGAAAAGAAGGAGCCTACAGGAGGTTCAGAGTCACTCATTGCACAGAGCAAGTATAACATGTTTGCTTTTGTAGAAAAAAAAATTGTCAAGCTTTACAATTGTTTAACCACTTAAGCCCCAGAAGGTTTTACCCCCTTTATGACATGCCATTTTTTTTCAATTCGGCACTGTGTTACTTTAAAGTGGAGTTCCAGGATTTATGTTTATTAAAAGTCAGAAGTTACAAAAAGTGTAGCTTCTGACTTTTAACAGACACTTACCTGTTCCACGGTCTAGCAATGCGGCCTACTAGAGCGTCGCTCCTCTCTCCCCCTCCTCTCCGCCAGTGCCTCCATTGCCACTCTGAGCACCAAGAGTGTGCTCCCAGAGTGGACAGGCGATCTCCTGGGACCTGTCACATGTCTCAGGAGAGCGCCTAGAGGGAGGGGACGCCTAGGTGGAGAGGAGGAGTTGCCTCAAAAAAAAAAAGAAGGGGAATGTCGTTATCAGTTTAGGCCAATATGTATCCTGCTACATGCTTTTGGTAAAAAAAAAAAAAATCCCAACAAGCGTATATTGATTGGTTTGTGCAAAAGTCACTGGGGTAGATGCACGTTACTCGGCGCATCTTTCTGCTGGCGTAGCGTATCTTCTTTACGCTACGCCGGCGCAACGTTGAGAGGCAAGCATGGAATTCACAAAGCAAATGCTCTCAACGTTGCGCCAGAGTAGAGTATAGTTGTCGGCGTAAGCTGACGTAAGTCAAAGTATGTGGAAGTGGGCGTGATATATTTAAATGAAGCGTGACCCCATGCAAATGATGGGCTGAGCTTCAAAAAACGAACTGCGCATGCGTCGTATCTTGGACGCATCCCAGTGCGCATGCTCACAGTCACGTCGAAATAACTGCCTAAGATACTTAAAAACACTGCCTACGACGTGAACGTAACCTACGCACAGCCCTATTCACATACTACGTAAACTACGTAAAAATTGATGGCATCCGTTCCCTGGTCCATACCTTTGCATGGGTTGCGCCTCCTATATGAGGAATAACTTTACACCGGACGTAACTCTTACGCAAATCGCTTAAAACATCCGCCGGGAGCAAGTACGTTCATGAATCGGCGTATCTTACTCATTTGCATATTTAACATGGGTACGCCGAATGCACCCAGCGTAACTATACACCCACGATAAGCCAGCGTAGGCTAGTTACATCGGGTGGCTGAAGCCAAATTTTTTTGACGTATCTAGCTTGGGGAATCAGCGCAGAGATACAACGGCGCACATTTGTACTACAAACTATGGGATATATTTATAGAATTTAAAAAAAATTGGCGTTACGCTTACCGGTAAGGTCCTTTTCAGTAGTCTTTGAGGACAGCCACACAAGAGATAGGCTCCTCCCCTTCCTTCAGGAAACACTACGTCAGCCCATAAAACTTCTCCTCCCCTGCCAGACCTCAGATTTTAATGAGAACACCTACGGTCAGCTGGGGAGACACAAGAACACATTAGTAATCCACAATTATACATTATTATCATACTGTATTCCTGGTCTTAGAAGAGACTTCGAACATCCAGGCGGGTACCAGGGCTGTCCTGAAAGACTACTGGAAAGGACGTTACCGGTAAGCGCAACTCAATTTTCCCTCCCCGTCCTTCAGGACAGCCACACTTGAAAGGATAAGCGAGAACTTACCAACTTGGGTGGGACTACGGCTTGCAGAACCTTTCGCCCAAAGGCCTGTTCACCTGCCGACACCAGGTCCACTCTATAGTGTTTTACAAACGTGGTGTAGCTGGACCACGTTGCTGCTTTGCATATCTGTTCCGGCGTAGCTCCAGCCCTTTCCACTTGAGAAGTTGCCAAAGCTCGAGTGGAGTGTGCCTTTATCCCTGTAGGGATCTCTTTACCGGCTAACGTATATGCTTCCCAATAGTTACTCTAAGCCACCTGGCAATTGTGCGCCGGAACGCCCTGTGTCCCTTCCTGGCGCCAGAAAATAAATAACGAGTCTGACTTTCTGAAAGCCTTAGTCGACTAAGTAGTGCAGGATGCATCTCCTGTACTCTAACGTGCTGAATTGAAATTCCCTTTCACCTGAGGGATTGGGACAAAAATGTAAAACTATTTCCTGACTTCTGTGAAACCCCGAAGTCACTTTGGGCAAAAAAGGCTGGATCGGTTTTAAAAACAACCCGATCTGGAAAAATAATGCAAAAAGGGGTCTAATGGACAAGGCCTCCAACTCACTGACCCTCCTAGCAGTGGTTACCACAACTAAAAAGACTGTTTTTAACATAAGTTCCCTTAAAGGACATTCACCTAATGGCTCGAACGGGGAGCTCGTAAGGGATTGTAACACAACCGAGAGGTCCCACCTGGCAAATGGGGGACGCTGGCATGGTCTCTGTCTGGACAAGGCCCTAAAGAACCTGACTACCCAAGGGTTATTGGCCAGAGGTTTTTCCAAATACACACTGAGGGCCGAGACCTGACTCTTGAGGGTACCCACAGAATGTCCCCTATCTGCCACAGATTGTAAAAATTCCAAAACAGATGTGGTACTCTGTACCTGGCAGGAACTTTCCATGCACTATGCATTGAAAACGAAACCAAACCTTCCTATAAATTGCTCTGGTTTCTTTTTTCTTACTATTAAGAAGGGTGGCAATTAGTCCTGCCGAAAAGCCTCTAGATCTTAGTAAGGCCTCCTCAGTAGCCACGCCACCATATTCCACCTGTCTACCTGAGGGCAGAGGACTGGACCCTGCGAGAGGAGGTCCTCGCGAAGTAGGAGGAAAAAGGGAGGTTTTGACGCTAGCTGCTTGAGGACCGAGAACCAAGTCCTTTTGGGCCAATGTGGTGCTACCAGGACCAGGGACGTGGATTCCAGCTGAAACTTCCTTAGAACCACCGGCAGAAGTGCCGGTGGTGGGAAGGCATAGCATAGTTCGAACCGCCAGCTTTGGGATAGTGCATTCACCCCCTAAGCTCCTTCTCCCCTGCTTCGAGAGAAAAAACAGGGGTTTTTGAGTTGTCTTTGGATGCAAAGAGGTCCACCTCCGGTGGTCCCCACCTCTTGCTTAAGAGATAGAAGACTTCCCGATTGAGGGCCCATTCGCTTTCTCTTAGCTGCGACCGACTGAGAAAATCCGTTTTCTTCCCCTCTAAGAAAGACTGCCGACAGGGATAAGGTGTGGATCTCTGCCCAGCTCAGAATGTCTGCTGCCAGGGTCGACAGGACTTTGTTTCTCGTGTTGCCCTGCTTGTTTAAATAAGCCACGGCCGAGGCATTGTCTGACCTCACCTGAATGTGATGCCCCTGGAGTTCTCCCTGGAAATACCTGAGAGCTAAGCCGACCACCCTCAGTTCCTTCCAGTTGGAGGACCTCCTTAACTCTTCGCTCTTCCAGATGCCCTGAGCAGGAAGAGGCCCCAGGTGTGCCCCCCAGCCTTTGCCGCTTGCGTCTGTGGTTAACACCCGGGACACCAGAATAAACCACAGACGACCTTGCGATAGATTTGAGGCCTTCCTCCACCACCAGAGAGATTTTTTTTTTTTTTTACTTTTAATCCTTCTTTATTTAGGAAGTATTGGTTTTACAACAGAAATTAATTATCCATTACATAAAAATAAAACAAATAGACAGAACAATATCATATTTATCTCATAATCATTTGTACTCAATACTTAGAGAGAGCAGGGAGAGGGCAAGTAAAACATAGATATTTACGTCGGGGTCTTTCCTGGACTCAAAGCCCCGTATTATTTCCCGAAGTTCCTCATCAAGTTTTAAATTCCCCCTATAGTTAATGAGGTGTTATATTCTCCTGCTCTCCCCAGTCTCACCCTATTGTCTCCCTTGAATTGTCATCTTTACCCCGACATTCCCCCTGTCATTAATTCTATTTATAGTTCCCATATTCTATTGTGTGACCTTACCTCCCTTTATTCCCTTCTTCCCACCCCTATCTCCCCTGCCCGAGAAAAAAAAAAACACACAATGTCTCCCTCCTCTCCCTTCCAGTAAAGCAAACTCCTCATTGTCTACTATCTTAGGACCTTGATCTATCCCTGTTCCTCCACTCCCCTCCCCATTAATTTCTTCCCTTCTTCTGAATATCTTCTTCTGAATATATAAATACATTCCATGCTCCCCAGGTCTTATTATATTGTTCCTTTCTATCTTGGGTTGATAGCACCACATCTTCTATTGCACAGATATTTCTCACCCTATGGAGCCAATCGATTATCGTAGGGGGTTTATTTTTTTTACACTTTCAGGTTATCCCAGCCTTAGCTTCATTGATCAAATGGCATATGATCGACTTCTTATATGTTTTTATTGGAATCTGTGATAGGTGTAGCAGACAAAAAGCTGGGTCGTCCTGTATTTGATATGTTGTAAATTTTTGGGTTATCTTTAGTACTTCCTGCCAGTATTTCCTGATCTTAGTGCAAGTCCAAAATATATGGTACATAGTTCCCCTATCTTTCTTGCATCTCCAACAGGTATCTAAAGTTCGAGGGAACACCCTACTCAATTTCTCCGGTGTATAGTACCATCTGTTTAATATTTTATAATTTAATTCCTGGAGCCTAGTACTTATTGATGTTTTCATAGATAGATTAATTATTTTTTGCTGCTGAGTTTGAGAGAAGTTCCTCTCCATATCTCCGGCCCACTCTCTTATAGATGGTATCTCCTGGACTTCTGGAGGTGTTATTCCTAACCTATACATCTTAGATAGTAATTTATCTGGGGGTTCCTGGTCTTCACAGTATCTTTCAAATTGTGTTAATTCCCTTTTGTATCTACTTGTTGGTCCTAAGGAATTCAGGAAATGACAATTGTATAGCTTGCCAATTTTTGACCCCATATTGTCCTTCCGGGTGTACCAATGAGGATACAGTCGGGCATCTTTCTAGTTCTGCGAAATGTACTATCTGTGTAAGGCCCCTCTCTAAGAGTCCTGTATGCCCCTTTCTCCTTGCCTGGTGGGAAGCCTGGGTTCCCCAATACTGGGTACAGGGGGGAATAGCTTGAGGTATGCTTACCTAACTGGCATATCTTATGACCTATTGCCAACGTCGCCCCTATAATTGGGTGATTTTTTAACTGGGTCGGTAGTGTTTGATAGCACCAAAGTGCTCTTTGCAGAGAGACTTGACTGATTTCTTGTTCAAGGTCTACCCATAACTTTGATCCCTTACTCCTACACCATTCTATGGTCCTACCCATATGTACCGCCTGATAGTATTTAGTTACATCTGGTACTGCTAAGCCTCCATTACTCTTAGGTAGAAACATCCTACTCCTACTAATCCTTTTTTTTTTGGACCAGATAAATTTAAAAAGAAGCGTATTTACTTGGAATAGAAAGGCCGGGGGGATTCTAATTGGTATTGCTTGAAATAAATACAATAATCTAGGGAGTATGTTCATCTTGATGGCATTACATCTCCCGAACCAAGAATGAAAGCCCCTCTGCCATTTCTTCAAATTATTCTTAATTATATTCATCAGTGGATGGAAATTTGCTTCAAAGATGTTACCTAATCTTGGTGGGACAAATATCCCCAGATATTTCAGGGCTGTCTTAACCCATTTAAATTTAAATTTGGGTTTTAAGATTTGTTGTAATCCCCCCGATAGTTCCACACTCATTGCTTCTGATTTCTCATAGTTAATTTTTAGATTTGCTAATTTCCCATACTCCTCTATTTCTCTCAAATTCTGTAGTGATTCCTGGGGGCAGGATATGGTAAACAGCAAATGCAGAGATTTTATATTCTCTGTCCCCTATATCCAATCCCCGGACTCCCGGGTTTTGCCTTATCCTATTCAACAGAGGTTCCAATGTCAAAACATACAATAGCGAGGACAACGGACACCCCTGTCTTGTTCCATTCAGAATTTTAATGGGCTCTGAAAGGCTCCCGTTTACCTTGATTAATGCTTGAGGTGTAGTATATACCCCCATGATCCATCTATGCATATGTTCTCCCAATCCGATATGTCTTAGTACCCCTGCCATAAACTTCCAACTGACTATCAAAAGCCTTTTCCGCATCCGTACTCCGGAGTGCAGTAGATCGGCCGATCTCATTGAACATCCTAATCATGTACGGTCCAAGGGCGGGAAAGAAATGTTGGTAATATTGCATAGAGAACCCATCTGGGCCTGGAGCTTTCCCCTTTTTAACCATTTTCATTACTCCTTGGAGTTCCTCTATTGAAATGGGTCTTTCCAAGTTCTCCCTTTCAGTCGATGATAGTCTTTTGAGATGTGTTGAGGATAAATAATCCTCTATCCTTCCTCTAGGGATGTCTGTTTGTTCTAAGTTATATAGGGAAGAATAGTATTCTCTGAATCTCTGTGCTATATCTTTAGGAATTGTCATTCTTTCCCTTAATATGTGGTATATACACAGTGTTCCTAGTATCCTTCAGTTTCCCTGGTAGGATTTTACCACACTTGTCGCCCAATTCATATGTTTTCCTTCTAACCTACTTGAATAATTGCTTTAGCTTTATACCTCAGTAGATCTGCCAACTCCCTCCTTTTGTGTCCTAGTTCTTCTGTCGACTGTCTAACTTTATGTTGCATTTCCAGGGTTTGGATCTCTATTGTTAGTTTCCTAACCTGGTTTTCTCGTATTCTTTTTATTCTTGCCCCATGCTTTATCATTAGTCCCCTCATCATTGCCTTGTTGGCCTCCCACACCACGCTTGGGTCGCTCCCCGGTGTATCATTGATCCGAAAGTACTCTCCTAGTTCCTTTTCTACTGCCTCTTTAACCTCTGGGGTCTGTAGTAGGCTCTCATTCAGACGCCAACCATATCCCGTGGAGAGAGCCTTGCCTGATATTATTATATCGAGTGTCACGGGGGCGTGGTCTGACCAAGTTATATTCCCAATATTTACCTCCTCAACTACGGTCAATAGATAGTGAGGAATCAAGAAGTAGTCCGATCGGGAGTACCTTTTATGTGGGTTAGAGTAGAAAGTATAGTCTCTTTCCTCCCCATGGAATATCCTCCAAGCATCTACCAGATGCATTTCTTTTAATTTCCGCATGACCCGCCTCCTTGATCTTCCTGATACAGATGAGGACCCTAAAGATGTATCTAGTTTGGGGTCAAGTGTCATATTGATATCCCCTCCTAGCATCAACTTCCCTTCTATAAATTTGTCTAAATTAGACCAGAGAGATGTTTTTACCTGGGCCGGAACCCGGACCAGAGTGTCCAGTAGCTCTGGACTGTGATCCCAGATCTTTAGGAGAAAAGCCTGGAGAGGCCGAAAATGAAGGCCTGCCCACTGGACCGCTGGGAGGGTCGAAGTCAACAACCCCAAGGTCGACATCAGGGACCTGATTGACACCCGGTGACTGCCCTGAAGGGAGGATACCGCCCTGTCCAGCTTCAAGGCTTTCTCCTTCAGGAGAAAAACCTTTTGGAGAGTAGAATCCAGCAGGTACCCCAAATAAGTAATTCGCTGGGATGGGATCAGGGAGGACTTCTCCAAATTTAGAAGCCATCCCAGATCTGACCGTCTTTTGTCAACTCGAGGTCTCTGGACAGTTGTTCCGGAGATGCTGCGAAGAGCAGTAGATCGTCCAGGTAGGCTATAATGCACACCCCCTGCAGCCGTAGAAATGACACAGGCTCTGCCAGGACTTTGGTAAACACAAGGGGCGACGAGGAGAGCCCGAACGGCAGCGCCTGAAACTGAAGATGTAGGACAGTTCCCCCTAGATCCCTAGATCTGATAAGCCTCTGAGATGGGGACGTGGAGGTACGCGTCTCAGATCCAGAGAGACCATAAAGCAACCAGGGGGGAGAAGGGCCCTGATTGAAAAGATTGAATTCATGCAGAATTTTTTGTACGCAATGGATTTGTTCAGGGGTCTCAGGTTCAGGATTAACCTGAATTTTCCCGAGGGCTTTCTCACCACGAAGATGTGTGAATAGAACCCTTTGCCTTCCTGGTCTGCTGGAACCTTGAGAACCACATTTTGATCCTCCAGCTCCCTTAAGGCCCCTATTAGGGCTTCAGATTTCTCTTTGTCCCTGTGGAGCTGGGTAACGAAGTATCTCTGGGGGGGTGGAGAGGAGAATTCTAAGCGGTAACCCCTTCTTATGACCGCCAGAATGAACCTGTTGGGGAAATCAACTCCCACTGGGGAAAAACTAAGGCGTCACTGACTTTTGGGGGGCTGTTTAGGAGGGCGAAAAATCGCCCCTCTACCCCTCCCCCTAGGGCCCCAGGCCTTCTTCTGGCCCCTAGGTCAGGAGGCAACTCTTTGGCTCTGCAGACGAAAGACCCCCGTCTGCCCCGGGGTTTTAAGTTTAGGGGGAAAGGCCTTCTTCCTGTCCGCCGTGCGGTCTAACACTGATTCCAGCCCTGGGCCAAAGAGAAGGTCACCCGTAAGGGGAATACCACACAGTTTGGCCTTGGAGGCAATGTCCCCCAGCCTGGTTTTAAGCCAGAGGGCTCTTCTAGCCAAATTAGCTAGGGCTGCCGTCCTGGCCGTCATGCGGACAGATTCTGCCGAGGCATCCGCTATGTAAGCGATCCCGCGAGGGATAGTCGGGAAAGAGGATAAAGCGGTCTCCTTTACCGTTCCCGCCTCTATGTGCTCCTGAATCACCGTAACCGCCAAATCAGGTTTTAGGCTCCCTATTGTAGAGTCCCATGTCTTCCTCAAGAGGGAATCCATCCTCTTATCCATGGTATCGGCTAGTGTTCGCATATCCTCAAAACGCCAAATCGGTATTCCTGGAGACTTGGGAAAAGGCCGCATCCAACCTGGGCAACTTGTTCCAAATGGACGTAGGATCATCCAAAAAACAGAACCTTCTTTTGAGTGACCTAGAAAAAAAAGGTTTCCTTTCAGTATCTTGCCACTCCTTGATAGTGGTAATCAAGACCTCGTGTACTTGAAAAACTTTCTCTTGCTCCACCGTCCTTGCGCCGGAAGTGACATCACCCGCCACACGGCCCGCTATTTTCAAAAAATACAGCGGCCTGTATACTCAGGGCCCACGGTGCTGCCTCCCCCGCCACGGTCCCCAGGACACGATAGAGGTCCCCCATACTGTCTGCCACGCCCGTCACTGATGGGGCGGCGAATCGGTGGTGGTTAAGGACCCAGCCGGTATCCCTGTCTGGAAGCCCCTGCTCCCTTAGAGAAAGAGGTAAGCTTCAGTCCTCTGATTGTGCAGCTTTCTGGTTCCTACACAGTGTCTCCCCACCGGAGAAAACACTAAGAACTGAGGTCTGACCATCTGGCAGGGGAAAGAGAAGTTTTATGGGCTGACGCAGTGTTTCCTGAAGGAAGGGGAGGAGCCCATCTCTCAAGTGTGGCTGTCCTAAAAGACGGGGAGGGAAAAGTTAATAGTAATGGCGGCGGTCAGCAATTTTTAGCGTGACTGACATTGCGTCGGACAAATCTGACACTAAGTGACACTTATTGGTGACCAGTGACACCAATACAGTGATCATTACTAAAAGAATGCACTGCCACTGTACAAATGACACTGGCAGAGAAGGGGTTAACAGGGGCAAAGGGTTAAATGTGTCCCTAGGGGGTACTTTCTAACTGTGGGGATGTGCTTTGACTAAAGAAAAATAGATCTGTGGAGCAAGACAGACCTGTGTTTCTAGCAGAAACACAAGTTCTCCATTTGCCCCTCTTGCAGAATGGGGGTCTGCCTCTCAGAATGATTGGCAAGTTGCGGCAGACATCGCATCTACTGGACCCACCGATTGGCTCCTGCTGTGTCCATTCACAGCGGGAGCACATCGCTGATCCGACCTGTGTTTGTTTTAACTAAAGACTAATAGACGGTCACTATTTTCCACAGAGCTTAGTGAAGGAGGTGAAGCTTTTCTGACTTTCATCATCCAATCACGTGTAAGCAAAAATTCAGTATTTTTTTATTTACCATTCAAATGATTGAGTAATTGAAATATCACTACATTCACTATGATCTAGGGTAAATTTTCTTGCAAAGTAAACATCCTATTTATCCTTAGAAATTCAACCCCAATGTGACAATAATGCTTTGCTATGAAATGTCTTCATGCAATAAAATGCACAAATAACTGAAGAGCTATTAAGTGTTTGAATGTTGTATTCTATACATTACCAACTAAATAACAGGTTGCAGAAGCACCTATTCTGCCGATGTTGCAGACAATCATAATACAACATCTATGTTCACTAAAAAAGAAAGAAGAAAACACCCACACAAAGTAGTATTTTGTCCAAAAGAAAAAGTAATGGATTGTATTTTTACAGTGAGAACAAAATAAAACAACTTAACGGGGCCATTAAACATCTTTACAGCACAGTTTAAAATAACTATCTGAGGAAAGATTCGCAGTCAAATACATTTGACGAGTTGGCGACAAAGTAATTGCAAACAAAGCTGCATTATTCACAAATACCTCGATCCGGGCAAGTTTCAGAGTAAATTATCACTCTATGGCGAGAGTGGAAAAAAAAAATTGCAAAAAAAAATTCAACAGAGATGCCAAGTTTACTTTTTTATATCTTGATTTCAAATATGTTTTAGTTGTTTATCTTAAACACAGGGCAAGCTCTGTTCTTCAGAAAATTGTTAGTTCACAGTGCTTTTTAGTAAAGACTGGATCACGTACAGGTACACAATATGACATGCAGTTTATACTGAAATGACAACGTACATTTACAGAAACTAATCTTACCATTCCATCAGATACCTCACAGCAGTTTTCTTGAGCCGCCTGTTTTGGACTGCAGTAAATTGTTATTCGCTGGAGTTCAATCTAAGATAGAAAATAATAAATGGAAATCAAACATTTCATCACACTAAAAGGGAAGACTGTGGATCTAATTGCATTTCTGAATAGCATACAGAAGACTGATCTGTAGAACTATGCATGGATCCTGTATTCTAGTGACATAGCATATGAGGTTTGCCTGTAAAAAAATATATACATTTACAGGAGAGACTGTTTCAATGGCCGACAGCGCCGGATATATATTTTTTTCCATTTGGTAGAGTTAGCAAGGGTCAAAGCATCTGCCAGTTTTTTTTTGTTTTGCGCAATCTTTAAAATGATTGTTTTTTAAAGATTTCTAGTGTGACAATCATAAGGTGCCCGTATCGTATTGCCCATATTAAATTGGTCACCTTGTATAAGCCTAACTCAACACAGTCCAAGAACGGTTATTTTACCTATTGCCTGATGGAGACCCCAATCAGTGTGACACTTTCAGTCAGGTATAATGATATTCTGTGAATATATTACAATTGATGGGAATAGACTTTTGGCGTTGACAAATGATGCAAACAAGAGTTGTATAGCTGTTTGTGTAGGGGTTAGAAGGCAAGATAGTCCCTCTTTGGTCAGTTATCAGAAAAAATAGTAAACTGGAAATTGCTTTTAAAACACATGGCACAGTTTAATCTCTTGCAGCTTCTGGCTTTATAAACACTACTTACCATAAGCAACATTTTAAACTGCTTAGACAATCTAAATGTATGCTTTTTTGCCCCGGTCACTGAGAATTAGGGATGAGCTTTGAGTTCGAGTATAACTCATGTTCGACTCGAAAATTGCCTGTTCGCCGAACAGCAAATTATTTGGGGTGTTCGCAGCAAGTTTGTTCGAACTTTAGAACCCTGTTAAAGTCTATGGGACTCGAACGTTTGAAATCTAAAGTGCTAATTTAAAGGCTAATATGCAAGTTATTGTAATTAAAAGTGTTTGGGGAACTGGATCCTGCCCCAGGGGACATGTATCAATGCAATATTTTTTTTAAAAACTGCAGTTTTTTTGGCAGCAGTGATTTAAATTTTTTTAAGTGAAAAAATAAAAGTGAAATATTCCTTTAAATTTCGTACCGGGGGGGGGGGGGGGGGGTGTATAGTATGTTTCTAAAGTAGCACTTGTTTCGCATGCTTAGAACTCTCTGCACAAAGTGTCATTTCTGAAGGAAAAAAAGTAATTTAAAATCACTTGCAGCTATAATGAATTGTCGGCTCCTGGCAATACAGAGAAAAGTCATTAATTAAAAAAAAAATGTGTGGGGGTCCACAGCATTTTTTTTTAAATTTGACGCGGGGTTCCCCTTAATATCCATACCAGACCTGAAGGGCCTGGTAATTGAATTTGGGGGGACCCCCACGCATTCTTTTTTTATGAATGACTTTTCTCTGTATTGCTGGTATCCGACAATTCATTATAGCCACAAGTGATTTTAAATGACTTTATTCCTTCAGAAATTACATTTTGTGCAGGGACAGTTCTAAGCACAGGAAACAAGCGCTACTTTACAGGCATTCTATACACCCCCCTAGGTATGGAATTTAAAGGAATATTTCAATTTTATTGTTTCACTTTAAGCATTATTAAAATCACTGCTCCTGAAAAAACGGCAGTTTTTTAAAACTTTTTTTGCATTGATACATGTCCCCTGGGGCAGGACCTAGGTCCCCAAACACGCCCATGGGGCAGGACCCAGGTCCCCAAACACTTTTTAGGACAATAACTTGCATATTAGCCTTTAAAATTAGTACTTTAGATTTCAAACGTTCGAGTCCCAACGACTTTAACAGGGTTCTAAAGTCCACACAAACTTTTGGTCTGTTCGCAGGTTCTGATGCGAACCGAACCCAGGGGTGTTTGGCTCATCCCTACTGAGAATTATGCCCGCCATAATATACTGTAAGTTACATATTAAAATTACATGCACTTCAAATAGCAGGATGTGTATAAATTAAATATCATTCAAAGGAATGTGGCTTTTGATGCATGCCAGTTCATTTAGCTATAGAAAAGCAGATAATTCTTCAAACATACTTGACGAACTGAAGAGGTACCTTCTATTATATTAGCAAAACCCATTTTCAATGTGATATTAGTATCTGGATAAATGTATAGGTCTACAAAGAAAGTCTTCCTCAGACAAGGACATTTTTATCATTGAAGCATTGCAATAGAAGCATAGACTCCACAAAATTACTCCACAAATTTAATGACAGTGCTTGAACGGTTGTTTGTTCAAATGTATAGATCTTTTCATGTGAGCCTGGTAAAAATATGTCGCTTTAGTAAGCTTGCAGCACTTGTACCAGATGATCAGACCTTAAACTGAAAATTAGAGGTCAATATGCACTTTGGTAAGTTGCCAATGTAAAGGGAAACCTCATAAACTCCATATGGCTTCAGCTATCTCCAGAGAGAAAGCAATACTACTTCCAGCTCATGGGTACATGTAAAGGATAAGTGCATAAAGTGAGAATAACCCTTTATAAACTTTATTTACATAATGTTTTAAAACACTACAATCCTGACCAGTGGCGTAACCAGAGTTATGGGCGCCCGGGGCAGAATTTTTTTTTCGCCCCCCCCCCCCCCCCCTTGTATAATCATCCACTCTGGTTATAAGGATCTGTAATGTATCCCTCTCAGGGCTTTCAGCATGCAAGGGGTAAATTATTGCAGGATCATTTAACCCCTTACTGTAAGGGATTAACAGACTGACCCCCCCCCCCACAACCACAGATCCCCATCACAGACTGACCCCCCCACAATCACAGATCCCCCATCACAGACTGACCCCCTAAATAACAGACCTCTCATCACAGATGGATCCCCCCAATCACAGATAGACCCCCCACAATCACAGACCCCCTATTTAACAGACCTCAGACAGTAACCCCGACCATAGTGCAGACCTCAGACAGTAACCCCCAGTAGTGCAGACCTCAGACAGTAACCCCCACAATAGTGCAGACCTCAGACAGTAACCCCCACAATAGTGCAGACCTCAGACAGTAACCCCCACAATAGTGCAGACCTCAGACAGTAACCCCCACAATAGTGCAGACCTCAGACAGTAACCCCTATAATAGTGCAGACCTCAGACAGTAACCCCCATAATAGTGCAGACCTCAGACAGTAACCCCCACAATAGTGCAGACCTCAGACAGTAACCCCCACAATAGTGCAGACCTCAAACAGTAACCCCCAGTAGTGCAGACCTCAGTAACCCCCAGTAGTGCAGACCTCAGACAGTAACCCCCAGTAGTGCAGACCTCAGACAGTAACCCCCAGTAGTGCAGACCTCAGACAGTAACCCCCAGTAGTGCAGACCTCAGACAGTAACCCCCAGTAGTGCAGACCTCAGACAGTAACCCCCACAATAGTGCAGACCTCAGACAGTAACCCCCACAATAGTGCAGACCTCAGACAGTAACCCCCACAATAGTGCAGACCTCAGACAGTAACCCCCACAATAGTGCAGACCTCAGACAGTAACCCCCACAATAGTGCAGACCTCAGACAGTAACCCCCATAATAGTGCAGACCTCAGACAGTAACCCCCATAATAGTGCAGACCTCAGACAGTAACCCCCATAATAGTGCAGACCTCAGACAGTAACCCCCATAATAGTGCAGACCTCAGACAGTAACCCCCATAATAGTGCAGACCTCAGACATAAACCCCCAGTAGTGCAGACCTCAGACAGTAACCCCCAGTAGTGCAGACCTCAGACAGTAACCCCCAATAGTGCAGACCTCAGACAGTAACCCCTATAATAGTGCAGACCTCAGACAGTAACCCCCATAATAGTGCAGACCTCAGACAGTAACCCCCACAATAGTGCAGACCTCAGACAGTAACCCCCACAATAGTGCAGACCTCAAACAGTAACCCCCAGTAGTGCAGACCTCAGTAACCCCCAGTAGTGCAGACCTCAGTAACCCCCAGTAGTGCAGACCTCAGACAGTAACCCCCAGTAGTGCAGACCTCAGACAGTAACCCCCAGTAGTGCAGACCTCAGACAGTAACCCCCAGTAGTGCAGACCTCAGACAGTAACCCCCAGTAGTGCAGACCTCAGACAGTAACCCCCACAATAGTGCAGACCTCAGACAGTAACCCCCACAATAGTGCAGACCTCAGACAGTAACCCCCACAATAGTGCAGACCTCAGACAGTAACCCCCACAATAGTGCAGACCTCAGACAGTAACCCCCATAATAGTGCAGACCTCAGACAGTAACCCCCATAATAGTGCAGACCTCAGACAGTAAGCCCCATAATAGTGCAGACCTCAGACAGTAAGCCCCATAATAGTGCAGACCTCAGACAGTAAGCCCCATAATAGTGCAGACCTCAGACAGTAAGCCCCATAATAGTGCAGACCTCAGACAGTAACCCCCCACAATAGTGCAGACCTCAGACAGTAACCCCCATAATAGTGCAGACCTCAGACAGTAACCCCCATAATAGTGCAGACCTCAGACAGTAACCCCCATAATAGTGCAGACCTCAGACAGTAACCCCCATAATAGTGCAGACCTCAGACAGTAACCCCCATAATAGTGCAGACCTCAGACAGTAACCCCCATAATAGTGCAGACCTCAGACAGTAACCCCCATAATAGTGCAGACCTCAGACAGTAACCCCCATAATAGTGCAGACCTCAGACATAAACCCCCAGTAGTGCAGACCTCAGACAGTAACCCCCAGTAGTGCAGACCTCAGACAGTAACCCCCAATAGTGCAGACCTCAGACAGTAACCCCCAGTAGTGCATACCTCAGACAATAACCCCCAGTAGTGCATACCTCAGACAATAACCCCCAGTAGTGCAGACCTCAGACAGTAACCCCCAATAGTGCAGACCTCAGACAGTAACCCCCAGTAGTGCAGACCTCAGACAGTAACCCCCAATAGTGCAGACCTCAGACATTAACCCCCAATAGTGCAGACCTCAGACATTCACCCCCAATAGTGCAGACCTCAGACATTAACCCCCAGTAGTGCAGACCTCAGACAGTAACCCCCAATAGTGCAGACCTCAGACATTAACCCCCAATAGTGCAGACCTCAGACATTCACCCCCAATAGTGCAGACCTCAGACATTAACCCCCAGTAGTGCAGACCTCAGACAGTAACCCCCAATAGTGCAGACCTCAGACATTAACCCCCAATAGTGCAGACCTCAGACAATAACCCCCAGTAGTGCAGACCTCAGACAATAACCCCCAGTAGTGCAGACCTCAGACAGTAACCCCCAGTAGTGCAGACCTCAGACAGCGGCGTGTGTGGTTTCCCTCAAGCGCGGGCTCCTCCTCCTCTGTGGGTGTGAACAGAGAGGAGGGCCGCTGCCGGGTGTACCAAGATGGCCGCCGCTCCGGAGCTAGGCCGAAGCCGGGGACTTTCCTAGGCCGAGGCTCCGGAGCGCTCCGCGGAGCCGGTGGATGGATTCGCCCCCCCCCCATTTTTCGCCCGGTGCGACAGCCCCCCCTGCCCCCCCCCCCCTGCTACGCCAGTGATCCTGACATACCTTTTGACATTCCATCACAATGTGCCAAAAATCAGTCACATAAAACATGCCTCATTGCAAGTAAATAGCAACAGCTATTCAAAAGTCAGTCATGTTTATAAAGGATGATTCTAACACTGTGTAAGCCATTATCCTTTACATGTACTTAAGTGCTGGAAGGAGTATTGTTTTCTCCCTGGAGATGATTGTAGACATACAGAGTTGATGAGGTTTCCTCCACACAGGCAATTTACCAAAGAGCATATTGACCTTTATAAAGCAGTCTCAGCATTGATCATCAGGTAAGTTGACTTTTTTTTTTTTTTTTTTACAATGGATGACAGACCAGCATTCTGTGCGCAAGGGTAAAATAGTGGCACAAGCACTCCAAGACTACCAATGTATATTTCTCTGCATGTGTACGTGTATCTAATATGGCAAGCAGCTACTGCCATTGTATACCGTTCCCTTTTACAGAAAATTAGAAAGCCCATATGTGACGGTAGTAGAACATATCCCCGTCAAGCATTCCCTTCTTCTCCCATAAAAGAAATCACCCAATATTCCCCGACTAGGAATATCCCTGGAATCGCCGAATAATCCACACATGAGCCAAGGCTTAATGCTGAATGTAACAGGACACACTTTATTGAAAGTACACAGCACACTTTATACAGGATTTGGAACATCCCGCCCCCAACAACCGCTTTCCTATTGGTCCATTGTAAAGTATGCAGTCTTCACTCTGGTCCTCTTAAACCATGCAAATGAGGACTTGAAAATGTCTCCGCAGAGATTGGTCCCAATGCTTGAATAGCCTGAATATGTGTGGCCAGAAGCCTGTGATGTGTTTTCAGACAAAAGCCCCAGGGGGTCAATCAATGTACACAATAGCCAGCCACAGAACAATGGAACTGTCTGGAGACCAGAGACAGGGCAGAAGTCATTTACACCTGATAATAGAAAGGCTTTAGATAGGGTTATCACACAATGGACAATGAGTATTTCTTCTGAGTCTATTGACCTGGCTGAGGTTCAGAATTAAATCTTCTGTAATACATGAATTAGGATTTCAGTATTTCATGGTCCATGACACCATAGTATGAACATTTGCAGAGATATAACAGGTGGATTACTGATGGAGTAGAATTTAAGAAGTTAGTGTCGCTCTATTAAATTGTTAACATTATTAATAACTAGAATTTGTATACTACAATATTTTAATATTCTTTTATGGGAAGAAATACACTTCCATGGATATCTGTAGGTCTCGTATTTTCTCTGGATAACACATTGTATTGTTTTGTCATATTTTATTTAAGGAATCACTGTACTGTAACCCTCAAACCATTTTCCTGTGCCCAAAGTTGGCAAATCAGTTTATTTCTGTATATGGAAACCAGGGGTGCCATACTTTTTCAAACTGTTCTTCAAAGGTCATTTACTACTGCCATTAGTTTCTCTAATGCACAGTACTGTGCACGCTCTGGTAATCAGAGATAATTGCTGACCAATGTGTATTGTTAGTCTGCCGCTTTTATGCCAAGTAAGTCTGTATCAACTTACAGAAGACCTAACATGGCATTTTAACACAGTGTTCAAGAACATTAACCTACATGTTCATTTTCTATGTTCATTACTTGGTGGTTTTGACACAAAGTTGTCATATATATGTCCACCACATATAAGCAAAATCAAACTTTGTTGAGCATCTACAAAATATTAGACAATAGATTAGTGTATATATACACTTTTCAATGCTGACAGTAGCATATAGCTATACTAATCTATTCTTAACTTGCATCACTACATGTTGACATTTATGCTACCTTAATGTTCTTGGCTAGGTCAAAGTAGGATATATATATATATATATATATATATATATATATATATATATATATATATATATATATACATATACACATATACACACACACACACACATTCAGTCATAAAAAAAATCAGTAATAAAAAAATAAAATAGAGTTAAAGAGGGAAAGAAAACACAATTTGTTTTAGTCCAGTTATTATCCTTTGTTCAGTCATTGTGATTATGCTTTATTCCCTCTTTACAACAGTTGAAGTTTTCATTCTGTCTTTGGTTTGGATTTATTTTCACACTTACTTTTTCACAAGTCATAACAAAAACAAATAATATCTAAAAAAATATTTAAAAAGAGAATGAAATGAGATCTTAATTTATAATAATCTCCCATTAACCACAAAGTAAATTATAGGTGAAAAAGGGAATCAAAAACTAAAAGTAGGAGATGCCTACTTGTCAGGATGAACATGGTAAACTAGATAGAGTATACTGGCACTTAAGTGGGTGCGCCAAGGAAAGACAGGGATAATGTAATTCCTTAACCACTTCAGCCCCAGGAAGATATGGCTGCTCAATGACCAGACCAATTTTTTGATACGGCACTGCGTCGCTTTAATTGACAATTGCACCCAAACAAAGTTGACGTCCCTTTTCCCCCACAAATAGAGCTTTCATTTGGTGGCATTTGACCACCTCTGCGTTTTTTTCCGCTATAGACATAAAAAGAGCGACCATTTTGAAAAAAGACAAAATATCTTACTTTTTGATATAGTAAAAATTCAAATGTTTAAAGAAAATACACATTTTTAACCTCAGTTAATGACAATTTGTATTCTTCTACATATTTTTGATTAAAAAAAAAAAAACGTAATAAGCATATATTGATTGGTATGTGCAAAGTTTAGAGCGTCTACAGACTATGGGAAAGATTTATGGCATTTATATGGAATTTTTACTTTATAGAAACACACAATCTGTTTTCTCTCTCCAGGCAGCACAGGGATTTGTGTGTTAACACACAAACCCTCGTGCTGCCGCTTGTGCACGCGATCGCCCATGGCTATCAGTGGTCACTGGCTATGCGCGCATTGGGTTCCCCGCTGTGCAGAGGCCGCTCGTCTGGTGGATCTTGTGCGCCCTCTAGTGGCTCTCCTGGGCGAAGCCGTATATGTAAGGGATTTCAACCAGGAGAGCCTTTATGCCACAGTATATCTGCGCAAGTCCAGTTAAGTTCCCCACCATCATCCTTACACAGTTGCTGGTTAACAAAAAAAATCCAAGGTATAGCATGCTATTGAGACTAAAAAAAAGTGATTGTAAACCTTCAGCTTACCCATAATGTACAAGGGTTTAACGCTCATAAATGCACCAAGGCCTACCGGTCATTTGCCTCCCTTAAAGCTCATGTGATATACCCGCAGGAGACTCATTTTACTCCCCACTCGCATTCTTTAGTCCTTCGTACCCACTGGCTTTTATGACCTCAACCTCAATTAAACGCAGAGGTGTTTTAATAGCTTTCCATCTTACTACTCCTTTTACCCTAATCAGAAATTAAGGACCCCGAAGGCAGATACCTTATTTTGACAGACCTCCTACTAGATGCGGAAGCCATAGTTGTATTATATCATGCACCCAACAAAAAGTCTACTTTATCACATGTTTTCTGTAAGAGACGCCTATAAAAACGTGGAATACTACTTGTTTGTGGAGACTAACCATACCCGTATCCTTTATTAGGCAAATCACCTCAGCTTTCCTGCTCTCCTGCAATCAAATTAACCTTATAAGACTCTTGGTGGGAACATTATCCTGCCAGACGCCAATACTTCCACTATGCACACCATAACAAAATGCTTTCTTGAATAGATCATATATTCCTTACTATAGGACCCTTTCCCTTGCTCTTGTCTGTCACCATGCACCCATTACCCTGGGAAGATCATAGTTCTGTCATCACTACTCTATCCTCGTTGGTGCCTACCTCCAAAAGATCCCATCTGGTATATCAATGATAGCATGTCAACTAATCCTGCTCATTGCCAAGATATAGCACTTAAAAAATGATATAACAGCCAATTCCACACCAGATGCATCTCTGCATTATTATGAGGCTCAACTAGCCAATCTTCTGAAATGTCATGCCCTCTTCTGAAATCCCCCTTCTGGGTGACCCGGTCACTAACCACCTTTGGCTCCATCCTTCAGACCACCAGAATCAACCCAGTTACTCGACACTCTCCTGCTCTTTGGGACCATCTTAAAACTTGTGACAACCTCCAATCCGAAGGAAATCCCCTATTTACCCTGTGTTTTCTCTTTTTCTTAGGGCTCATACATTTATGACACACACAGGCATTAATCCTTTCCAGTCACTGAGACTTATGACCTACCCACCTCTGAGTTTTTCTGTTACCTCCAACTTTAACATTTCTTTACTCCACTCATCCCCAAGGACTCCTTTGCCCTATCAATGTCCTTCTTTAAATGCACCTGTAAAAGTAATCCAGATGAGGCCTTTCCTCTCTTCCTTTTGGAATCTCTGCCAATACCCCTCTTTGCATCTCCAAATGGGAAAGAAACCTAGGCGTTATGCTAAATTTGTTTGATTGGTCTTTTATATGGCAAGCCACTAAATCCTCTTCCCACAATATCATAGCTCTGGAAATGAATTATAAGTGTGGCGCCCCCTTGCTTTTTGCATGGGCGCTGCGTTTAAGACTAGTTGGACTGGGAGAGCCAAGTTGCTCTCAGTTGTGATTTGTCTAGGTTATTGACCCATGTCATTCCGGAAAGGTCCACTGCATTCTGGGGATGTCGGGGATGTCGGGGATGTCGTTTAATCCTTGGCCGGCGGTGGGAGCCAGCGGGATTTCTGGCAGATGAAGTCTTCCTCAGCAGCCAATTGGAGAGTTTTCTCCTCACTGTGCATGCTGGGGAGGGGTATGTCTGGGACCTGGGTCAGTGCTTCAGGGTTCTTCTTCACATGTGCGGGGTCCTGGACTCAGGGTGCGGCATCCACCTTCAGGATGTGCGCACCCATGAACCCCGCCGGCGCAGTCCGCCAGGCTAGTTTCCTGGGCCTTCTTAGTCGCAGTCAAGAATCAAGGGGCCCCAGTGATTTACTGGGTCTCCAAAGCTTAAGAGAATCCCAGACGGGGATTCGGTGACTGGGATGCTGGCAGGTATGCTCTACTGCCGCCCGGTGACCTACGCGGAAAAACTACTGGGAGGATTGGCTCTCTCTTAACTGGCCTGTGGCAGAGGCCTAGAGCCAGGCCTGTGAGAGAGACCCGTTCCTCCCAGCTAAGATTCAAGGTGACGCCTCGACTGCCAGGTCTGTGTGAGAGACACCTGTCCGGGGGCACCTTGCCCACTCAGTCTCATAGGAGTGGCGACGTGTGAAAGTTTGTGCTGCTAAGGGCTGATCTGCCTTGCATATATCCAGACCTGACATCGAAAGTTTCTCTTCCCTCAGCAATATATTCTTCCTTCACCAAAGTTGATGTTGGCTAATGTTGGCCTGGAATTAAAGCATTGAGAAAATCTTTGACTGTGTGGACCTCGGTTTTCTGCTAGATCCTTCTGGTGTATCCCTAGACCAAGCTGGGGTAACTTAATTTGCCGATCCAAAATCAAACCAGAGGCTCCTTTGGGGGTAAGCGCTACATAAGGTATTGACCCGGATTGCAAAATAAGTTTCTCAATACTCCCTACTTCTGGTACACACCTGCACATTTGTTGAGAATGTCCCATAGCTAAAACCTTTTGGTCCAACATAGTTACAATTATATCCACCCTTTTTCAAGATGTATGCCTCCATGACCCAACTGTGGCTCTATTAAACAAAAACATTTTTAAAATTTGACAGCTCACAAATTCAAATTACTCCTGCAGGTCACCACAGTTGCTAAACAAAATCATTGCAAAATCATGGAACTCCCCCAACCCATGCCAATTGGCAGTTAAAACATAAAATCACCCAAACAATGATCCATGCCAAAATACAAAATACTACTGAAATCTTTAAGTTTGAGGGACTTTGGAGCCAATGGGTAAAATACTTCCTCCCTGCTTTACCTTGATTACTAACCCACTTAATGCAATGGTAAAGCCCCCTCCCCTTAGCTGATCTCTGCCCCCCCCCACATATCCTAACCCTCTCTACCCCCTGCCCCCTTTTTTGTTTCCCTTTTTTTTTAGCGCCAACTTTTCCCCTTGTTTTCTCCTATGCGACCTCGCCCCAACTACAGAAGCTTCAGATTTTACCTTATGTTAAAATTTGGAGCTTCTAATCCCTTAAGCTTTTCACTTTCCCCATTTTTTTTTTTTATAATTTATAATTGGTGACTCTCTTGAGGAACACATCTGACCATATGATTTTATAGCTGCGAGTTACCCAACCTTTTAGGTTTCCATATAAAACTTTAGGTATACCATGATAGCACTATCTTAAATGTAAAGCTCCCTTCCCCTATCTTCTATGTGTAGTACAAAATGTGTTAACACGATGACAATCAACTGCTATTGAATTTCCGCATTTCACATGTATTCCTTTATCACTCCATACCATTTTCTTTTTATTGCATTCTAGTGCTTTAAAACACTCTGTAGTTCTGGCGAACTGTTTGTAACATGACAAAAATATGAGGACATGTTTGTTTAAAATTATGTACTCTTATTGGTCCTCTTTTTTCTATTCAATAAAACATAAAATAAAAGAAAAACTAATTTAGAACCAATTTAAGTTCAATAAACTATGCTATTGCATAACCATGCTGCTTCCCAAAAAAAAAAAAGCAAATGGTTAGTCAGCAATAAACGTCGATGGTATACATGCAAAACATTTCTATAAGCAGTAGCTTCCTTTAGAATACATATGTTAGCGGACATACGAAATATAATTTCAGTTTCCATTTTTTAGGTTTAGTTCTGCAAGGAATAAATGCACTTCTAGTTAACATGGTGAGGTGCAGGAAAGGCAGCTTTGGGAGTCACAGAGAGATTTAATGATGCAGTGAAACATCATAAAGTATATATTTAAACATTCATTCACTTAGGGAGCTGGAAAGACTTATCTTGTTATTTATTGCTGCACTGCCTCTTATTGCTCATGTCTGTGCTATAAACACTGTGTGAAAAGCAACAAATAATGTGTGTGTCCACTTTCTACATCTGATATAATACTACTGGGTTATAATTTATCAGTGACAGTAATAACAGGCGAGGTGGGAGATGAATATTCAGTGCCAGGAATGTTGACTCAAGAACTGCAGCCATGATCAATGAGCAAGAGAGTTTCTGCCTTAGCATAACATTGCGCATGCTATATATGCCTCTTTGCCGCTCACATTAGATGATGTAGTGTGTATACATCATGTGACCTTTTACACTCCAGTTTATTTTTCTTTGGGATTGCAAGCTTTTAACACCTATTTTCATAAAAACACGATAAAAAGGTTTGTGGTCACTTTAGATGTTAGATGTGGATGATTTACTAAATTAGGACATTTTGTGACCAGGTTCATAAAGATTAAAAAGATTTAAAAAAAAGGGCATTTCATTTGCATGCAGTTGATGAATGAAGTAAATACGACTTCACTATACAAATTAAAAAAAAAAAAACCTTTTATGGATCAACAAAAAATGTACACCAGTTTCCCACATGAGTTATGGAAATCAGAGAAATAAAAAAGGAAAAACAAATAAATTGGTGAAATGACTTTAATTATACTGAATGTATTTCTGAAAATATATTCAAAGCTTGACTAACACTTTAAAATCCATTAGTGTAATATGCTGCTAATGGCTAATGGTTTTCAGGTGCACATCAGCCTGCAAGGCAGTAGTTACTTTTAAGATAATACATTTGTTTCTCTATATTACACTTATTATATCTTCATTTCTGACTTTCTGTAATTATACATTTATTATCAATCACTGTATCCATTATACAGCATTCCAAGTAGAATGTGAAGGCATAGACTATATTAAAATAAAGTGTCCCATCTACAAGTTTAAAGCAACTACTTGAGAATCCACACAAATGAGAAAAGTTTGTAAGAACATGGCTGCACTGGGGTATGCTCATGCTATGGAAAAAGTCTGATTACATCTGTATAAAGAAATATCTTAACCACTCCAGCTCCGGAAGATACTACTCTCTTCATGACCAGGCCATAATGTGCTATTCGGCACTGCACTACTGGTAATTGCGTGGTCATGCAATGCTGTACACAAACAAAATTTATATATATTTTTTCCTACAAACATAACTTGCTTTTGGTGGTATTTGATTACTGCTGTTTTTATTTCTGTGTTTTAGACGAAAAAATTCATACATAAAAAATACAAAAAAGTTTACTTTCTACTATATAAACATATCCAATAAAATAAAATGTCTTCATACATTTAGGCTCCATGCACACTGAAGCTGATAAACTGCAGTTTATTGGCGTTTTGGCTTTTTTTTTTAAAGCCCATAAACTGAACTCTATGTTAGCCTATGTGCCCGTGCACACCTGGGCGTTTTTCAGGGTTAATGAGCTTTGGAGTTTATTGGATTTTTTCTGAACGCCCGAAATTTGCGTTGAAAGTGACATTTTTTGGCGGGGTAAAACGCTAAAAACGCAAACCGCTGAAAAACGCTAAAAACTTACAAAAAACGCCAGCGCTTTTTTATAAAAAAAAAACCGCTGATTAAAGCCCTTGCAAAAACGCTAAAAAACATTGCAAGGCTCCCTGCAAAGATACTGGCGTTTTTTTATAGCTTTTATCAGCTTCAGTGTGCATGGAGCCTTAGGCCTAAATGTATTCTGCTATGTCTTTGGTAAAAAAAAAAAAAAATTCCAATCAGTATATATTGATTGGTTTACATAAAAGTTATAGCAGCTACAAACTTTGCAATATACAGTATACTTGAATGTTTTATTTTATTTTTTATAATGGTAATGGCAGTGATCAGTGACCATATAGTGGGATGGTGGGAAATCTGACACCAACAATTTGTGGTAACTGACTGCCTGCCACTGAAATCACTGAATGACACTAATAAAGTGATTAGTGCCAATAATATACTGTACGCTGACACTGTACTAATGACACTGGCTGGGAAGGTGTTAACACCTGGGGCAATCAAAGGGTTAAATCTATGCTTAACTGTTTACTGTGTGGTGCTTTTAGGGAAAAAAGAACCAGGACATTGTTGCCGTCAGTAGAACGTTTTGTGTTTACATACACAAAGCTGTCTCCTGTCTCTCGCTCTGATGATCGACAGGTCCTGTCCATGAATCATTGGCCTGGAACCAGTGATTGGCATGTGCTGGAGCCAGTGACAGCACATATGAGCGGGCACACGCCCCCTACAAGGAGATATACCATTATATATAGAGATTCTGCACAGCAGGCCTGCACTGTAGCAGTAAATATAATAGGACCATTGTATTAATATAAAGTAATAGACGTATAGATTTTGCGTATCATAACTTGCCAAACACTTTGTGCCTATGAAGAATATCAAAGTCAAAAACTGGTAGAGCAATATCTACTATGACTAAAAACTAGTATAGGTGTCCGTTTATGAAGCAGAGAATTCTATTCACTGCTTCGTTCTCCGGCTATCACAGTAAAGATTGTTCTCCTCTGTGTGCCGGTTTATCAAGCGGAGAAGATCGATTCACCCTTGAAGAAATTAAGTGATCTTCCAACGCTTCTAACAGGGGAGAACGGCCCTTAAAGGGTCACTAAAGGAAAAAAAAATTTTTTATGAAATGACTGTTTACAGGGTATAGAGACATAAAAGTTAACTGATTCCTTTTCAAAATGATTACAAATAGATAAAAATCAATCATATAATGTGCCTGCAGGTTAGATTCACTTTTGAACTGGCTTCATGTTTCTGCAAAGTAGAAATAGACACAAAACAAAAACAAACAAATGCAGGGCAGTGTTTTGTTTTTAAAATGAATCTAAATGTTTCTGGTAAATTTAAAGCTCCATTCACACCTAGGCGTTTTGTCGCCCTACGCCCGACGCTGTAGCAGGCTGAAATACGCTGGAGGGGCTTACATCGGCGTAGAGATGTGAACCATCTCCATAGTCGACAAACGCTGAAACGCTGTACGCCTGAAGCTCAAAACAAGTCCCGGACCCTTTTTTTCAGGCGTCTTCGGCGTTCGGGCATAGCCGACAATGCTAAAATCACCCCTCCAGCGAAAAACAAGGGAGAGACTTGTCGCCGCAAATTGCAGGGACAAAACGCTGATTTCATGTCGCCGCAATACCCTGCATACCGCCTACGCCTAGGTGTGAATGCAGCCTTAGACACACAGTAATGACAGCTTAAACCATCGTGAGAAAGCTCCTGTGGTTATAAGGAGACAGACAAGCAGGAAGTGTGGAGAACAGAGCAGGATTACAGCAACTTCAAAGCAAAAACGAATTATAAGGACATGAAACCAGTACTGCAGTAAGGTAAAGGAAGCTATTTAGCTAAAAACAAAAATCCCTTAGTGATCCTTTAATACTGGAATCTCGTGAGACTTTACGAGATTACAGTACCAGAAATTCACAGAAACACGAGATGTCAGTTTATTGAGCAGTGATAAATTATCACCTCTCATTACACCAGTGCTTCTCAAATAGTGGGGCGTGCCCCCCAGGGGGGCCGCGAGGCTCCGTAAAGGGGGGCTTGTTTAACCACTTCCCGCGCGGCCAATAGCCGATTTACGGCAGGGAAGTGGTTATGAAATCGTGACTAGACGTTCTCAAACGCCTAGCACGATTTCAATGCCGCGCGCGCCCGTGGGGGCGCGCAGCGCGGCGATCGGTGATGCGGGGTGTCAGTCTGACACCCTGCACCTCCGATCTCGGTAACGAGTCTCCGGCGGAGCCTCGTTACCACGTGATCAGCCGTGTCCAATCACGGCTGATCACGATGTAAACAGGAAGAGCCGCCGACGGCTCTTCCTCACTCGCGTCTGACAGACGCGAGTACAGGAGAGCCGATCAGCGGCTCTCCTGACAGGGGGGGTTCGCGCTGATTGTTTATCAGCGCAGCCCCCCCTCGGATCGCCACACGGACCACCAGGGAAATAAAAAAAATACAAAAGAAAATACAAAAAAAAATAAAAAAAAAAAAAAAAAATGACAAAAAAAAAAAGACAAAAAAAAAGGGGGGGCAGTAAAAAAAAATGATGCCAATCAGTGCCCACACATGGGCACTGATTGGCAACATTGATCCATCAGTGCCACCCCTCAGTGATCATCAGTGCCACCCCAGTGTCTGTCAGTGCCACCCCACAGTGCCAATCCATGCCCAGTGCCCACCTACCAGTGCCCACCTGTGCCACCTATCAGTGCCCACCTGTGCCGCCTATCAGTGCCCACCTGTGCCGCCTATCAGTGCCCACCTGTGCCGCCTATGAGTGCCCACCTGTGCCTCCTATCAGTGCCCACCTGTGCCGCCTATGAGTGCCCATCTGTGCTGCCTATGAGTGCCCAGTGCTGCCTATGAGTGCCCATCAGTGCCGCCCATGAGTGCCCATCAGTGCCGCCCATCAGTGCCCAATACCAGCGCCGCCTATCAGTGCCCATCAGTGCTACCTAATCAGTGCCCATCAGAACTACCTCATCGGTGCCCATCAGTGCCACCTCATCGGTGCCCATCAGTGCCACCATATCAGTGCCCATAATTGAAAGAGAAAACATACTCATTTACAAAAAAATTAACAGAAAAAAATAAAAAACTTTATTTTTTTTTCAAAATCTTCGCTCTATTTTTAGTTGTTGCACAAAAAAAAAAACGCAGAGGTGATCAAATACCACCAAAAGAAAGCTCTATTTATGGGGAAAAAAGGACGCCAATTTTGTTTGGGTGCAGTGTAGCATGACCGCGCAATTGTCATTCAAATTGCGACAGTGCTGAAAGCTGAAAATTGGCTTGGGCGGGAAGGTGCGTAAGTGCCTGGTATGGAAGTGGTTAAAAGATATAAAAAAACGAAAAAAAAAAATATTAACCCAGGAATTGGATAACAAGCTAATCCCCGTGTTTATGTACACGTGACTGCGCATGCTCCTCCCTTTCGAGGAGAACAGACCCGATTGGATAGACATGATGCTCTATCCTGATTGGCCAAACCCGCCCGTGTGACTTTTAGACCCGGAAATCGGTCCTCTGTATAGAAAAACGCCTGAAAGAAAGGAGTCGAACACACATAAAAGGGGACACCGCCGAATCAGCCAAAAAAGGTCAGTGTTCTGATGAATTCACAGTCGCGCGGGGGGCGCGAAATGTTTTCTTCTTCCTAGGGGGGGCATGACAGAAAATAATTGAGAAGCACTGCATTACACTGACAGACCGCGTGGTTAATGTAATTAAAATAAAGGAGTCCCCCTGCATAATATATATATATATATATATATACACACACACACATACACTATATATACACATTTATATACACACACACACACACACATATATATATATATATATATATATATATATACACACACACACACACAAATATTACAGGGGGACATGGTTACAGTGTTGGGGGGTCTGAACGAGGTAGAAAGAAGTTAAAAATCTTCCTCCTTCCTCCTCAGAACCCCCGGGATTCCCTCTTCACTCCCCGTTTCTCCACCTCTGAGATGGTGAATCGGGGAGTGTGAATTCTGACTCAGATCACCAGTGAAGCTCTCAGATCGCAGCTTCATAAACTGGCCGTTTGTGTCAGTCTATGAGACTTCACTGTGTATAGAGATAATTGGTGGGAGAACAAATGCAAACACTTCTCCCCCCGCTTATCACCGTTTCATAGACTGTTTATGGGCTGTGATCCTTGGGATCACCACTGTTCACTGCTTCATAAACGGACACCACAGTGTGAAACACGTCATCTTGACCGGTGTACTGTGACTTGTAATGCTGTTGGATTTTAGAATAAAGGCAATTTTATTCGGAGTGTGGCTGTCCAGAAGAAATGCTTTTTTTGCCTAGAGCAATAGTTTTTAAAGAGTTTAAAGACAAACTGCTGCTAAAAAATAACAGCAATATTAACCACTTCCTGTCTAAACTATTGCAAAAATGATAGCCAGGCAGGACTTTCGTCAATCGGGGTGGACGTCATATGATGTCCTTCCTAATTGTGCCTGGGGCCATGCTGCAGCGATCTGTCACTGACTATGTGACAAAGCCAATCAAAGTTGGATCAGTGTACCGGCCCAGTACTAGCTATGACTAAGCACTGAAGCTACAGTGCGAAATGTTAGCTTTTGTTCCAATTTTTTTGCTGTGGCATGTTTATTTTTGTGATCGATTTTAATTAAAAAGAACATTTTTGGAGTGCGGCTGTCCAACTTCTCTTTGTATTTTTGCATCACCATTGCATTGCCAGCACCCATGGTTTGGTTTCAGTGAAGAGGTTCTTTGAAGACTACTGAGCGGTAATTTTTTTCTCTACTGTATTCTTCTCGTCACAGTGTGTTTAAGAAAAAAAAAATGGAAAACATTATTACTTTTTTTTTTATTATTTTCACTAGTCAGTATCCCTGATTACCACCACACCCGTTTTACAAGGCTGTACTGCACTGGTGACCGAATGTGAATATATTGTATTTTTTTGTTTATTTCTCCACCGGGAGAAGACAGTGGTTATTGGACCCCCGGTACATACGGCGGTCCCGGTGGCTTTAGGAGCCATCCGTGCTGAGGGGGCGGTGGTTCGTTTTTGTCCGCCCCTTCCGGATCACTCCCAGCCAATGCGCGCACTCGCCTGCAGTGTCATTTCCTCCTCCTGTGTAAACACAGGAGGAGGAAGTGATGTGATCCCTGCTCTGTGTTTTTTTCAACCGCCGCTGAGGAGAGATCACATCTCACAGTAAGTCTGCACAACACTACACTGACACCAGGACACGCAGGCACACTTAACCCCTTGCAATCACCCTCCCCCACTCCCCCCTGTCACAGTGTCACTGAATGCAGTAATCATATATGTATGATTACTGCATTTAGTAGCAGTGTGACAGGCAGTTAGTGTTAGGTTCAGGGTAGCCCCCGCACCCCCCTAATAAAGTTTTAACCCCTTGATCACCGCCCTAGTTAACCGTTTCACTCCCTATTGCCAGCGTCACTAAGCGATCATTTTTCTGATTTAGTATCGCTGTCCCCGCTAGGTAGCTATTTTTTTTTTATTGTGATTTTTTTTTTTCTAAAGACATGTGGCTAAATAAATTTTGGCCTAAATGTTTGACTAAAATTTAGTTTATTTGATTTTTCTTATAACAAAAAGTAAAAAATATTGTTTTTTTTTTCAAAAAAATCGCAGAGGCTTTCAAATTCCACCAAAAGAAAGCTATGTGTGGGAAGAAAAGGACACGATTTTTGTTTGGGAGCCACGTCGCACGACCGCGCAATTGTCTGTTAAAGCGACGCAGTGCCGAATTGTAAAAACCCCTTGGGTCATTTAGCAGCGTATTGGTCCGGTCCTTAAGTGGTTAAAGGGTCACTAAAAGCAAAAGTAATGTTTTGCATTATAACTAGGTTGATACCTGTTGAAATCGAGCTGTTTTATTCACCTCTGTCACTCTTGAATCGTTATTCTCATTGACTTCCTGGTTTGCGGTGCGCATTCATTCTTGCTACATCACGGCCTAATGGGAACTACAGTTCCCATTAGGCTTAGCCTCCGTGCCTGTGAGGGATAAGAGAGCATTTTCACGCAGGGCTGTAGTCATGGGGAGGGGGTGAGCACATTCTGCTTTCCACCATGCAAAACAGCTCAGATGCTGGTGGAAAGCAAGAAGAGGAGAGACAGGAAATGGCATTTTCAAACCTGGATTACTGTATTTTGGAGGTCAAAAGGAAAAACGAGGTAAGTGATATTTAAATGCTCTAGCTTACAGCAATCAATTGATCTAATAAAAAACGAACCTTTAGTGTTCCTTTAATGCAGGGGTGTCAAACAGGCGGCCCTCCAGCTGTTGCAAAACTACAAGTCCCATGAGGCATTGCAAGGCTAACAGTTACAAGCATGACTCCCACAGGCAGAGGCATGATGGGACTTGTAGTTTCGGAACAGCTGGAGGGCCGCCAGTTTGACACCCCTGCTTTAATGCATAGGATGCATTAAGGTGAAAACATTTACCTTTACAACCCCTTTAATTGTATACACTTTAAAACTCTTTCCTATGTACAGTTTACAAATGTATATGTAAAAGTATATGAAGACACCCATATTTTCTGATTGTGGTGTGTGTCCTGTTTAACCACTTAAGGACCGCCGCATGTACATTTACTTTGGCACAATGGCACTGACAGGCACTTCAACGTATATATACTTTGGTGCCTTGAGGTGGGTCGGGGGTCCGATCGGGACCCCCCCGGTACATGCGGCTGTACGAGCGATCCGGGATGAGGGGGCGGCTATTTTTGTCCGCTCCCTCCGGATCGCTCTCAGCCAATGCGCGCGCTCCCCCGCCCTGTCACTTCCTCCTCCTGTGTAAACACAGGAAGGAGGAAGCGATGTGATCTCTCCCTCTGCGGTTTTTTCAACCACCGCTGAGGAGAGATCACAACACAAGTAAGTCTGCACTAACACTACACTGACACACACTACATATAGGCACATTTAACCCCCCCCGATCGCCCCCCCCCCTCCCCCCTGTCACAGTGTCACTGAATGCAGTAATCATACATGTCTGATTACTGTATTTAGTGTCAGTGTGACAGGAAGTGTGACAGTCAGTGTTAGGTCCTGGGTAGCCCCCGTAGCCCCCCTAATAAAGTTTTAACCCCTTGATCACCGCCCTAGTTAACCCTTTCACTCCTTATTGCCAGCATCACTAAGCGATCATTTTTCTGATCGCTGTATTAGTGTCGCTGTTCCCGCTAGGTAGCCAATTTTTTTTTTATTGCGATTTTTTTTTACTAAAGACACGTGGCTAAATAAATTTTGGCCTAAATGTTTGACTAAAATTTAGTTTATTGATTTTTCTTATAACAAAAAGTAAAAAATATTGTTTTTTTTTTTCAAAAATGTCGCTCTATTTTTGTATATAGCGCAAAAAATAAAAATCGCAGAGGCGATCAAATACCACCAAAAGAAAGCTCTATTTGTGGGAAGAAAAGGAAGCGAATTTTGTTTGGGAGCCATGTCGCGCGACCGCGCAATTGTCTGTTAAAGCGACGCAGTGCCGAATCGCAAAAACCCCTTGGGTCATTTGGCAGCATATTGGTCCAGGTCTTAAGTGGTTAATATTGTCACAGTAACTGTGGTTTACCTTCTTATTTTCTCTTTATGCAAGCTTTCCAGTCTATTGGCTGAAAACAATTTACTATCAGGCTTATTAACCCCTTCCATACAGGGCATTTTCACCCCCTTCCTGCCCAGACCAATTTTTAGTTTTCAGCGCTGTTGCACTTTGAATGACAATTGCGCGGTCAGGCAACACTGTACCCAAATAAATCGTTATGTTTTTTTCCCCACACAAATAGAGATTTCTTTTAGTGGTATTTGATCATTTCTGCGGTTTTAATTTTTTGCGCTATAAACAAAAGAAGAGCGACAATTTAAAAAAAAACACAATATTTTTTTCTTTTTATTTAATACATATCACAATATTTTTTTTAAAAAACTTTTTTTCCCCTCAGTTTAGACCGATACGTATTCTTCTACGTATTTTTGGTAAAAAAAAACGCAATAATCGTATATTGATTGGTTTGCGCAAAAGTTATAGCATCTACAAAATAGGTGATAGATTTATGGTATTTTTATTTTTATTTTTTTACTAGTAATGGCGGCGATCTGCGTTTTTTTTTTGTGACCGTGACATTGCGGTGAACATATCGGACACTTTTGACACGTTTTTGGGACCATTCACATTTACACAGCGATTATTGCTATAAAACTGCACTGATTACTGTGTAAATGTGACTGGCAGGGAAGGGGTTAACACTAGGGGGTGAGGAAGGGGTTAAAATGTGTCCTAACGTGTGTTCTAACTGTAGGGGGAGGGGGACTCACAAGGGGAGGAGACCGATGTGTGTTCCTCTGTACTGGGAACACACATCGATCTCCTCACCGCTGACAGGAGGTGGATCTGTGTGTTTACACACACAGATCCACACTCCTGACGTGATTTCCGGAAATCGCGGGTCCCCGGCGGCAATCGCAGCCGTCAGGCACGCGCGCGGGATCGCGGGTGGTGCCGCGCGCGCGCGCCCTAGCACGCCGTGAAGACAGGACGTTGAGCAACGTCCAGTCTCATCGGCGAGGGGATGACCATAGCGTCATTTCCCTATGGGCCGGAATTGAAGGGGTTAAATAATACAGTCAATGAGCAAACTTGTACTGCAGCTATAACAATAAAAATTATATTGGACTAGTCTGGCATCAGTATAGTGAATTCTGATTGTTTGCTATAAGTAACTGCATTTTAGTCTTTGCAGTATTTATGAAATATGACCAAGTATAGCAAATTCATTTTATCTAGTAGTTAGCAGTCATCAAGCAGGTATACCGACATGCAGTCACCGGATAGGGAGAAACAATTTACAAATCTGTTCATTTTATAAGATAATGAAAATATGGAGCAGCAGGCATTCTCATGAAAGTTGGTTAATGTAATAATATGATCAACAGTGCCAATTGTGAGCAGAGGGCAGAGAGCACACTTCTTAGTCGGTCATTTGTGCTGGAAGTTACAAATTACATTAAATATATGAATAAATATAGACATCTAGAATTTATAATAAATTACACCTTCCCTTTTAATGTGTACAGAGTGAGAAGATCAATCCAGACACAGAGGGAATGACTGAACATGAGCATGACCTAAGTACTGCAATCAACAGCTGCATGACATTGCTAATTACATGCATTGTGATGTGCTCTTGCTGACCACGGGAACAAACAAGCTAATGTGTGTTAATTATGATATTATTGGAACTTGCCCATTTGCCAGTGCCCATTTATCCTTGTAAAGTATAATATACTAACATGACTATGTGTTTGTCATAGTAACACAAACATGCTCCCTGTAATTTTGATGTGTTAAGGGCTCAGTTGCAAAAAAAAAAAAAAAAAAGCTTCTCATTACATATATAGTATATGATTTGATATATATATTCAGAAAGCATTTACAGAAGAGAGCAGCATGTCGTTAACAGCTGTGAGCTTTCCGGAGAGCCAATCTTAGATTCAGGCTAGAGTGAATACAACACAATCTACCTTACTATGTAATAATGGGCATGACAAATATCATATACCACAAGGCAAAAGAGAAACTTAACGGACCCTATACATTCTTCGTATGTAAATGGCTGGATCAGAGATATAATTAGGCACGTAATACAACACAAGTTGGTTACCATATTCTTATATATGTTGTTTTAATCAATATTGTCTGATTTCCTGGGAAAAAAGTGCAGTAGTTCATTCATTGTTTAGCACGCTTGCCATCAGATCACAAGATGCTTGTTGACCTGTTCATACTTTAGCATGTCATTTAGAATTTTCTCTGCTGGCTTAATACTATAGCAAAGCAATTGTTTCCGTCAAGCCGTGGCCATTTGTCTCTATCAAGCCATGGCCATTAGCAATGCTGGAATGAAACATGAAATCTAAAGAACAACTGGGAATTCAACCAACACTCTTATGATTAACCATGTGCATTCCTTAGTTTAGTAATGTAAATGTGTCAAGGTTTACAGATTTGTGCCAGCTTGGCACAAATTGGCACAAATTGGAGCACAAATATATGCAGATTATAAACAAACTGCAGCAGTATTTTCCAGCCAGTAGCAAACATAGGGGGTTCGATTTACTAAAAGGCAAAAAGACAGTGCACTTTGCAAATGCAGTTGCACTCATTTTCCCCAGAGTTTAGTGAGTGCGGTGAAACTTTACTTTGTAAAGAATACCCAATAAGGTGCAAAGAAAATGACATGATTGGATGATGGAAATCAGTAGAGCTTCACCACATATTAAGCTTTGTGGAATAAGTGCAATTGCACTTGCTAAGTTCACTGTCTATTCGCCTTTAGTAAATCAACCCCACAGATTACTACGATGCCAGATAATGACAGTTTGTGCTGATCTGAGCTACTTAGTCCATTCAAATGGAGCACGACTCTAAGGCCGTGTACACACGATCAGACATGTCCGATAAAACTTGTCCGGCGGACCGTTTTCATCGGACCAGGCTGAAGTGGTCTGTTGGTCTGATGTGCGTACACACCATCGGACCAAAATCCCCTCGGACCAGAACGCCGTGACGTAGAACACAATGACGTGATGAAAAAATGAAGTTCAATGCTTCCAAGCATGCGTCGACTTGATTCTGAGCATGTGCGGGTTTTTTGTCCGATGATTTTGTGTACCAACCATCGAACCTGTCCGACGGACAGGTTTCCAGCATGTTTTCAAGCATGTTTTGAAACTTTGGTCCGCTGGAAAACGGTCCGTTAGGCCGTACACACGATCAAACATGTCCGTTGAAACTGGTCTGCGGACCAGTTTCAGCGGACATGTTTGATCGTGTGTACGTGGCCTTAGGCCCCATTCACACACAGGCAGAAAGTCATGCAATTTTTCCTGCAAATTTTGCAGTATTTTTTACTGCATTTTTGCCACTTTTTTGTACAGGTCAAGAGGTCACCAATGTAAAAAGCAGAAAAAATGCCCAAATCTGCCTAAAAAAAAGTCCCAGAACGTGTTTGAGCTTCAGGCGTTTTGGAGTTGAGATGTGAACCAACTCCATAGAGAATAGATTTTTTTCCCCTCCAGCACTTGTAGCCTTAGGCTTCAAGCTATAAAAACGCTCAGGTGTGAATGGGTTCTTACTTCTAGCAACAAACACATAGCATAGGGTAGTAACATGTAATGAAAACTCCAGGTAGGACCTTATATACCCAGCAATACAACTTTTTAATGTAAATCCCAATGGACTATATAAAATATTGTAGTTATACACGACAAATATATTATACTATACTGTATTGGTAGGTGTTGCAAAACAATAGGGTGGCAGGTTAATTTAACGTTAGACTAAGGCTCCATTGACACTTGTGCAACTTTGAAATTGTGTGATTTCCAGTGTGACTTTACATTGCAACTTTGATGCAACTTTGTATGTGATGGTCAAGGAGTGGGCAGCTGCGACATCCTTAACAATCAGTGAATAGCGGGTTGTAAAGGAGCGGGTGGCCGATGCATTCTTAAAGGAGCTGTAAATTTTAAAAAAAATTCACCTTAATGAAATCTATACAATAAAAGGTGAAAAAATATCTGGTGTTGCCGCCCCCCCCCCCCCCCCGAGCCGCCGTTTTACTTACCTGACCCGTCGAAAGTCCTGTGCGGTCCCGAGATCCTCTTCGCCGCTCAGCCTGGCAGCTGATTGGCTAGAGCGGATGGATTGAGAGCAGCGCAGCCATAATCTGGCACTGCTGTCAATCACATCCAGTGACGTGCCGTGCCGAGGGGCGGGGCCGAGTGATATAGTGAGCACCTATGGCAATTACTGACCACCATGCGAGCTCTCGCAAGACTGTGGTTAGTAATTGCGGGAAGGACCACAGACAGGTGCTGAGGGACCCCAGAAGATGTAGATCGGGGCCACGCTGTGCAAAACAAACTGCCATGTTTGTTATTTGAAAAGGAAAAAACAATTCCTTTACAAACGCTTTAACAACCAATGACTCATCAGTTGTCTGTGGAATTTCCCACCAACAGCTGAATGTAAACAAAAGAATGCCTGTATTAGGCGGGAAAGCGTTGGGGGAGGGAGACTCTCCCAAAGCACCTTGTCACCATGTTGATAAAGACAAGACCCCGCGGACCAGGGTTGTGGGGATGCAGGGGTTGACTTATCAGAAATTGGATGCTCCCTTAACAAGAAGGCCCTCTTATCCCGCCCCCATGTGAATGAGCATGGGGTACATAGTACCCCTACTCATTCACAATAAAGACAGGAGCCAGTTTTTGACAAGCTAGACATGGTTTAAAAAAGTAAGTCATAGTCAAAATAAGATGGACAGGACCTGTCAGCATGAACAGAGCTCTAGAAAGGGCTTCCAATGGCTTATTTGTTTGGGACTTAAAGACAGGAGCATCCTCTACCAAAATTTTAAGTGCCTTAAGGCTCGATTCACACCTATGCATGTTGCTTTTGAGCGTTTTTGCAGTGATTGCTGCGTTTTTAGATTTTGCCGCGATTTGAGTTTTTTTTTTAGCCACCAATTTTTATTTTTTTACATTTCCTTTAACAACCAGCTATAATCAGGTAAAAGAAAAAAAATGCAAATTGCGGCAAAAAACGTGGTACTTGCACTTTGGATGCTGGTCCATTGAATTCTATTACATGTAAAACGCTGCTTTTTGCAGGGAAAAAAGTCCCTGACCCTTTCCAAAAACGCAGAGGCACAAAAAAGCATTGATGTGAACATGTTCCATAGGAAACCATGTTAAAAAATTTGCCTGCATTTCTGCAAAATGCATCAAAAAAGCATTAGTGTGAATGGAGCCTAAGGCAGGACACTGCAGGATCCACAGTGGGAACCATTCCTGCACAAAATCTTCACTAAACAGATACAACTTCAATAAGAGTTTATCAAAATGTTTTCCAATCTCCAAAAAGAAAAGGAGAGAAAAGTACAGTGCCTGCCGCCGAGAATGTGTTTTTAGTACGCCAGCATCGCGCTGAATCTCGGCGACAGGCTGCCGATATCTCGCACTCGCTGGAATAGTAAAAGCACATTCCAGCGAGTGCGTCATAGAAGCGACGGGGATCCGACGCGGATTCCCGCCAATTCTACACGTGGGCGGAGTTTGTTATGAATCCTGAAGGAGAAATCCCCGCCGGATTTTTAAAGAAAAATCCGGCATGGGTTCCCCCCTCAGGAGCATAACGGGCCCTTAGGTCTGTTATGGGTTGTAAGGAGACCCCCTACGCCGAAAAAACGGCGTGGGGGTCCCCCCACAATCCATAACAGACCCGTATCCAAAGCACGCCGGCCGGCCGGTCAGGAAGGGAGTGGGGGCGAGCGAGCGCCCCCCCCCCCTCCTGAGCCGTACCGGGCAGCATGCCCTCAACATGGGGGGGTTAGGTGCTCTGGGGCAGGGGGCGCACTGCGGCCCCCCACCCCAGAGCACCCTGTCCCCATGTTGATGAGGACAGGGCCCCTTCCCGACAACCCTGGCCGTTGGTTGTCGGGGTATGCGGGCAGGAGGCTTATCGGAATCTGGAAGCCCCCTTTAATAAGGGGGCCTCCAGATACCGGCCCCCCACCCTAAGTGAATGAGTATGGGGTACATTGTACCCCTACCCATTCACCTGCAAATAAAAAGTGTAAACACAAATAAACCACACAGGGTATTGAAATATTTTATTAATTGGCCGCCGGGGGGGGGGGGGGGTGTATGATCGCTTTTATAAAAGCGCCCCCCTCCGGCGGGCTTCTGTGGGGGGTGGGTGCCGCCGTCTGGTTCTCTTCCGCCGCCGGGGGGGCGCTTTGATAAAAGCGCCCACCACCCGGCGGGCTTCTTTCGACGTCTTCGGCGGCTGGGGGGTCTTCTCCCGCTCTCCGGGGGTCTTCTCCGCTCTCCGGGGGTCTTCTCCGCTCTCCGGGGGTCTTCTCCGCTCTCCGGGGGTCTTCTTCTTCTTCTTCAGGACTCGCCGCCGCTAACTTTGTGTGTTAGCTCAATTACTAGCGGCGGCGAGTCCCCTCCTCTGTGACGTCGTCTTCTTCTTCTTCTACAGATGTTGACGCAACGCTTCCTTCCGCTGTTATGCCGGGCGCGCGGCTCGCAGCGAGTTATATAGGCCTGTCTTGTGACGTCGCAGTCCCATCATGCTCCGGTAGGTACCACGTGCTACCTACCGGAGCATGATGGGACTGCGACGTCACAAGACAGGCCTATATAACTCGCTGCGAGCCGCGCGCCCGGCATAACAGCGGAAGGAAGCGTCGCGTCAACATCTGGAGAACAGAAGAAGAAGAAGAAGAAGAAGAAGACGTCACAGAGGAGGGGGCTCGCCGCCGCTAGTAATTGAGCTAACACACAAAGTTAGCGGCGGCGAGTCCTGAAGAAGAAGACCCCCGGAGAGCAGGAGAAGACCCCCGGAGAGCAGGAGAAGACCCCCAGAGAGCAGGAGAAGACCCCCAGAGAGCAGGAGAAGACCCCCAAAGAGCAGGAGAAGACCCCCAGAGAGCAGGAGAAGACCCCCAGAGAGCAGGAGAAGACCCCGGAGAGTGGGAGAAGACCCCCCAGCCGCCGAAGATGTCGAAAGAAGCCCGCTGGGTGGTGGGCGCTTTTATCAAAGCGCCCCCCCCGGCGGCGGAAGAGAACCAGACGGCGGCACCCACCCCCCACAGAAGCCCGCCGGAGGGGGGTGCTTTTATAAAAGCGATCATACACACCCCCCCCCGGCGGCCAACTAATAAAATATTTCAATACCCTGTGTGGTTTATTTGTGTTTACACTTTTTATTTGCAGGTGAATGGGTAGGGGTACAATGTACCCTATACTCATTCACTTAGGGTGGGGGACCGGTATCTGGGGGCCCCCTTATTAAAGGGGGCTTCCAGATTCCGATAGGCCTCCCGCCCGCATACCCCGACAACCAACGGCCAGGGTTGTCGGGAAGGGGCCCTGTCCTCATCAACATGGGGACAGGGTGCTCTGGGGTGGGGGGCCGCAGTGCGCCCCCTGCCCCAGAGCACCTAACCCCCCCATGTTGAGGGCATGCTGCCCGGTACGGCTCAGGAGGGGGGGGCGCTCGCTCGCCCCCACTCCCTTCCTGACCGGCCGGCGTGCTTTGGATACGGGTCTGTTATGGATTGTGGGGGGACCCCCACGCCGTTTTTTCGGCGTAGGGGGTCTCCTTACAACCCATAACAGACCTAAGGGCCCGTTATGCTCCTGAGGGGGGAACCCATGCCGGATTTTTCTTTAAAAATCCGGCGGGGATTTCTCCTTCAGGATTCATAACAAACTCCGCCCACGTGTAGAATTGGCGGGAATCCGCGTCGGATCCCCGTCGCTTCTATGACGGCTTTGTCTCCATCGCGGCAAGCCAGCTCGGCGCTGGCTCCCGCGATGGGGCTCGTAGGTGGTCAATCTCGCCGAGAAAGGGAGCGAGATTGACACAATATCCCAGTCACCTACTGTAGGTGCAAAAAGAAAGTGATTGTGGTCTTAGGAGTTTTAAATGACCCAAGACTGGAAACCACATGGATAAAAGCAACAGACTGATCCTGTAGTTTCAGAGTGCTGCACTGCAAAGCAGAAATTATCTCCTTTGATTTGGGTGCAATAGTAATAGCCTGAAACTGCTCAGGGGTAAGCTCATCAGTCAAGGATTAACCAAACTAAGAATCAGAGTCTCTGCAGCCAGTGGTTTATAAGCCACTAAAGCTACAGGGAGATCATATCAGTTTTGCACGACTGTGGTAAAAACTTCATCTGAAAGAGAAGAGGGTCCAGCCTCACCCATTGGAGCTTCAAACAGTTCCAGTGATGTTAGTAGGATGTGGGTTGGGGTCCCCAGAGCAACATGACTATCCCCTTCCTTAAATCAAACATATTGCAACTGTATGTCAGGTAAGGCAAAATACTGTATCAGTTTAGGGTAAGAGGCAAGGCCTCGGGTACTCAAAGAAGCAGCTGAGGTTTAGATTGCCAGAAGTGACCAAAGTCACTGTAGATGGGAAGTGGGGATATCTTGAAGAGCAAAGTTTGACTAGTTCTTGGCAAACAGGAGCAGCAGTGGTGTAATGCTTTGACGCTGCATGGTGAGAGCACAGATTGGCTGTGTGCGACTTATGTCATGATGAGGTTAGTGCTCAGTCACACAGCATCAACCCCTTCTGTGGTAAAACCAGCAGGGACAGGGAAAAAAGGCACCAAGTGATTTAAGTAATTAAGGTAGCTCCCAGTACCAGGTTTGACTGGCCTACTTGCTAAGCGAGAAATCAGACAAACATTGATAAAATGCTAGAGGCTCTGGACCTGAAGAGTCCTCCTCAGCTAACTTCCATCAGAATGGAATCTGTTAAGTGCCCCACCTTGAACCCATTGTGTTCTTTCCTGGCTATCCCCACAAAGCCAAGCTCAGGACAAACACGCTGTAGAGTTGCAGATAAAAAAGCTCCAGCAGCAATGTAGAGAATAAAAAAATTGAAATCTTTAACTCAGCAATATAGACATTTATCCTCCTATAAACAGTATAGACAGTAAAAGAACCTAAGGCATGTTGGTACCGTGTTTCCCCGAAAATAAGACGTACTCCGAAAATAAGCCGTAGCGGGATTTCGACGCAAGATAGAAATATAAGACACCCCTCCGAAAATAAGACGTAGCGATGTAGTGTCGAATCTCCGAAAATAAGATGTAGTGTCGAATCTCCGAAAATAAGATGTAGTGTCGAATCTCCGAAAATAAGATGTAGTGTCGAATCTCCGAAAATAAGATGTAGTGTCGAATCTTGTAGTGATATCTTGTAGTAGTACAACCAGACAAGATGAGTGCAAAAAGAAAGAGTTATTCTGTTGAGTACAAGAAAGGAATTGTGGAGGACTCCCGAGGCAAGAATCTTACGGCTTTTTGCAAAGAGAAGAAGTTGGATATCCGAATGGTCCAAAAATGGCGTGCAGAATACGATAATCTCAGTCTACAGGTGGACAGAGGAAATGCTAAGAAGCGCAAGTGTGGTTCAGGTAGGCAACCTTTATTTTCTGTAATAAAAATAAGACACCCCCCGAAAATAAGCCATAGTGTGATTTCTTGAGGAAAAAAAAATATAAGACAGTGTCTTATTTTCGGGGAAACACGGTAGCTGGAGCAAGCCTACAGTTTGCCAGTGTCCAATCCCCCTGTTGTCAGCAGTATAACATGATGGTTAAAGACTTCCTGTGTGGCCAAGAAATAATTTATTACTTAAAGAAAAAAAATCTGGTTAATACAGACTATGTACGTCAGAAATTGCACACTTGAGATGATATGCTCTTAAAAAAAAAAATTACAAAAAAATTACATTTAGCACCCCCACCTTCCTCCTATTATAGTTCCCCCTACAGCTGTCAAAATTACATCAGGAAATTGCTATTACATAACGAATGCAAACTGTGTAATGCCCCTGTGTAAAATGATACTTGCAGAAAGTCTGCAGTTGTCGGTAACACAGTGCAACAACGAACTGTTACATTTTATTTCCCAGTTCATTTATATGTAGATCAAAGTTGTGATCATTGATCTTTATTAGATGTGCAGAAAATGGAAAAAGTTGTTAAGTTTTGGCTAGATTCTTTAAGTTACTAATTTCATCTTATTATGGAATTCATTTAGTTTGGTTTCGTAATTCATTTAATTTAGATTTGTTTTAATAAAATTTCATGTTTTGTGCGTTAAAATTTGTTTCATTTATTGATATTCTAACAATTATAATTCGGATTGGTTGAAAAACTACCAATTTAAATTCTGTGTGAAGAAATAGCTGGTTGTTAAGCAGCTAGTCGGGAAGCCAGCTGCCCGCGTCCCTAACTGACCGATGAATGTAAAGATAAAGAATGAATGATATGGGAAAAACTGTGCATAGGAAAGGTAAGTAGATGGTGAAGGACTGCAGCCCCCCCTAATTCGATGCCCCAAAAGGGGTACTGAAGGAGTATGTGATGTGTGTGGCGCTGTCCACAGGATTCCTAAATAAACTGTGTAGGAAACCACTAAACACGTGATCTAATTACCGTATTTATCGGGGTATTGCGCGCTCCGGCGTATAGCGCGCACCCCTAAAGTGGACCCGCATTCCTGTGGAAAAAAGATTTTTGTACTTACAGTTTTGGTGTCTTGCGCAGCGTCCATCGGCGGCCTCGTCGGGTCCGGCGTCTGTCTGCGGCTTCGGGTGTCATTTCTCGGGTCCGGCATCCTTCTGCGGCATCCTCCGCACTCGATCCCCGCGCCGAGTTTGAATACTGTGCCTGCATATACCGAGCGCAGTACACTCGTGTATAGTCAGGCAGGCTCGGCTACTCTTGTGCTCACGTCCTGTACGTCCAGGACGTGAGTGCGAGAGGAGCTGAGCCTGCCCGACTATACACGAGTGTACTGCGCGCAGTATTCAAACTCTGCGCGGGAAAGCGGGTATCCGCGTATATCGCGTACCCACGATTTTGCCTTGATTTTCAGGGCAAAAAAGTGTGCGGTATACGCCGATAAATACGGTATCTGCTCAGGTGAAACATAAAAAATAAATAAATAAAATAGAATAAATAGATCGCCAATAGGAGCACTAGAGCCCCTTGGTGGGTGAAGTGCATCAGCCTAGGGATATATTGTATAACAATCAAAAATGTGTTATCACTTAAACCAGTGCAATAGCTAAGAGTGCCTGCATACGTAACTAAATATTACAATGTATACATATAAAAAGTAAAGTGAATCAACTGCCACTTGGCAGAAATAAATCAAATCAAACTTAAATGTGAATATCACATAAACGTGACTAGTGAATCAGGTGCAAAAGTCCACAAAAGTCCATATCAATGGGTATTCTTGTAAGGTGCAACAGTCCTTAGTATCAAGATCATCAACAAATTACAGGGTGTCTCCGCTGTGTTCTGGTGCTCCCCCACCAGGTCCCCACTCACCAGATCCACTAACCCCTACAAGGGTAAGGTGCATGTAGTAATCACTGGGGTGCTGGATCTTCCAAGCAGCTAACCAGAGGTGTGTGCGTGTATGCGTGCGTCCGCTTAACGTACGTTTCATAATGACATTTTCAAAAGCTATTGAAAACGTCATTACGAAACGTACGTCAAGCGGACGCACGCACACACCTCTGGTTAGCTACGTGGGAGGCAGTGGAACGCACGCCAGTGCTAGCTACCAGCGGCATACACTCACGGCTGTGCATAGCGTGCCCTGTTCGTTCCTTATTATATACTTTATTCCTTTCTTATTTTATTACTAGCTTATTGTGCTGTTATATTTTTAATTCAAATTTTATTGCACCCTGGGACCGGGTGGATAGTGCAAATAAAACAAGTTTTTTATTTACCACACTATGGGAGCTTGTTTTTTTTTCCCCCAGATGAACCAGGATCTGTAAACTACCACACCCTAACCTCTTGGATCCACACTCAAGGCACACAGTAACTGGAGGAAGATCCAGCACCCCAGTGATTACTACATGCACCTTACCCCTGTAGGGGTTAGTGGATCTGGTGAGTGGGGACCTGGTGGGGGGAGCACCGGAACACAGCGGAGACACCCTATAATTTGTTGATGATCTTAATACTAAGGACTGTTGCACCTTACAAGAATACCCATTGATATGGACTTTTGTGGACTTTTGCACCTGATTCACTAGTCACGTTTATGTGATATTCACATTTAAGTTTGATTTGATTTATTTCTGCCAAGTGGCAGTTGATTCACTTTACTTTTTATATGTATACATTGTAATATTTAGTTACGTATGCAGGCACTCTTAGCTATAGCACTGGTTTAAGTGATAACACATTTTTGATTGTTATACAATATATCCCTAGGCTGATGCACTTCACCCACCAAGGGGCTCTCTAGTGCTCCTAGTGGCGATCTATTTATTCTATTTTATTTATTTATTTTTTATGTTTCACCTGAGCAGATAATTAGATCACCCGTTTAGTGGTTTCCTACACAGTTTATTTAGGAATCCTGTGGACATTGCCACCACCCCCAACACACATCACAAAGATAAAGAATGCACCCCCACCCCAAAGCACCTTCTCCCCATGTGGACATTTGTTACTATTACCATTACATTTAGAGATTCGGATACATCAAAATAACCAAAAAATAATTTGAATTTGTATTTAGACTGAAACAAATTGCACAAGTCTAATCTGCATATGACACAAGTTAAAAAAAAAAGGTTAATGAAATTAATTTTTTAACCTCTTGGTTATCTTAATCAGCCCTAATTACCACCTTCAATCCATAGCTATTTTTGTGCTGATTTTTTTCTTACCAGAAATATAAAAAAAAAAATAGTTTTCATTATTTTAATTTGTGTTAGTGTCACGTAAAAAAAAGTGCACACTTTGTGCCTTTTTTCATTTGCAAATAACTACGACATGCTTTGAACCAGAAACAGAATTTTAGTGTCATTTTAAATAGAACAGGTGATGGAATTTAATTGAATTATGCATTGCTTTCTTAAATTATGTCGAAGGCCTGGTTCACACTGGTGCGATTTGAGATGTCACATCACATCTCAAATTGGCCGCATTTGTCGGCAATGGCACCACCCTAATCAGTGCGACACCGCATCTGCGGCACAGCACCAATTTCAAAAAGTAGTTCTTGTACTACTTTTTGCGATTTCGGTCTGCGATTTACATTGACATCTGTGCAGAAACCTGCACAGATGTCTATGTAATTGCAGCCGAAATCGGGACGGTCAGCGGGAGTGAAATCGTGCGAGTTCAGCTGAACTCGCACGGCTTCACTCCCGGAGCCCAGTGTGAACCTGAAAAAAACAAAAAAGGGTTGGATAGATTATATTTAGTAAATTGTGATAAAGTAACTACCCAAAAATACAGTGTAGCTAGTATGTGGGGCAATAATGATATCCCAAAAAAGTATGTATGTATATATATATATATATATATATATATATATATATATATATATATATATATATATATATGTATATATATATATATATATATGTGTGTGTGTGTGTTAAACCCCAGATTGAATATACAATTAGTTATATTAAACAAAAAGTGTGTAGTTGGAAACCACTAAGAAATGGAGATGATGACCTATAAGTTATTTAATGGTCCTGAAGAACACATATAAATAATAAATCATAAAAAATGTCCAAATCCATATAACATCCACAGTGGAAGGATGAAAGATGTAAAAGATGAAAAAGGAGTCCACCACCGATTTCAGATTGCAGTTGGTTGAGGAAGGGGATAGGGTTCCAGAAGTCACACCGGGAGAAAGGTAAGTGTATGCACAATTTACTAAATATAATCTATCCAACCCTTTTTTTGTTTACTTATTTACGCACTATTCATCTTATATTGCGTTGCTAGCGCAACTCCTTTTTTTGTTTTTTCTGTCCATTTACACTTGTATATCATGTGTTTAGGTGTTGCTGCTTGAGTTATCTAACACATTTTTACATTAATTATTTATATTCATTTGAGATTTTTTCACTTTCTCTTAGAGCAATATATTTACCCCTTGTTGTTTTACCAATATGAACCTGGGCTTAGTGTCTGTAGATTATATATAAAAAAATACAAATATTTCGGCAGGCAGGTCGGACACTTGACACATTTTTGGGATCATTTACAGAGCGATCAGTGCTATAAATATGCACCGATTACTATGTAAATGTCACTGGCAGGGAAGGGGATAACACTAGGGGGTGATCAACGTGTTAACTGTGTTCCTTATTGTGTGTTCCAACTGTGGGGGGTGGAGACTGACTAGAAGATGACAGCTCATATTTTCTACTTTGTAGAAAGACCCGATCTGTCCTTCTCTCCTCAGACAGCACAGGGATTTTTGTGTTTACACACACAAATCCCCATGCTCCCGCTTGTGCACGTGATCGTGTGTGGCCAGCGATCGCACCCGCCAGCCACGCACATCGTGTTCCATACCGTGCAGGGGTGCGCACCCTCTGATGGCTCTCGGGGGGCAAAGCCATATATATATTATATATATACACACACGATCTCACCCAGGAGAGCCATTCTGCCACAGTATATATGCGTAGGGCAGTTGGGAACAGGTTAATCAGTGAAAGTCAGTGAGATGATGCAGCCTGAGCACTGCAGGCAGCATGCACCTTGTAATGATGCAAAGACTCTTTACAGGAGTTAGAAACACCTCCCAAGATTCTCTTCTGAAGCTCAAGGTTATTTCTCTTACTTTTTTAATCTATATAGCTATATAACATGTTATGACACTATAACGGGATACTTTATTTGAATCTTTCATATAATGTAGTATACATATGAATGCGCAAATATTAACCAGTTTTTATTGTGTGTAAGTTTACTTAAACTCTTTCCTTTTGGCTAATAGATAAATAAGTGAAGACCTTCAAAAACTTACATCAACAGGTCTGTCATCAGATGCACGCCCCACAATAAGAGATCGTCCCTGAAAGTCAATACTGTTCTTTATATCTGTCTGTCTTCTTTCAATTAATTTACAGTCTACATAAAGTGAGATAATTTTTTCTTCAATGGATATTCCAAGCTTATGCCACTGACGATCAAAAAGAGGGTGAAGCTCTCGACTCCTAAACGTATAGAGTAAAGTAGATCCTCCACTTTTAGCAGTAAAATCCACAACTTTCTTCTCACCGTCAATTATAATTGAATCCTGAAAACCAGAGAGAGAAAAGAATTTACCAGAAGTAATTATCCTCGTTATACCCATACATTTTATTATAATGGATTTTAACAAGCTTTATTTCACATGCATATGGATGTCCCCAAACCCTTTGCCCTTGTATGCCTTTTGGACTTTTAAATTGAAGGTTTTCACTTTTTAGAAAGAAAAATGTCTGTCAGTTTTGGAAAGAACCTGGTGGCCAGATTTTTAATGGACCCCTTAAAGCTGGGTTCATACTTATGAGAATTGGATGCGGCGTTCTCCACATCCAATACGAATTGCAGGAGATTGTGACCGGCTCTCAATGGAGCCGGTTCACACATCTCCGCAGTGGCTCCGGTGCGAATTGCACAGGAGCCCTGTGATTATTTTGGTCTGTTTCAGGCATGAATTCAGCCCAAAATTTGGGCTTAAATCGGACCTGAAATGGTGAATGGAGACACACCGGACTCCTGCTGTGAGCCGCTGCGATCTATAGTGTGAACCCAGCCTTAATGTTTTTGATGTAAGTAAAATAGAAAACAAAATAAAATGTTTTCTATCTCAGAATAGAAGGACCAATAACCTCATAGGGCCTAATTTACACAAGAGAAAAAAAAATAGCTTGCATTGTGGACCCACATAAGCCAAGGTTGCATGCAACCTGATCAGACACTTATTTAACTTATGTGGTGAAATCCTATTTGAGCAAGTGCATTGAATATACTATACAAATAATGCATGTTAATCTTTTACCTTAAAATAAAAAGTAAAACATTTAATGGCTCACTATGGATTGCAATGCAAACGTGCAAATCGGTAAGTATATAAAGCATGCTGATAAAAGGATAAAAAAAAAAAAAAATCAGCATATGTACAGGAGTTTATCACTGGAATCTCTATTCTCAGCACTATAGAGTATAGTAAGTTGTACTATAATTTTGTACACTGGCTAGTGTGAGCTTCTGCACCTGAGCACAAAGATGTGGTATTTGCAGTGCAATGTCCATCCGCAATTAGATTTTTTAACAATCTGACATTTTATTCCAACATGGTATGTGGATTTTGAACATATTAACAGTGGTTAGAAAGACAGAAACATTTAGGAATTTGTTTTAATTTTTTTAGGCATGCCATAGCAAAACCAGCATGTAGTCAGATGATGGAGAGTAGAAACCAAAGCATACCACAGTAAATCAGATCTATAATGTAAACTGACCAAAATATGATTGAAATGACATACTGTATATTTTGTAAGTTTGGTGGATTAACTAGTAATCCTTGGAGATCCTACCTGTGTTAGCAGTGCTCACAGAAAACAGCCTAATACCAACTTAGAATGTAGCACTACAACAGTAAATTTGCAGGTGGAATTGGTTTTAGCGGTCAAGGACTTATGAGACGGTATCAAAATCTAAGTAACATGGTTTCTAAAAAGTGGTGGATCTCATTTAAAAAACAAAAGTATTCTCATAAATATAACAGTCATACTGTAAAATATGACTACATTTATAACTTAAAATGCAAATACTAATACCATCCTACCTGCAGAACTCCAGAACGAGTCAATGTTTTCCACAAAGTCCAGCGCTCCTTTTTAGTATTGCGTCTTACACGAAAAAGGGTACTTATTGAATATTCATCTGAAAGTCCAGCAGTAAAAATCTTCCTAGAGACATAAAAAGTACCAGATTTTCAATATTATTACTAAAAACAATACACATTTAAAAAAAAAAAATCCCTCTAATTAATAATGTTGGCACATAGATAGTCTTTTCAGATGCAAAAGGAACAAGTGACAAATTAGGATAAAAAGTCTTGCATCAATGTGGTTGATTCATTAAGGACAAATATGCTGTTTGCAAGGAAAATTGCACTTTACGTGGGAAATTTCCCCAGCGCTTAGGGAATGTGGTAAAAAGTTATTTTCCAAAAAATACCCAAAGTTCAGGGAAAATAAACTTATTGTTTGCACCTGATTAAATGTGAAAAGTTGGCAAAGCCTCTTATTTATTATGCTATGGGAATAATTTACCTCAAAGTGAACAGTCAGTCTGTTGTAAATAAATCAACCCCCAATGTCACGGCTCAAAAAAGGTGTAACCTTACAAACCGCTCAGAGTCTGTTACCCCTCAATGCCAATCCCTCTGTTGGCTGCCACTCGCCAACAAATTCAAAATACTAACAATATGTTCCAAAGCCACCCACAACTCGGCCCCCAGCTACATCACTAGCCTAGTCTCAAAATACCAACCGAATTGTCCTCTTGGTTCCTCCCAAGACCTCATGCTCCCTCATCACCTCCTTACATTATTGCCTCCTGGACTTCTCCCAAGCCTCTCCAATCCTCTGGAATACTCTACCCCAATCTGTCATCTCCAAATCTATCTACTTTTAGGCAATCCCTTAAACTTTTCTTCAGAGAAGCCTACCCTGCCTCCACCTAACAACTGTTCTTTTATTTTCTTCATCAGCTCATCCCACACAGTTATTACCCTTTAGTATAACTTAACCCTCCCTCCTAGATTGCTGGGCCCTCTGATTCTTCCTGTATTGAATTGTATTGTTATTGTACCATCTGCCCTGCTGTTGTAAAGCGATGTGCAAATTGTCGGCGCTATATAGATCCTCAATAATAATATTCTATAAAACCCAAACAGATATGGCTGCCGGATAAAAAATTGGCCGATATGGACACCATTTTTTTTTTGTAAATCTGTATATAAATGTTAGTGTGAGGGCTGGTTCACACAAGGGCGCATTCCTGTGTGATTCATATGCGGTGCATTGCAGCGTGATTTGAGTCCATTCATATTGAATGGGCTGAATCACTCTGGACTGCACCAAAGTAATGCATACACTACTTTACAAAAAAAATGCACTGCAACTGGATCACATGGTACGTCTACTTCTCTACCATATAATCTGTTGCAGGAAAACACACTGCATTTGCAATCTGCATTTTGGGTGTCATAATTTTAACCATGACACCTGCTGCAGATTGCAAATTTTAAACGCAGTGCTGGAAATGCACACTGAACACTTACATAAAAATAATCAATATGGTATTTTTAATAGCCAACTCGGACTATTAAAGATGAAGACTTTCAGGACCCCTTAGATGCTTTCCTACAGCTTTATACAACTATATTTTATAAAACATGGGGAAGAGATCTAAGAGGCTTTAATGCCGCGTACACACGATCGGTTCGTCTAATGAAAATGGTCTGATGGACCGTTTTTATCAGGCAAACCGATCGTGTGTGGGCCCTATCAGTTTTTTATCCATCGGTGAAAAACTAGGAACTTGCTTTAAAACTATCTGATGGTTAAAAAACCGATAGAAAAAAACGATAGTCGGTGGGCACGTCCATCAGTTAAAAATCCACACATGCTCAGAATCAAGTAGACGCATGCTTGAAAGCACTGAACATAATTTTTCTCAGCACGTCGTTGTGTTGTACGTCACCGCGTTCTGACACAATCGTTTTTTTAACTGATGGTGTGTAGGCAAGACTGAGGAAAGTCAGCTTCATCGGATATCTGATGAAAAATTCCATCAGACTGTTTTCATTAGATGAACCGATCATGTGTACAGGGCATTAAAGTAAGGTGACCAGATTTTTTAAATGAAATCCGGGGACATTTTTTTTTTTTTTACTAGTAATGGCGGCGATCAGCGAATCTCTGCCCGTCGTCGCCACCCGCTTCACAGCATGTCAAGTCTTATTCCTTGGGTCAGGTCTACTACTGGGTGGCAAGCGGAGGAAGATCACGCCGCCAGGGAAGGCAAGGAGATAAGCAGGCAGCTGGCTGGGACTTGAGCCAAGGCAGAACAACATGCGAGTGAAGCTGAATGGACATCTCTGCTTCGACCAGCACAAGATCATCAGAAAGGGGCACAGATAATGGAAAAAGATACACCCCCCCTAAGCTAGGAGGAGTGGCCCCTCTTCAAATAAAACCAGGGACAGTGTCCTCAATCTGGGGACTGTCCCTGGAAACCAGGGACGTCTGGTCACCCTATCTTAAAGCGTGCATCTTTAACAACTTGAGTAATAAAATAAAAAAAGAAGTGACACCTAAATTACAAACTGTCTGCATTACAGCTGACTAACATCTACCACTGTAGATTTATATAAAAAAAAAACATGGTTTAAAAAGACCCACTGAATAGAAAAGGGATGCACAATCTCATGTGTTTTAGCTTCAGAAACACTTAGTTCCAGCATACAATGGCAGGACCTACATATGCTTGCAGTTGCTCAGACCACAGATTGCATATAGTTAGACTTAGAAGATTGTAGCCCTAGCCACACATGCTACAAACACCTTTACCATTAGTTACACCTGCTCTCTGTGTCCTTACAGCTGCAGATATTAATTCATTATAGTTTTCCAGAATATCGCTAAAATTATCATTTTTTTTCTTCACATTTTTATTTATTCTATTTAGGGAAATCTTCCATACTTCATTATATAATACTTATACGATTAGTTTCCGGGTATTATTGGCATAATTAACATGCTCACATCAACAGAAAAATGTAATTACTCTGGGACAAATCTCAACTAGCATTAAGGCAGAGTATCACTTTTCATTCTTTAATCATTTTCATTCACCGGTAGTCTGTGAAATATTATACGGTGTGAAGTGAATTTAAATAGCTATTTAATTAGGAAAATATGTGCTGTGTGCTTAATTTTTTGAATTCTGAATGAAATTATAAATGTTAGTGGAAAAATATTTCTCAACTTCTCACCATCATAAACACCTCCAAATTTCCTAGCCATACTACAACGAAAGTTATCTGTGAAATGACCATGCTGTACAGCAATATAGCTATGAATAGGACAGGAAATACTGTAAATAGTCACTCTTTCAAACAGGAGACTGTCAACAGAGCTGCTGAGTTAACAGAGAGATTAATCTTTTTTCCAAGCCTCTATAAAATGAGTTACTTTCCTTTCAATGTACTATCATATGTCCTCGAGTACATTTTGATACACTTGAGATCCAAGCTTCCCCTTAAAGCAGACTTTTATTTTATAGGTTTGCTGAGTAGGATTACTGTTCTAGTTCAGGAAAATGCTAAATTTATCCTGAACATCACAGATTTCATTTTGAAAACCTAAAACAGATCTGTGATGTTCAAGTGCATTGAATTTGGTGGATTAAAAGCCATACAGCATGAATGCTTACACGTGCATAGGGTTAATTGCGTGCATAAATTAACAAAAAAAATCCAAATATGGCCACAGGTAGGGAATATATTTTAATGACCTGCCACAAAAGCAGTACACCAGTATCCAACCTTTTCTACCATCTAAGGGAATAGAATGGCATGTATATTCATTTTCAAAATTCCAAAACATTATACAAAAGGTACACTTTTACATCTGCAGACTCTCCTTCAGGCATGTACTAGAGTATTTTGCCACCAATGAGCATACAAGAAAAAAACACAGGAGGGAGAGAAAGTGCCACTGTCTAAGCCTATAGCCATATCAGGCTGCGTACACACGACCGGTTTCCTCGACAGAATCCATCAAGAAACTTGGTGGCAGAGGTTTTTTGCAGAGGAAACCAGTCGTGTGTATGCTTTTCATCAAGAAATCTGTTGAGGAACTCGACGAGGAAAAAAGAGAGCAAGTTCTCTTTTTCCTCGACGGGAGTCTCAATTTCCTCGTCATGTTCCTCGTCGGGCTAGTTTGACGAGAAACACGGTGTGTATGCTTAGAAACCCGCGCACCTTCGGTAAAAGTAGCGCTTGTAATGGAAATAGCACATTTGTCACGCTGTAACAGACTGAAAATTGAAAATGTCTCTTACCAAACTTTTACCTAACACGCAGTAACATGAGATTAGCAAAAGCAGCCCCAAGGGTTGTGCCAGTGGAATCGAAATTCCCCTGCTGTTGTATGTATTGAAGTCACCGCGTTTGAGAATGAGGAGATTTGGTCTTGACAGTGTGTACGCAAAGACCGCTTGTCAAGTTTCTCGACAAGCCTAACAAGGAACTCGTCGAGGAAAACGATGCGTCTTTCCCGACGAGTTCCTCGGTCGTGTGTACGAGGCCTCACACTGGTTCCCCACCAGTATAACAAATTTCCATCCATCCTCTATGTACCTTTCCATTGGGACCAACAGAAGGATGCTGACTGCAATTTTACCTATTAATGTGAGTGCATTAGTTTTACGTTTTCTTTTTTTAGTTTGTAATGAATACAAAGGCAGATTCTCTCCCTGTATCGTTTTGTGATTTCAGTCATCCTGCACTGTTCCTGTCTTTTTCAGGTTATTCACCAGTACCTATTCATCCACTCTATGCTCTCCATTGGAGACCAATATAAAGGCACCATCTACTGGATCTTTTGAGTTATGCCTGTTTTCTACCTATTACATATGAATACATTATGTATACCACTTTAAAGCCTCCTTGGAGAAACAATGAAGTATCTGCCACCTCACAGATCTTATCAATATGCCGTAACAACTCTTGTATGAGTGCAATACTTATTGCCATTTTACCATATTGTTGTTTCCACATTTTTAGACAGTGGCACTTTCTCTCCCCATCTCCTGTGGTTTTTTTTTTTCTTGAATTTAATTAAAAATACAGTTTTTAGTCAGACTAGGACTGGTTTAAAAATCAGCAATATATTTTCACCAAAATGACATACTGTAAAAAGTCTCCCACAGTTCAGTAGCCTTGGACCAATATTGTGGGACAAGGGCTTCTCTCCCCACCCCCCCTCCCCCATGTGCCCCAAAAAGGAGGTGGGGATAATAGTAAAATGGGGAAAGGGTTATACTGGAATCTGGAAGCTTCCTTATGAGAGGTAACCAAATATCTAAAACCAACCCCACCCCAGGAATAAGTACTGGGGTACATTAGTACCAATTGCTTATTTCTAAAAAGAGTGTTGTCATATGGATTTTCTATACTAAGCTCAGGGTTTGAACTTGGATAAATGGGAGTGGGGTCTAAAAAATATTAGACTACAGTGTAAGCGCCTCTCCGTTTATTTAAATACTAACTCTAGAGGGGGGTCCCTGGAAAATAAAAAGGTCAACAGCAGCCCCCTTCTCCAGCTACCATTTTGTCAGTAGCTATATTAGAGTCATTGGCTTCTTTAATGTCATTTTAACTTTACGAGTTGGCCTTCAGATGTACACAAAGCCTCTGACTGGCCACCTTCTCACAGAAAAAGGACATAGATGCCATTGAGGCAGCCAGCCAGAGACGTTTTCTTCTGAAAGCTCAGCCCCTAAGATTAGAAAGGAGATATATTCTCCCTAAGACATTGCCAACATCCCAAGCATTTAGGAAAACATAAAAAAAGAGTAAAACTACCCCCCGGAAAATCATACATCGTAAAACGTTAATTTATTTAGAAAAACGTTTTTAAAAACATGTATGTGATGTCAAACAACATGTTTAACATATACATACAATATATATGTATGTATGTATGCATGCATGCATGCATGCATATTAATATATATATTTTTTTAAATGTTTTTCTAAATAAAGTTTTATGATATATGATTTTCTATTTGTTCGCCCATAAAGTCCCACCATACGTTTACCCTTTTTTAATGTTTTTTCCTTCCCTGTGACACGACACTGATTGCTGCTCATGATGAGAGGGAGCAGAAGACCAGTGTCCCGTCACCAGGCAGAACAGGGAGATGCCTTGTTTACACAGGCATCCCCCTATTCCGCAGCTCTGTGACACAATCGTGGGACACCGGCGGACATGGAGTCCACGGGTCCCATGGGCACGATCACAGAGCTTGCGGCAGCTGAAAACTGTCCGCAGACAGCTGTTAATACCAGCTGCAAAAATCAGTAGATTTTTGCCGTCGGGATTTGCGGAATGGATAAATACCCATTTGAATGTAGCCCTATATGAAAACTGGTTTGAACAAATAGCTACTGTACTTAAAATATGGTTTCAATTTAATAAGCAATTCATACACATTTTATTTCTGACAAACACTTTACTATAAAATGCTCATGAAGTCTAATTGCTCTCTGTATTGAATGCAATATATTATATACTGTGCAAATCAATCTGGCCATGAGAAAAGATTACATATCTCTGGTTACAGTAAAATTACTTATTACTGGTGCTAATAAAGCAATTATCATGTGCACACTGCAAAACAGGTGTAGACTGTAATGAAATGTAATGGGCTAGGGTTTAGGACTTAGTTAACCGCGGCTAATAGTGTATAATGCAACTCTGGGACTTTGAATAGCAGCCAATAACGCACACACATGAATTTCTATACTGTACAGTGGTAACTTGTAGAGATATATATATATATATTTATATATATTATAAAAATATAAATTCATGCTGTAGCAGTTGCCTCAATAAAACTACCAAAAGGGAAAACACACAATCCTTACAACAAAGATGACCTTTTCACACCATTAACACAAAGATAGCTTCCAGAAAACAGATGGATCAAAGCCTGTTTACTTCAACAGTTTTTTTTTATTTTTTTAATTGCTTCATTAACTAAAAATAGTCCAGGAAAGATCATCTTGTTAGATTTGTTGTACACGAAAATGATACTTTGTTCTGTATTTGATTTTCTTTCCATAGCATTGATCAGTGAAATAGAAGAGCTGTAAACCTTTCACTTCCCAAAATAGTGACTGGACATGGAAGAACCAGCCAGAGTTTAAAAACAAACTTCCGTATTGACAAGTATCAATGGGACTTTTATTTGCTGAATGTTTTCCAGGAAGGGAAAATGATACAACTCACATTTCCTGAGGGTGAAGTGAGAGATGCTTGGCGTTTGTGGCGGGCCGTCCCTTTTCCAGCTGACACACAACATCGCCTGTCATGTTACAAATTATTTGATGACCAGAGCTCAGGGAGGAAAGCTTAAACAGTCTTTCCCATGGCGGGTGATGATGTATTTAGCATTGCAGCTACTGGGAGCTCTGAAACCTAAGACATTTGGTGTTTGCCTGGACCAATTCAGAGTGTGGTCACTTGTTAATGAGGAAGAAAAAGCCATGTTTGCTAATTAGACCATTTGATATTGCTGTCTGTTCATGCATACACTGATTTAACACAATACATAAAAAGATCATGTAACCAATTTTCATCACACTTGTGTAAATAAATCTTTTAACATCCCTCACAAGAATACCGATTCTGCTAACCTTTGTGATGAATATATAATGGGGAAAACTACAGGTTCAAAAGCAGGTCAGTGTTTCACTACATTTTAACCTTACTTAATATGTTGCCTTTGCCAAAGTAAAAGAATAAAGAGATTATGCGTTTTATGTAACTCAATCGCTGCAGTTCAAGTGGTAAATAACATTCATAAACACTGGTCTGCTAAGGATTAAGAGGTTTAGCGAGACTTAATTTGAAACTGAAAAATGGACATTTTAGACTAAGCAAAGATTCAGGAAATTTAAAACTCATTCTATAGGGGATATTAAGGAACCATGGTTGGTTAACTTGAATTTTAGAAAATAATCTTGAATATTAGTGGCAGTTTATTCTGCTTTTATAGAAAGGTGAGCAGAGACGTGGATCTCTGTCTTCCCACAGTTCAAGCACCCGCCCACACACACACACACACACACACACACACACACACACACACTAGGGGTACATTTAACCCTTTGATTGCCCCCAATGTTAACCCTTTGACTGCCAATGTCATTAGTACAGTGACTGGGCATCTTTTTTAGCACCGTTCAATGTATTAGTGTCACTGGTCCTTAAAAAAAAGTGTCAAAAGTGGCACTTAGTACAGATTTGTCAATGTTGCAGTCCCGCTATAAATTGCCGATAGCCTCCCCCAATACTAAAAAGAAAAAAATGTTTTTTTTTTTTTTAAACCAAACACACGTTTCAGAATACATATTGGCATACACTGATGAAGAAATTTGATTTTTTTTATTGGATATGTTTTATAGCAAACAAGTATTTTTTTTTCTCAAAATTGTCTATTTGTAGTGCAAAAAATAGAAACCACAGTGGTGATCAAATACCACCATAAGAAAGCTATATTTGTTGGCAAAGGGAAGTCATTTTATTTGGTACAGCATTGCATGACAGTGCAATTGTCAGTAACAGTGCCGTAGCGGAAAAAAAGGCCTGGTCATGAAGGGGGGTTAAACCTTCCGAAGCTGAAAAGGTTAAGTAACTGCAGCCAAAAATATTTTGGGATAGCATAGGGAATGGTTAACACCCTTGTAAGGGTGCCTGTGCCCACGCTCAGAAGATTTCACCTCAACCCCTGGTGTCCCTGTGGCAATTGGATTTTGAAAATTTTGGGTTGCAGTGGAAGCAAGGATTGGTGATAAAGCATCAGTGAAGACATCTTTTACAGGAGTGGATTTCACTTCCTAGGGGTAGATTCTCTCACTTTCTGTTGTCTCCCTCGGTTTGTAAGTTTGTATGCATACTAATATCTGTAATGTATTGTCCTTACGGCTTACAGATCCACCACTACCATAATTTACAAGTGCCCTAGGTTCTATGCAATAGTCCTTGCGATTATGCATACTGTCCAACAGTTCATGTCTCATGGGTTGTCCCACAGGATCCAAGACAATAGAGCACTGCAACTGCAACTCTGCACTCAACCTCCAGTAAAAGCACTCACTGTGCTACTACTGACAGTGTGTAGAATGTCCACACCATATGTAGTGCAGTGCCTGCATATAAAACTATAGGCCTCACCAGCAAACCCCTCGCATTTCCAATGTACAGTGACAAAGTCATGCAAAGGCATACCCGCATGCTTTAACTCCTCAGTCCCATAGCATAGTAATAGACAAAGTAAATTTTTCTGAAGGCAAACAGACCATGCACTTTGCAGCTGTATTCATTTTCCCCAGAGCTTAGTGAAAGTAGTAAAGAATCACTTTGTAAAGAACACCCAATCAGATGAAAGAAAAAAAAATGAATTTTTGCTTGCACTTGATTGGATTATGGAAATCAGCAGGAAATCACCATGTTCACCAAGCTCTAGGAAAAATGAGTGCAACTGCACTTGCAAAGTGTACAGTCTATTTGCCTTTAGTAAATGAACCCTATAATAAAGTAAAACATTATTTTTGATGGTACAACAATTTATTATGCATGAAGAATTTTTGTAGAATTGTAATGAGGCTTAATTAAAAAAAAGGATTTTTAATAACAGCTTACCTGTAAAATCCTTTTCTTGGAGTACATCACGGGACACAGAGCGCATAGCCATTACATATGGGTTATATGGGTACCTTCAGGTGTGGACACTGGTGTAATCAACTTCACAGGAAGTTCCTCCCTATATAACCCCCTCCCACTGAGAGTGCTTTAGTTTTGTAGCAAGCAATTTCTCTGAGGTTACACAATGTTCCCCAAAAGAGGGGTGGGAGCTTTGTGTCCCGTGATGTACTCCAAGAAAAGGATTTTACAGGTAAGCTGTTATTAAAAATCCTTTTTTCTTTATCGTACATCACGGGACACAGAGCGCATAGCCATTACATATGGGATGTCCCAAAGCAATGCTCCATGAAGGGAGGGAGACCGTAAGGCCAAAAAAATAGCCAAACAGAAAATATATCAGGAGGTAAAAAAAAAATAGCTCCACCAACAGAAAAAAAGGGGGCGTGAACCGGGCCAGAGGATTCTATACTGCTGCCCGTAGGACCGCCTGCCCAAATGCTGCGTCCGTAGCTTTTGTGACGTCCAATTTATAAAATTTAGTAAACGTATGTACGGAAGACCAGGTTGCCGCTTTGCAAACCTGTGCCATAGAGATCTGATGGTGTGCCGCCCAAGAGGCACTCATGGCCCTCGTAGAATGGGCTTTAACTGATAAGGGAGGTGGAACGCGCTTCAGACCATAGGCCTGAAAAATCAGCTGCTTAATCCACCTAGCCAAGGAAGACTTGGCAGCCGGCTGACCCTTCTTGGGGCCATCCGGGAGAACGAAAAGCACATCTGTTTTCCGAATCTTTTCTGTAGCCTTGAGATAAACCCTCATGGCTCGGACCACGTCCAAAGTATGAAGCAATCTTTCCTCTCTGGACTGGGGAGTAGGAAAGAAGGATGGTAGGACTAGGTCCTGATTCAAGTGAAAACTGGATATGACCTTAGGCAGGAAAGAAGGCTGAGGCCGCAGAACCACTCTGTCCTTATGCAGAATCAGGTACGGTTCCCTGCAAGACAAGGCTGCCAGCTCGGAGACCCTTCTGGCCGAAGCCATAGCCACCAAGAAAACCAACTTTCGGGTTAGCAGCACAAGAGGGATTTCTGTCAGAGGTTCAAACGGCTGCTTTTGTAAAGCTGACAAGACCAGATTTAAATTCCAGGGGCAGAGGGGAGCTCTAATAGGGGGATTTACATGCAAGACCCCCTGCAAAAAGGTTTTCACAAGCGAATGTGTGGCCAAAGGCCTTTGAAACCATATCGATAAGGCAGACACCTGCCCCTTTAGAGTACTAAGAGCCAACCCCTTGTCCACGCCAACCTGGAGGAATCGCAAGATCCTGTCAATAAAAAACTTGCGAGGATGCCCTCCTTGAGACTCGCACCACTCCACATAGGTTCTCCAGACTCTGTAATAGATATTTCTAGAGACTGGCTTTCTAGCTTGAATTAACGTAGATATGACTTGGGCTGAGAGGCCTCTGCCCTTAAGAATTAGGGATTCAGCCGCCAAGCCATCAAATTTAGCTGCTGTGAAGCAGGGTGGTAGATCGGGCCCTGAGACAGCAGATCTGGGCGCAGGGGGAGTGGCCACGGTGCCCCTACTGACATCCTCACGATGAGTGCGTACCAAGCCCTTCTGGGCCAGGCTGGGGCCACCAGGATCACCGGCCTGCGCTCCACCCTGATCCTTCGTAGAAGGCGGGGAATCATCTGTAGTGGAGGGAACGCATACAGGAGAGAAAACTGGTGCCAGGGGCAAACCAACGCATCGGTCCCGTAGGCCGAGGGGTCCCTGGCTCGGGATACGAATTTGTCCAACTTCTTGTTGAATCTTGTTGCCATGATGTCCACATCGGGAACTCCGAATCTTTGGCAAATCTCTTGGAATACCTGGGGGTGAAGAGACCACTCTCCCGGGAGTAACTGTTGACTCAAAAAATCTGCTTGAGAATTGTCTATCCCTGGGATGAACACTGCTGAGATGCAGGGTACATGGGCTTCGGCCCATTAAAAAATACGGTTTACTTCCCTTTGAGCCGCTAGGCTCCTTGTGCCCCCCTGGTGGTTTATGTATGCCACCGCCGTGGCATTGTCGGACTGTATCCTTACTGGCAGACCCTGCAGGGGGAGAGTCCAGGCGACCAGGGCCAACCGAGCAGCTCTGATCTCTAGGACATTGATGGGAAGCAGACTTTCTGCCTCTGACCACTGTCCCTGCTGGGTCCGTTTTCCTAAAATTGCCCCCCAACCTGTTAGGCTGGCATCTGTGGTTACTATTTCCCACGAGATGGGGCAAAAGGTTTTCCCTTTTGATAATTTTTGAGGGATCAGCCACCAGTACAGGCTGCGCCTGACTCCTGGGGAAAGAACTAATGGACGGTCTAATGCCTGTATGGACTTGTTCCAAGCAGAGAGAATAGCTGCCTGCAGAATTCTGGTATGGATCTGGGCATAGGGCGCTGCTTCGAAGGCGGCCACCATCTTTCCCAGCAGTCGCATGCATAGGCGAATAGTCGGCTTCTTTTTGCCTAAGACTACTTGAATCGTTTGAATCAACGACCTGATCTTCTCTTGAGGTAAAAATACCCTCTGGCATTCTGTATCTAACCGAAAGCCTAGATATTCCAACTGTCTTGTGGGTTGTAACCTTGATTTTTCTTGGTTCACAATCCACCCGAACTCTTCTAGATGCCGCACTGTGCGGACTACTGCATGATTGAGGTTGGAAGCTGATCTGTCGATAACCAGGAGATCGTCCAGGTATGCCAGGACCAAGATGCCTTCTGTCCTTAGGACGGCTAGCACCGGGGCTAACACCTTTGTGAATACCCGTGGAGCTGTTGCCAACCCGAAAGGGAGGGCTACGAACTGGTAATGACTTTGATTTATCGTAAAACGAAGAAACTTGTGATGTGCTGGGTAAATCGGCACATGCAGATATGCATCCTTTATGTCTATAGATGCTAGAAAGTCGCCCTGATGCAGGCTGGCTGTCACTGAACGTATGGAGTCCATACGAAAGGTCTGAATCCTTAGAAAGCGATTTAGGCGTTTGAGGTCTAATATAGGCCTGACGTCGCCATTGGGTTTTGGTATAACAAAAAGGTTGGAGTAGAATCCCAGACCCCTTTCTTGGGTTGGTACTTCTACAATTACTCCTTGGAGCAAAAGGCGATCCAACGCCTTTACGAGAGAGGCCCTCTTTAACGGGTCGCTTGGAAGACTTGACCCCTGAAAATGAGGAGGGGGGATTTCTCGAAACTCTAGTTTGTATCCTGAGGCTACTACGGACCGAACCCAAGAGTCGGGAATTCTGGCCTTCCAGACTCGGAGAAAAACTGAAGTCTTCCCCCCACCCAAGAGAGTGGGGGCGCCCCTTAATGATCTGACTTGATGACTGGTTTAGCCGGCTTGCGAGACCAGGGCCTCTTGTTTGCCGCGGCTTGTCCCTGTGGGCGGCAATTAACTGCTGAACGCCCGGGAGGCCGTCGATACTGACGGGAAGTCGAAGGGGCCGAGCCTGCAATGGCCTGTCGTTTAAACGTGGGCCCACGCGGTCTTTTCTTGACCGGTAAGGAAGTACTTTTTCCACTTGATATGGTGTGGATATATTTATCTAGGTCTTCCCCGAATAGTCTTCCCCCATGAAAGGGAAACCCTGCTAAAAGCTTTTTGCAGGGTGCCTCTGCTGACCAGTTCTTTAGCCACAAAAGGCGACGCATGTGAACCATCAGTAGAGATGAACGGGATGCCTGTTGGATGGAGTCCTTAATAGCATCTATTGCAAAGCAGAGAGCCCTAGGGAATTCTGCTAATTCATGAGTATGCTGAGCCGGCATGTCCTTTAATATATGTTTTGCCTGATCCTTCAGGGCCTGACAAACACCAATGGCTGCTACTGCTAGCTGAACCATGGCACCTACTGAGGTGAAAGCTGCTTTCAGTAGGGTCTCGAATTTTTTGTCGACCGGATCCTTGAACATATGGACATTTTCAACCGGACAAGTCAGGGATTTATTCACGCAGGAAATGGCCGCGTCCACTGTAGGGAGTGCCCATTTCTTTACATATTCCTCTTCCATAGGGTAGAGAATAGAGAATCTTTTAGGAGGGACAAAGATTCTATCAGGTCGAGCCCAATCCTGGTAAATCACGTTCCGCAGAAGGGGGTGCATTGGAAAAGACGCACAAGTTAATGGAGCCTTTAAAGAACCCAATGAGGATACCTCCGGGGCTACTAGTTCTGGCACTGGAAGTTTAAAGGCAGTGCGAACCATATCTGTCAAAGACTGGATCCACAGGCTCTCCGCTTGAGAGGCCGAAAAATATTCATCTATAGTGGAATTTTCCCTGTCTGAACCGTCGGGACTTGGGTCTGCCTGATCCCCTTGTGGGTCCCGTTCCTCTGAAGAGGAGACCTCCGCCTCTGAAAACCCCACACTGGGTGAGGGGGATCTAGCCCGCTTGCTACTTGGGCAAGGACGGGAAAACAACGCAGTTAACCTTTTCTCTAGCCCACTCATGGTGGCTGCTAGCATTTCTTCCGTCACGTAAACGGGAATGGGTGGATCGGGGGCCGCCTCTGCCCCCAGCACCCCCAATGGCTCTTGTACTATGCCACTCGGTGTCCTAACTGGCGAGGGTGGGGCCGTAGACGCCTGGCCCAAATCCTCTGACCCCGATGGAGACCCCTTTTGCTTTTTGGCACCTTTAGCAGCCTTGGCTGGTCCAGATCCCTTTGGAGCCATTGTACAACCTTGGGTCACCCCTATAGCCAACACCTGACTGTTGCAGCTAGGAGTAACCAATATTAGGGCAGGTATGAGAAAAATGAAAAAGAACAAATTTCTCTCTTTTTCCTTTTTTTTTTTCCAAAAAATTTTTTTTTTTTTTTTTACCCGCCTGGGAGGTGGCAATACTGAGGAAACCTGTGAGTATTGACACACCAATGCCCGTTAGCCGGAGTCCAAGGTAGACTCAGATACTGCTGGATCTAAGGCTTGAGTCCCTTTAAGCAAAAAACTTCCTTTTTTTTTTTTTCTGGTCAATAGTGGACCTAAGTCCTAGACCTGAAGATCCACAAAACCGCCACTAGGTGTCCCTGTGTGGCCAAAAGACCCAGCTGCACGCTCTGTATCCTTTCTTCCTCTGCCTCCAGGAGGGAAAGACCAGCCAGAGAAAAAGTTTTTCCCTTTAAACAGACCCTGACGCTGCTGGCCCGCACGCCGACGCTATAAAAGGCGGCGTGCGCGCGCGCACACGCGCGCACGATCGCGCGCACCACGCTGAAACCACATGGAGGAAGCAGAGCAGAGGAAAACAACATGGACCAGCGTTTAGGCAGCACCAACAGACACCAGGTAAGCACTAATCTTATTGTAGTGCACACACAGAGAGGAAGCTGTCCCCATGGGCTTCCTAAGAAACAGGAGTTTTTACCAGCAATTTCCTCTTTAAAACATGTGGGGTTGCAGTATCGGTGTTAACAGGCAGACCTGGGGTGAGTAGCAAATATATAACTTACACAAGTATACATATATCTACATGTTATCTGGGTAAACATTAGTATCCCATCCTGCCTACACAGACATAGTGGAGATAGTGGCTGATGCACAAGCATACTGTTAGCCAACCCAGAACCCCCAGGGGGATACCTACTGTCGAACCAAGTCCCGCAGGTTCCCTCTTACCTGCTCCACGCCGCAGGGTATTGCAAAATGCAAGAGGCCCAGCCTTCCCCCATCTCCGTGGGTATTGTCTTGGACCTTCAGGGACCGGGGTCCTGTGTTAAGGAACCCACACCCCTGGACCTATATAGCATCCTGGCATCAGTAGCGTTTAGTTCTTGGAAGAGACTAAGGCACTGGAGCCCAGAATCCAGCCCTCCAAGGAGAGGCATTATAGGCAAAACCCCACTCCAGCAGGGCCCGGGTACCGTACACCTTGGCTTTGAAGCACTTCGGACGGATCCGGCTAGCTATCCTGGGTCCCGAGACCTCCGAGGGACAGCTAGACGTGACCAACACCTAAGACACTGGCGAAAAAACTAAAGCACTCTCAGTGGGAGGGGGTTATATAGGGAGGAACTTCCTGTGAAGTTGATTACACCAGTGTCCACACCTGAAGGTACCCATATAACCCATATGTAATGGCTATGCGCTCTGTGTCCCGTGATGTACGATAAAGAAATAAGAATAGATTTAAAAAACAAAAATGCAACAGCCTCTCTGCCACCTAGGCAATATGAGTGGCATACTGATTGCTGTAATTATACCTGACTGTCTGGTGGAAAGGTTCCATTCCAGTATAGTCCCAACATCAACAGAGCAACAGTTTAGGAGCATGTCATTAGGTAAGTAATCATTAAGCACCAATGCTTATTTTAATACAAAGCTTATTCTACTTCACTGACACCTGTATGAGGTTAACTTACACTTTCACCAATTTGGTTTGATCTCATGAACACGCTCAGTGATCAGTAAATGTCACTTTCACTGAAACCAATGATGTACAGGTACTCCTCGTTTAACGACCGAGTTCCGTTTCAACGACTTGGTCGTTAAGCGAATTGGTCGTTAAGTGAGGAACTGCATGTACTGTATACAGTAGTACAGTATATGCATAGTATTTGACAATACAGTATTCTGAATAAGTAAAATAACAAGAAAGATCAAACTGAAAACTTCCACTTGTTTTAATTTGCATAGGTTGTGTAAATTACACACAGTACTGCAATGTACAGTATTACAGAACATAAAGTTAGCAAAGTACAGTAGGTACATTAAAGCACCAAAAACCACAGTACTGTACTGTAGAGTGTACAAGATGGAAAAGGGATATTTAAAATACAGTTAACAAAAATAAATAAATTCAGGCTATCATTTTAGTCAACGAATCCTTCAAAATCTTCATCTGTGTCATCATCAGAGCTATCATCAGGAGCTGCTGAAGGCCCAGGTAAGGGACACGATGGAGTAGAAATTGAAGCATTGGTAGTTACATAAATAGTTACTGTACATACAGTACTGTAATGTACTACAGTATATCTGTATAGTACTGTATATTGCCACACTACTGTGCTGTATTGTGTGGGCCTGAGAGATCCTGGACTGTATACAGTACAGTATAGCCGTTTATAAAGTTTTTTTCTTTGCATCCTTGCATTCTTTTGCAAAAATAATTTACTGCTGAAATGTGAATACTGACCATGAAACCGGCAGTACCGGACCTCAGAATAGTGTAGTACGTGTACAGTATATCAGCCATTGATGACTTTGGGACGCAGGGCCGCCCCTACCACGTTTTAGCACGTAAACACGTTTTAGCTCGTACCGTCGGTGAGATGGTCATAAGTGCGAGTGCTCGCTAAACAGGTCGGTCGTTAAGCGAGGAGTACCTGTACCAGTTTTACTTATATTTTTTCTTCAGTGTACCCCCTATTTTGTCTAAAAAAAAAGTGGGAAGGTACCACACTACAAGCCTTATGTTGCCAAGTTACACCAAAGATATTGAGCCCACCCACTTTATTGACCATGCACCACGGTAACTGGTCGGGCCTTTCAAGATGTCTAAATATTTTCAAATGTTGGGATCTGTACACCATGAAAGTTGACATTACAGCTTATGTCATGAAAAGGAAATTCTCAGCTTTAAAGTACTAGTATTTTTAGCCACAAAGTTCTTTTTTTTCTTTGCATGTGCTAACCTGTTCGCATCATAGAGTATTAAAAAAAAAAAAATTGTGTTCTTGGCTGTATTATGGGGCTAGCTCAGATACTAAGTGCTTACAGGTATTCTTAAATACTGTACATAGTGATATTCATTTATTGATAAGCTCAATAATAGCATGCAATGCCAGCGAGCAAAGTAATTTCTTGTATTGAGAGGTATGGACTCCAGAGATAGAGACCTAATTTTTCCCCTGTTCAAATCATTAGTAAGACCTCATTTGGAATTTCAGTTTTGGGCACCAGTTCTCAAAAAGGATATTGGGGAACTGGAGAAAGTGCAGAGAAGGGCAACCAAACTGATGAGAGGCATGGAGGCGCTCAGCTATGAGGAAAGATTAGAGGAACTGAATTTATTCTCTCTTGAGAAGGAAATTAAGGGGTGATATGATCAACATGTACAAATATATAAGGGGTCCATATAGTGAACTTGGAGTCGAGTTATTCACTTTACGGTCAACAAAAAAGACAAGGGGGCACTCTTTACGTCTAGAGGAAAAGATTTCATCTTTAAATACGGAAATGTTTCTTCACAGTAAGAGCTGTGGAAATGTGGAATAGGCTCCCTCCAGAGGTGGTTCTGGCCAACTCAGTAGATTGCTTTAAGAAAGGCCTGGATTCTTTCCTAAATGTACATAATATAATATAAGTACTAACATTTATAGGTAAAGTTGATCCAGGGAAAATCTGATTGCCTCTTGGGGAATCAGGGAGGATTATTTCTCCTGCTGTTGCAAATTGGAGCATGCTCTGCTGGGGTTTTTGCCTTCGTCTGGATCAACTGTGGGTATAGAATTGGGTATATGGGATTGTACGATTTTTTTTTTTTATGGTTGACCTAGATGGATTGTCTTTTTTCAACTAATCTTTATTATATATTTACACACACTGTATTTATTTTGCAGCTTTTTATTTACACTTTTCTCTTCATGGGGGTTTGGATCTGGTCACTGTAAAACGAGATTAAGATCCCCCATGCAGCTGGATTCAATCAGTCAGCAAATAGATCACTATAGCAGTGATATTGTGCTATAGGAAGAGGCTAGACAAAGATGCAATTGTTGTGTCAAAGTTTACAAACTGACAGGAGTCTTCATTTTGCTCTGCAGAGTGTTCCTTTGAAGTAATCTGTAGAAGCATATTAAGACAGACAGCCAGCAGTTCCAGCCCTAACCCATGCCATTACCAAGCAAAGCTGCTTATTCTCAGCATCATTTTAAACAGTGCTTGGGCAAAGATCTGCTTCTCCAGTATTGTCTTAAGTGTCACTGGGCTCTCTTCTTGTCTAGCAAGTTTCATATGGTACATTATTAATGCATATTGGTTACTCTCGAGAATAGTGTTTTTTAAAGGTCTAAGCTACAATTGCTCTTTATTGCTGGTAATGTTTGAGACAAAGTTTTTGCACTTCCTGCCATGCAGAAAGACCCACCCCCTGAAAGTAATCTGGCAAGTAGGATGGTGGTCTGCTCAGCCTTCTACTTGATCTCTTGGATTCAAATGGCCAGGAAATACTAATATCTGTAATGAGTTTTGTATTGACAGCGAAGACAGTGAAGTTTAATTATATTTGTCTGTACTTTTGCAAAAGCTTTTGATGTTGTAAACCGATTATTGAATCTGTCATCGGTGCAAAAGAAGGAAACAAACAGGTTAAAATATAAATGTTACTTGGGACTCGATCTTTAACCGCTTCCATACCAGCCGCCGCAGGCTGGCCCCCCTGCACGAGCCATCGTAGCTGTCTTTCGGCCTTCTAATAAGCCTCCAGCGTGCCCAAAGCCGACCCGGCGGTCGCCATGACAGCCAGGCACCCGCTATTGGTCATTATAGAACGCAAACAGGTTCTCTCGGGGGCAAGGAGACTGATCGTGTGTTCATACAACGTACAAACACCGATCAATCTCTTCCCCTAATCAGTCCCATCCCCCCTTCAGTTAGAACACACATTAGGGAACACATTTAACCCCTTGATCGCCCCTAGTGTTAACCCCTTCCCTGCCAGTGACATTTTTACAGTAATCAGTACATTTATATAGCACTGATCGTTGTATAAATGCCAATGGTCCCAAAAATGTGTCAAAAGCATCTGATGTGCTCACCATAATGTCAAAGTCCTAATAATGCCATAAAACTATCCTCTGTTTTATAGACGCTATAACTATTTAATGAATATACGCTTATTGTGATTGTTTTTAACAAAAATATGCAGAATACATAGCCTAAACTGAGGCTTTTTTTTTAAAGGGATATTTATTAAAACAAAAAGTAAAAGATAGTGTCTTTTTTTTTAAATTGTCGCTCTTGTTAATAGCACAAAAAATGAAAACCGCAGAGGTGATCAAATACCACCAAAACAAAGCTCAATTTCTGGGGGGAAAAAAAAGGATGTCAATTTTGTTTGGGTACATCGTCTCACAACTGTGCAATTGTCCGTTAAAGCAACGTAGTGCCGTATCAAAAAATGGCCTGGTCATTAAACAGCCAAGTCAGCAGCTACAAATATTGTAGCTGCTGACTTAAAATAAGGACACTTACCTGTCCAGGGATCCTGCAATGTCAGCAACCCGAGTCAATGTGTCAATTAGCTTCAGGTGCAGGCATTCTAGGTAAGGTAAGCTGGCAGTAAAGCTTTCAGGCTTCACAGCTGGTTTCCTACTGCGCATGATCTCAGACACGGAATGATTCCTCATTTCCATCATGCATTAGATCTTTGTGGAGTGAGAGCTTGCACTGTTTGTTCATCTTTTGATGGCCTCTGGGGACCCCCTGAATTGCACTACTGGGTGCTGGGATATTTGGATACCTTCTTATATAAATACATGTCGACATCGATCTTCTGCGGAGACGTTATATGTTCTTCGTAAGATACCCCTATTTTCTGGCTTCCATTTGATGTGGGCCAGTCCCATGGGACAGTAGGCATAACCCTTATTAGAGACATTTTTATCCTTTTTAACTTTTGTTGATGTCATGTGTGGTGGTTATGAATAACTAATACAGTCATAGCTATAACAATTACACAAGTTGACCACGCTACTAATGAAAAAATACATGAAATTAAAGATGTTTATCAACTTCCCTTGATTCTCTGTACTGTATGATATACACATCTATGTTTTTTATGTTTCTTTAAAATATGTAATACTAATAAAAACCTGTAGTATTTTTGTAGTTTTTTATTTATACATTTTGTGTGTTGTGTTCTCAAAGGCATACTTAGTCCCACTTCTATAAGTTTTCCTTAAATTTATAAATGGGATGATGCCAATGAGAACGTGATGTAAATTAATGAATGGTATCCCACACCCTGCTTACCAAAATAGTGAATTACCAGCTTGACCAGCTACTGATGTAAACATGGGATCAATTTCTATTTATATTGGTTGTCTTTTTCCAGTAGTTATACATATTATTAACCTGTCCCAATAGCATATTGCAGACCATTTTATAGAGACAGAGTGGGGGAGTGAGTCTCTATTGAGCACAAGTTGTATATGATAAACATGATAAACTGCTGTACTTGAGTAGAAATGGTAAAATTGCTGTCTGTTAAATAATTTTTGTGAGATAGCTAGTCACATTCCAGTTATGCATTTTACTACTTTATCTTGGTTCCTTAGCAACTCCAGTTATACTTTACATCTATATGTGGAGGGATAGTGTAATAATATACAATATCAGTAACCATAGCAACAACTTTATACCTAGCATACATATAATTAACTCTATAATCATTTGCTTAACTTAGCTTTTAATGATTACATTATTTTCAACAGAAACACACTTTATTTTAGATGAATTATACAAAATTTCATTATAATTTTTTAATATACTACTGTATATCCAAACATCCCTGATTAAACTTATGCAAACGTTAACTAAAATGTTATGAATAAGGCGAGAATAGCCTTAGAACTTAAAATCCATGCCATCCCTAACCTATCACAGCTAGCAAAAAAAAAAAAATTATACCTACAATTCTAACACACTTGGTGGAATTCAATAAATCACTACCAATACTTTCCTAACCCTATGGCCTACTCCACATTAAAAAATCCCTGTTGCTTATTTCAGTAACTTTACCAACACATGCTGTGGATTCAGTTAGTTCTTAATACGATCACTTTTACACAGTGGTGCTATGAATGCACCAATTAAAAAATAGTTAGTTGGTCTTAATTTCATTGGTTGGTGTGCTCCTGCACCTTTAAGAAGGGGTGGATCCCATTCAGTCCACCTGCCCCTATCTATCCATTAGAATGCATGTGCCTCCATTGTGGGGACACTCATTGTTTAGTGTTAGGACCACAGATTACAGGGTGCCTTGGCGTGGCTCTGTGGCTCACTCATATGTTTGCAAATGCGTGCGGACCAAATCTTTGTTTTTAATGCATACTGTTAGACAGGTTAATTGGTTGTTCTGCGAGCTGGTTTTCCCCAGGTTTTTGTTGTTGTAATCAAGACTAAGTTAGTGTGAAGAGACAGTTAGAGCGCTTGTCCCTATATGTAGTGTCGTAGAGAAGCATATTTGCTGCCTCTACCCCCTCCCTGTCACTGGTTCTTAAGGGCACTGTCAGCTTCACAGCCAACAGCCTCCTAGCAACCAGTGATGCTGCAATGGTAGAGCCTAATGGAGAAGCTGCGATGCTAGTTCCTTATAAAGCCTCATACACACGGTCGGACTTCGGACAAAATCCAAGGAAAAGTTTGTTTGAAGGGAGTTGGTCGGGCACACCCATAGCATATACACAGCAGGACTTTTCTGCAAACTTTCCTAAAACTTTCACAACATCACATGGTTTTTCTGCTCTTTACCGCCACCCTTTGGTCAACTTCTGCCATTGTTGGTTTATAGCAACATTGGTTCTGGGCATGCGTAAAAGTCTGATGGATTTCTGTACACACGATAGGACTTTGCACCATCAACTTTTGTTGCCGAAAAGTTTGTCTGTTTGCAGAGCGAACTTTTGTCAGATGAAAACCGAAAAAGTTTGTCCGATGGAGTGGACACACGGTCTGATTTTTTTGAAAACTTGCTCATTTTGAAGTTTGTTGGCAAAAAGTCAGACCGTGTGTATGGGCCATTAGAAACAGCAGGCAGTGGGTGGATTCTATAGTTAAGAGCAGACTGTTCGCTCTCCAAGGATCCACCCACTGCCTGCTGTCAAACAGAAGGGGAGCAGATCTAATGAGGAACAGAATAGCATCTCTGAATTCCCATCAGGCTCCTTCCACCCAGATACAACATTTCCTGTCACTGTGCGGTCTGTGTGGCAGCTGAACCATTGAGAAAGCACAGTTGTACTAATAAAAAATAAATATAAAAAAAATAATGGTGACTGCGCTGTAGGAAAAGGGAAGGAGGGAAGTGGATGAGGGAAGGCGGAGTGCGATAGATGAACAAATAAGGAATAAGAAAATGACTAAGATACTGCTAGATATAACAGTAAACCCTAGCTGCATATAAACAAATAGAAGAGCATCCAAACAAAAAAACAATGAGTAAACAAAATCAAGCACGTGATAAAAGTCCCAAACATAAAATGCCTGTGCTGTGTGAAATATTTTAAAGGGAAGCACAGAATAAATGATACAAAAGTCAGTGTAGAGTTAAAACACCTCCACCAAAAATGCAGCGTACTGAATGAAATCTTCAGTCATGACCACCTCTGTGTGCACTAGCAGCTCACCTCACTTCTGTTTTGAGCCAAAATGCTGAAATAACGCAGATCTGGATAAATGTAGAAACAGCAGGCAATCTGCCCTCTATTGCTTAAGTGGTCTCAATAGCATATGTATGCCATGGAAAGAGACAAACACAGATGGTGCATTCAGTGTGACACTGAGGGAACCAAAATGGATAGGAGTAGGTCTTATTAAATGATACAAAATGCGGGCATCAATCCACGAGCACCGAACTCGTATCCCCCTCAGTGTCAGCCTTGTATAAACTTGGATTCGCTCTTATTCACAGATATCAGCCGATCGGAATTCGATGAATGGCAATGATATTAGGAAAAGAGGAAACCAATAGCGCAAATCTGTATGATAAAACAAGTTTATTAATGTAAATAAACTTGCATAGATGAAGGCAAATGTACACATCCACGAGCACCGAGCTCATTTCCTGGCGTCAGGCTGTGTCTGTACCCGATGCTCCCATACCGACTCGTGTCATCACGTGTTTGTCTCTTTCCACGCCGTACAACTGCTATTGAGATTTAATTCAGCACGATGCATTTTTGGTGGAGGCGTTTTATCTATACACCGACTTTCGTATCATTTATGCTGTGCTGTGCTTACCTTTGGAATATTTCACACGGCACAGGCATTTTATGTTTGGGACTTTTATCACATGCTTGATTTTGTTTACTCACTGATATTTTGTTTTGATGCTCTTCTATTCGTCAGCTTATATGCACCTAGGGTTTACTGCTATATCTAGCAGTATCTTAGTCATTTTCTTATTTGTTCACCTATCGCACTTCACCTTCCCCTCATCCACTCCCCTCCTCCCCCTTTCCTACAGGGCAGTCACCATTATTTTTTTATGTATAATTTTTTCTGTTAGGATCAGATCCACAGGTCACTGCAGCAGTTTCCCCATTAGGCCCACTAGACAGCGCGGGAGTTCTCTACCTTTTTTGTACAGTTGTACTAAGACCAGAGTTTCCATATAGAGACTTTAAGCTCAGTGTGTGCCCCCATATGCAGAGTAAGCCCCAGATTTATGTACCTGTCTACAACAGGTACATGAATCTGTTGCCTCTACTAACATGTTGAGGCACATCAGAATTCTATTTTGTGTGTTAGACACTCTTTATAAACTCTCCTGACTGTGTTGGTACTGCACTGTCCAGCACACACTGTAGCCTGTAAGTTAATCCTATGCAATGAATCTATTGTGCAACCCAGGACATTCTTAAGGTAAAGTGTATAAATACCAAAAGTACATGCTACTGAGTATGTCAGAATCAGAGCTTGCAAGCATCCAGCCACAGGAAGGCCAGGCAGTATTGGTGGAGAGGTTTGTGGGGAAATGTGTGTAGAGCACAACTACAAGTCACTGCTAAAATCAGAGCGTTAAAACAAAAACAAAACTAAGCAAGTACTTATCGCTTGAAGAGACTTTACAGCACAAGAGCACACACATTTCTAATGGTAATACACATAATGGTGTCAACAAGGAATTATGGCAAGGAGCAACTGAATTACAAAAAGAACATTTCTTATTCAAGTTGTTGAGCAGGTTAATTCTCAATCACAAGCCTTTACATTTTATTTGTGTCTGGCGTTTTTATGCAAGATTTATGAAAGATTATATATCATAAGGATATACAGTATGTCTTGCATTTTAATATAAGGTCCTATCTACAGAGTTTTAAAAAATATATAAACCAGGTATGTACATAAGGAAAATATAAGAATGCTTTTTTTCTGCATCTAACCTTTATATTATACAAAGGTTATAAATTGATTTGGTATGAGGTTCAGCTTAACTCAGTCAATTAAATACCATATTGATTTTGAATACTGACCATAAAAACATATTACCCAACTATCACTTCCATGTTTTACAGGTGCTGTAATTTGAATTAAACAAAATAGGTATGACTACTTTAAAGGGGGTGTAAAGGTAAAAAAAATAAAAAAGTCCTCCTTCACTTACCTCATCCTTCCATTTTGCTTTTAAATGTCCTTATTTCTTCTGATTAATCCTTACTTCCTGTTCTTCTGTCTGTAACTACACACAGTAATGCAAGGCTTTCTCCCTGGTGTGGAATGTCATGCTAGCCCCCTCCCTTGGACTACAGTAGAGTCAGGATGCCCACTAAAACACAGCTGCTTTATCTGCAACGTAGAGAGCATCCTGACTCTCCTGTTGTCCAAGGGAGGGGGCGATCTTGACACTACACACCAGGGAGAAAGCCTTGCATTACTGTGTGGAGTTACAGACAGAACAGGAAGTGAGGATTATTCAGAAGAAATTAGGACATTTAAAAGCAAAATGGAAGGATGAGGTAAGTGAAGGAGAACTGCACTAAGGTAAAGGAAGCTATTTAGGAAAAAAATGTTTTACGTTTTAGTAGCCTTAAAGGGGTTTTAAAAGGTGAAAGGTATTGCCAATGGCTTGGTTTCTTTCCATGGGTTACATTTTCTATGTTTTGTTATTATAGTATTAACTGTATGGTTTCTTTAAGTTTATGAAGAATCTGTATATTGCTTTAGTAAATGCTACCAACAAAGGTACACTTGTGTTTTAACTTTTGCACTGTGTATTTGCTGTGCAGTTCTGACCTTCCCACCTATGGTTGGCCATCTCCAAGCTATCACAGCCACTCTAGGCTCAACCCACCATGATGAGTGAACCTTTAACACAACTTTGGAATATATAACCCTACAATATGGTACAAGTTTACCTTAACTTGTGCATGTCCAACAGACAGAAGTTTTCTTCAGTGACAATATTTGAACACCAACCTGACAACTTATCATAATATTGCTTAGCTTCTGTTATTTTAGTGTTCAGTGTTATTTTCAAGGAATGAACCACTGCTGATGGTATGGAAAAACAAAACATCAAAAACCTTTCCAGTAAGATATTTTTAGATTTCTTTTATCACTTTATCACAAAGTTCACTTATTTTAAAACACCCTTATATAAGAAAAGATAGAATTTTTTTAACTTTTTTTTTTTTTTTAACATATTTACAATATCAAATACAATCATTTTTCTAGGCCTTTTTGAGTCATGGCTATAGCAGAGGTGCCAACCTGAAGGTGACAGATTACAAGACAGACAGGACAAGGCACAGGAAAATGAAAGGGTTTAGGGCCTTTAGACTTAAGCTATAGATACGAAGAATATCTTTTTTCTGCTGATAATTACTCTGCTGTTCTCACTTTTATACTTGCATTAATACAGATTAAACATCTAATATTTCTCACAATCTTATAACCCCCGTTAGATAATTTTAGCTATAACTGTACCTTAAAAAAATTGTTTTACAATGGAATATTTTACACTAGCATTGTTTGGTTATCTACTACTGATGCAGTTGGATAAACTACTACTGATACTGAACATGTGCTAGGAACATATATATATATATATAAGAGCCTATTTAGAAAATGTGCCAGTCGATTTGTGTCATATATATATATATATATATTTTTTTTTTTATCGATGATTAATCAATCTGCCTTTTTGCTGGGGGTCGAGGCCCCAAACGATATGAAACTTATTCTTAGGAGTACAGGCAGTGTGAACTTTGAATAAAGCTCATTTGACACAAAGCATATGTTAGGAATATATATTCATGTTTGCACTCCAGTAGAATATTGATGAGATTTGTATTGATTAACCATAATGTCTAAGGAGCCCACTGCTGCTGTAAATAAAACTAGACTCAAACGAACATTTAAAGAGCCATTTGCATACATAAATAATATTTTCTTTTCTGCAGTTCTAATGATTAAACAATCAATTATCTCAGTGGGAAGCCAATACAAAATGCATTTCAAGGAAATGTGAATCTTTTCTGATATTGGCGAGGGAGGACATTTTAAAATTTCCAATTAATGGGGAACAATAAAAATGTCCAAATTAACTTTTCTTTGAAAAAAAAAATATTTTCTTTAACCACTTCAACCCCGGACCATATTGCTGGTCAAAGATCAGGCCACTTTTTGGGATTCTGCACTGCGTCGCTTTAACTGACAATTGCCCTGTCTTGCGACGTGGTACCCAAACAAAATTGGCATCCTTTTTTCCCCCAAATAGAGCTTTCTTTTGGTGGTATTTGATCACCTCTGCGTTTTTTTTCGTTTTTGCTCTATAAGCAAAAATAGAGCGACAATTTTGGTAAAAATAATATTTTTTACTATTTGCTGTAATAAATATCCCCCAAAAATATCTAAAAAAGCAGTTTTTTCCTCAGTTTAGGCCGATACGTATTCTACATATTTTTCGTAAAAAAAAAAAATCACAATAAGCGTTTATTGATTGGTTTACGCAAAAGTTATAGTGTTTACAAAATAGGGGATAGTTTTATGGCATTTTTATTATTTATTTTTTTACTAGTAATGGCGGCGATCAGAGTTTATCGGTACTGTGATATTATGGCGGACACTTGACACATTTTTGGGACCATTGGCATTTTTATAGCTATCAGTGCTATAAAAATGCATTGATTACTGTAAAAGTGCCACTAGCAGGGTAGGGGTTAACACTAGGGGGCGAGGAAGGGGTTATGTTCCCTGGGTGTGTTCTAACTGAAGGGGGGGGTGGACTGACTTGGGGAAATGACTGATCGTTTTTCATACATTGTATGAACAGACGGTCAGGCATTTCTCCTCCTGACAGGACCGGGAGCTGTGTGTTTACACACACAGCTCCCGCTCTGTAACGAGCGATCGCGGGTGCCCGGTGGTGATCGCACGCACCCCTATTGACTGCTCGGCGAGATGACGTAATATTACATGATCTCACCCAGCAGAGCCGACATGCCGCCATAAAACTGGCGGCTGGTCGGCAAGCGGTTTAACATAGTGGATGTTTCACTCTTAAAACAATAGGAACAGTCATAAAAAGTAGCAATTGTCACAATGGTGATACCAACTTATTTTATTCAGATTTGTATTCTTAATTTATTAAGGCGGAAATCTAGACTAAACTAATGATTTTTTAAATACAAGAGTCATGTATATTCTTACTTGAAATTTGGGGGTATATTTAAAAAAAATTTACACAAAAATTCATACAACTTTTGCTCAGGATTCACAAATGTTTCTCTCTGAATCCAATAAAAAAAAGGCTTAAATCTTGGGTGAAAGTTATGTGAACCTTTGTTTTTTAAGTCTGTACAGTAATCCAGGATTAAACAACTCCTGCATTTTTCACCCAGATCTCACCTGGAGGAGGTTGACAACACCCTCACTTTTACACTGTGAGTCAGGGGTTAAGGCAAGTATATTGTTTAATTGGAGCAGGGCCCAATCAAAACAAACCTTGTATTTAAGCTGCTTCGAATGGTTCTTGACTGGCTCACGCAGATATACTGCAGTAGAATGGCTCTCCTGGGCGAAATCCTGTATATATATATATATATATATATATATATATATATATATATATATATATATACACACACACCATTTTACGGTATAGGAGAGCAAAGATATAGGAGAGCAATCAGAGGCTGTGCGAGTGATTGCATGCATAAGAGCCAGAACGGGGATTTGTGTGTGTAGACACACAAATCCATGTGCTGTCAGAGGAGATGTGACAGATCATGTGTTCCTGCAAAGTAGTTACGATTTGTCATCTCTCCTAGTCTCATCCCTACACAGTTGGAAAACAGTGAGGGGGCACATTTAACCCCTTGATCGCCCCTAGTGTTAACCCCTTCCCTGCATATTTATAGCACTGATTGCTCTATAAATGTCAATGGTTCCAAAAATGTGTCAAAAGTGTCTGATATGTCCACTGCAATACCGCTAAAAATCACAGATCACCGACATTACTAGTGTAGCACTACCTCCCGAAGGAGATGCTGAATTTGATTGGGATTTGCACGTTACCTCCAAGTTCATTGTTCAGGGAAGAAAGTCTGTAGAAATTGCAATGTCCACACAAGATGTAAAACTATTAGGTTTTATTATTACTGCATAAAACTTGTGAAGAAGTAGAGAGTACAGAGAAAAAGGGAAGTTCAGGTACGTGGTACAGAATGCACAAAAAGGATTCAAGGTTCCATTGTTCACCACTCACCCGGGTAGACCCCTCTCACATGGCCTAGCAGCTGGAATGATGCACGGACAGTATAGACACAGTCTTTGCCACAGACCGTCTGAGAACAAAAGATGGATAGCCAGGAATTCCCTGTCACAAAATTTAAGTCCCGGACTTCCTGCCTTACAGCATAAGAGCCTTTAAGCTGATCAGGCGGACTGTAAGACAAATTGTGGATTGTATCCCTTCAGTTGAGGAGGTCACCAGGCCTATCCTGAGACATCAGCTTGCCTTGCTTGGTCTCCTCCAGGACAGGTCCTCCCCCGGTTTCCTTCATTAAGAGCCCCCCCCACTTGGATGGACAGCTTGGGATTCCTTCAGCTGGGCCTACACAACAGGAGCATGTTAATGCGAGGCTCTCCCTGGTGTGGCGAAAGCCTCCTCAGGGAGGAGGGGGCGAGCAGGAGTGTCACGATGCCCACTAACACACAGCCTTGCATTACTGCATGTAGTTACAGACAGAAGAACAGGAAGTGAGGATTTCTCAGAAGAAATAAAGACATTTAAAAACAAAATCAAAGGATGAGGTAAGTGAAGGAGGAATGCACTAAGGTAATGTAAGCTATTTAGGGATTTTTTTTTACCTTTACAACCCCTTTAAGTATCCCCTCCCAGCATGCACAGCGGGACACCAGTCCCGCCTGGGCTGCTGCCAAGAAGGGTCACTTAACCCACCATGGTTTACCTGAGTTCCAACATGGGCCTGAGGTGGTAGCGCCATCTACAGGCAACAAGGGAACATTTCTACTGAGCATAACTACAGCCAGAACAGAGGCTAATTTACATAGAATTAGTAAAGTCTGAGCGCAATTACTGGCTCGGATGCCCCCTAAATTTGTAATAGGGCCCACTCGTTGGGAGACCAGCGTTACACTAGTAAAAAATAAAAAAATGCCATAAATCTTTCCCATAGTTTGTAGATGCTATAACTTTTGCACAAACCAATCCATATACACCAAAAATATTTACCAAAAATATGTAGAAGAATACATATTGGCCTAAACCGATGAAGAAATGTGTTTTTAAATTGAGGGATATTTTTTTTTTCCAAAATTGTCGCTCTTTTTTTGTTTAAAAAACAGCAGAGGTGATCAAATACCACCAAAATAAAGCTCTATTTGTGGGGGAAAAAAGGACGTAAATTTTGTTTGGGTACAGCATTGCATGACCGTGCAATTGTCAGTTAAATCGACGCAGTGCCAAATTGTAAAAAAGTCCTTTGGTCAGGAAGGGGTTAAAATCGTGTGGGGCTGAAGTGGAACATATTTGAAAAAAAGTTTTTTTTTTCAGGTTTACATATTCACCATGTCTAAAAAAAATGGAGTGCATACAAAATGATGATCTTAATCCTTATATGTAGGCACTCGCTTGCTCCCATTATAACTTATGTCCCAATAACCTATTCACACTAATGCCCCATACACACACACACTATCGGGATTCCCGGCGGTAAAAAGTCCGCCCCGGAATCCCGGGGGGAAAACCCGAGAACCTGCTCGGTCACTTTCCCTGTGTACACAGCAGAGGTATTCCTGTCGGGAAAACTGCGGTGAGAGGTTTGGCTGGAAATCCCGACCATGTGTTCTCATTTTTCCTGGCGCGATTCCCGGCGGTTTTCCCGTTGGGAAAACTGCCATGGAGCATACACATGGCTTGTTTTCCCGGCCAAAAGCTGTCATGGCAGTTTTCCAGAAGGGAAAACTGGTCGTCTGTACGGCGGCGTACGCACGACCGAGCTTCTCGGCAGAATCCAGCGAGAAGCTCGCTGAGAGACATATTCTGCCGAGGTTCTCGGTCGTGTGTACACTTCCGCTCTCTTTTTCCTCGTTGTTCAATGAGGACTTTGGCTCGACGAGCTTTTCCGACCGCTCATCGGGAACCTCATCGGGCTGAACGATGGGTTTAGCCCGACGAGGTTCTCGTACGTGTGTACGCGGCCTCAGAGGCATAAGATGCTACACAATCCAACATATGTCCCTTATTTCCTGGCTCAATCTGTTTAGGAGCTTCTGGGTCCCACGGCCCTCCCGTTACAGTTGTGTTTTAGCCTTCCTTACCTTGGCCATGCAGTTGCAGGTTGCAGTTCTGGAATATAACAGCACTGGAGGATAATGGGTTCCTGGTAGCTTCAGTTTGATTCCTCTCAAATCTTTGGCAGTTAATTTGCATCTTTTTTTTTAAACATGTTTCTTGTGACCTTGTTGACTATTTGCAACAAAATATTTGATGGTTCTCTGATCACACCCTAATAACTTAGCAATTCCAAGAGTGCTGCATCCCTCTCTGAAAGACTTTTTTAAAATGTTTGACTTTTCAGTAAGCTAAATCGTTTTTGGGCCATTTTCCCAAGGAAAAGAAGCTGTCTAATAGTCATATATACAGCTTGGAGTTGGACAATATGCATACAAATTATGATTTGGTCAAAATACTCACTTGCCTAAAAATTGTGCACACAGATATACACACACAGTAAAAGATACAGTATATCAGCAATCATTGTGCTGTCAAAACATTGCCACATGACAACACTACAAAATTCACTGTATATGTACCCCAAATGTCAGCATTTATCACAAAAGGCAATAATGAAGATGCTCCTATCATAAATCTGTATGAAAACATTGTAAGAATTTGGCACCATATATTTTGCTGCTGATTTGGTCACATCAAGCTTACTGAAATAAAACATCAGCAAAAAAATGAAACGTCTCTATTCCAACATCTGTTTCACTTATATAAAGATTCAATTAGCCATTTTAAAGCTGCTTAACTGCACACAGCCACCTGGTGTCAAATAGAAGTAATAAGCCACAATATTTAAACCTTCAGTGGTTCATAAATCAATAGAGACATGGTAAGATGATCCAGGGATGGCAAATGTCCATGTTATGTCTTGAAACCTGATTTATACAAGTTTGCTTATAAAATAAAAAAACATGATTCAAAAATGTGCAGGGAATACAAACAATATTTCAGCATTTTTTTTTTAATACGTGATAAGCACATCACTAATGACACCACTAATAAAAGACATAAATAATAAAAAATATATATGTAACCGCTTGCCGACCAGCCGCCGCAGTTATACGGCGGCAGGTCGGCTCTCCTGCGTGAGAGCCCGTAGCTCTACGTCGCCACTTTCGACGGCCACTAGGGGGCGCGTGCGCGCCGCCGGCGGCCCGCGCCCTCTGCTCGCCCCCGACTCCCGTGCCCGGCGGGCACGATCGCCACCGGGCACACGCGATCGCTCGTTACAGAGCGGGGAACGGGAGCTGTGTGTGTAAACACACAGCTTTTGTTCCTGTCAGTGGGGGAAACGCTGATTTTCTGTTCATACAATGTATGAACAGAAGATCAGTGATTTCCCCTAGTGAGTCCACCCCCCCCCATACAGTTAGAACACAAATAGGAACACACTTAACCCCTTCCCCGCCCCCTAGTGTTAACCCCTTCACTGCCAATGGCATTTTTATAGTAATCCAATGCATTTTTATAGCATTGATCGCTAAAAAAATGCCAATGGTCCCAAAAATGTGTCAAAAGTGTCCGAAGTGTCCGCCATAAGGTCGCAGTACTGAAAAAAAACGCTGATCGCCATCATTACTAGTAAAAAAAAATAATAATAATAAAAATGCCATAAAACTACCCCCTATTTTGTAAACGCTATAACTTTTGCGCAAACCAATCAATAAACGCTAATTGCGATTTTTTTAACGAAAAATATGTAGAAGAATACGTATCGGCCTAAACTGAGGAAAAAAACATTTTTTTATATATTTTTGGGGATATTTATTACAGAAAAAAAGTAAAAAATATTGATTTTTTTTCAAAATAGTCGCTCTATTTTTGTTTATAGCGCAAAAAATAAAAACCGCAGAGATGATCAAATACCACCAAAAGAAAGCTCTATTTGTGGGGGAAAAAAAGGACGACAATTTTGTTTGGGAGCCACGTCGCATGACCGCGCAATTGTCAGTTAAAGTGACGCAGTCCCGAATCGCAAAAAGTGCTCTGGTCGTTGGGCAGCAATATGGTCCGGGGCTGAAGTGGTTAAGGAGAACGAAATAAATAAAAATTTAAATTTGGACTGCGTCCCCATACATCAGATGCAATATTAATTGTGTAACCTACAATTGCTACTGTCTGTTATCCATTTCTTCCTGTACCAATAAAATTATCTGAACTAGAAAAATTATTTAATTTGACAAATGTATGTTAATACATGTAGTTATAGTATGTCAGCATATTCTTATTTTAATATGCTTTTATTTATATTTTTTGTACATTTGGACAAGACAAACCAGACAGTGACAATTGTGTGAACAAATAAACTACCTACAGCAGTCATCTTTATTTGCATTTAAAAGGGGCAATCTTGTCAGAACCTTAAGATACATGCAGGAAGCACAGGCTATCTGATCACAATTTCATTTTTTGATTATTGCTGTAGTACACCGGATCTCCATTGTCAGTAAGGCCTCATTCACACTTGGCGGACTCTGTCGCAGTCCGTCCCGATAGAGGCCGCCTGCGTCCACCAGCTCAGCGGGAGATCTGTCCGCAGATCTCCGCTGAGCCGACGGATGACAAGCTCCTCTCTGCTCACTGAGCGGGGAGGGGCTTGTCGGTACCGCTGTCTGCTATGGAGCGATCTGATGAAAATGGACAGCATGTCCGTTTTCATCAGATCTTACCCGATCCGATCCGCATGGACGGATGGGGACGTGTTTTTAGCGGATCGGATCAGGTCGGATGTCAGCAGACATGTCTGCGCTGACATCCGACGCTCCATAGAGATGCATGGAACGCCCGTTCAGGTCCACCGTCAAAACTGACAGGCGGACCTGAACGGACTGAAGTGTGAATGAGGCCTAATGCTGCTTCTCATATAATGCCTGTATGGTTCTCACAGTCAATTAGACTCAAACCCAATTTGTAAATTTGAATGTGACTAGTAATGTGAGAAGCAGAGATATTTAGGCTTCATGTACACTGGATGTTTTTGCAACCTCTCCTGAACTATTTAACTTGACAGATAGTAACTGACATTTAAAACATCTGTTTTGCCGCATTTACATGCTGCATTTACGTTTAAAAATGCTTTATTTTTTTCAAATAGCCAAAAATGAAAAATGCATGTAAACTAAAATGCAACGAAAACACGAGTTACCACGTTTTGACGCACTTGAAATGCCTGTAAACTCAGCTTCTGAATGCATTTTTTGCGTTCCAAAAAATGCCTCTAATCTCAGCTGCCTAGAAACGACTATGGGTAAACATGAACAAATAAGATAACAGGAGACTTCAGGGGCAGTTGAAAAAAAAAATGCCCAACTGCTCCTAAACATCTAGCAGCAGCAGCAGAGTACATGAGGCCTTACACTGCTATTCTATTAACCATGTGAGGTGGTCAGTGTGAATTGCATTTGTAGTGGATTCAGAGAATTCAGCAGTGTGCTGTGCATTTGTAAGCAATTGCTTTCACTTGCTGCCTGAAATCTTCCAATGCATATTTCTTGCTTTTTCTAGCAAACTATCAGTAATTATGGGTTGTCAAATGCTGTCATTGTCAATTATAGGCCCCATATGCCATGTTGATGCAAGAACAAATTGACCATGCATTTCAATGAATCACAGATGCAAAATAGCATCATATAAAACAATGGCTGAACTGTATACATGCATCAAATCAAGTTCAAATACAATGGTCTGAGTTCTATACCTTAAAGCGGAGTTCCACCCGTTTTTAAGTTAATTAAAAGTCAGCAGCTACCCGTATGCGGCCACCCGGAACTTTGCTGCTCTCCCCCTCCTTTTTGTGGCACGTCATAGCAACTGTGCACACCCAGCCGTGACCGCGTACAGATTCGCGGTCGGGCATGCACTGCACATGCGCGAGTCGCACTGCACTCTGCTATTGGCCAGCCAATCTTCTGGGACTCGTGACGTGTCCCAGAAGATTGTTGTCAGGGAGAAAAAAAATGAAGTTCCATTTTTCCATTTTTGGGTGGAACTCTGCCTTAAGCACACACAAAAGCAATCATCTTTTTTAAGCATCTACAGTGTACAGTTTATTCCTGCCATGTTGATGTCACTTTTGCAGGTCTACATCTATTAGAAAAACAATATGGCATTTGAAATAAAGAAAAAATTGATTAAAAGTAGTCTTTACAGTAGTAGTAGTCTTGTATATTTTTCGTTGCTTCGTTTAATCTTCATCGCTCATGTCGAATGGTCTACCCCAACACTGTCTCTATAATGTCGAATCTTTTCTCTCTATGTCAAATCTTTCTTCTCTACGTAGAATAATCTTGGACTAAGCGTTAGCTTAGGCACATTCGACCGCAGATTTGATACACAGATTGCCATTGTTAGCGTCATGTTGAATCTATCTATATCGAACTGTTGTAGCAACAAAAAAAATGAAAAAATCATTATTTATGTCAAATCTTCTGGATTTCAGATTCTGCGCGTTGGATCTCGTTTGTTAAAATGATAATGAAAATACCCGAAATTCGGATGAAAATGCATTCGGATTTAAACTAACCCACATGTCTACAGAGAAATACTGTCTGTGTTATTTATAAAATATTGGGGGAAAGGATTGCTTTAATAAGCCATCATTGAAAATGATGTGTTTAAGTGTGAATCTTGGTTTTCTTTTACACATCATAGAATAAAAATACATTTGACATTCTCATTAGTCTGTCAAAGCTTCAATGCAACTTTTCACCAATATTGACTGGTGTTTGTTATTAGTATTGACTGTTTCTTAGACTCTGAATTTATGCAAGCAAAAACGATATACTGTAGTGCCAACACAATAATGAGCAAAAACTGCAAAACTTATTTGAATTGTCAACTTTTCAGCCGTTTTCTCTTTTGAATTGATGCCAAATCTCTAGGTGAAAGTATTTGTCAACTGCACATGCATGTTGAATATTAAATTATATTTTCCAGTAGCTGACATAGCAGAACATTAATTTAATCATACATCAAAGTCAGCCATTAGATAGCAAGAAAAGCAGAAAAGTGCAGGAGGCATGAGATCCATTTAGATTTTTTTATTCCAACCTGCTGCACCAAGATGTGAGAGACAAACATAGAATGCAATATATACCAGCATAATGTCTGTTTTGAGCGCATGTGCTATGTCAAAGGTTAAGCTTTGACAGACTGCATTTTTTCACACTCTGTTTCTAACTTTATGTGCAGCATTTTGGCTTATTAAAGTGGTTGTAAAGGCAGAAGTTTTTTTTATCTTAATGCATCAAGATAAAAAGCCTTTTGTGTGCAGCATCCCCCCTCAGCCCCCATAATATTTCTATATTTCCATATTGTTGATTCGGCGATTACTTGGCTGTGCGGGACTCTCCGCTTTCATAGGCAAAGACAGCAGTGAAGCGCCATTGGCTCCTGCTGCTGTCAAACTTAGTGAGCCAATGAGGAGAGAGAGGGATGGGGCCAGACCATGAATGTGTCTGAATGGACGGCTCAGCGGCACAGCTGACTCCATAGCAATCTGCCTGTACCTGTAAAGAACAATTTCAATATTTTCCTTTTACACCTAACACCACTCTCATCAAAAGAAAGTGGCTGAAGTCTGTACTGAAATTGACACTTGTGAGAATGTTAATCCTCCAGAACCGAGCTGTTCCTCCCTCTGATCTCCATGTTATTATAGGAAACAGAAATAACAGAGGTCTGTGGAAGAAACCACTGAGCTACCCATAAATGAATGATAAATGTCAAGGTAGTGCGTCTAAAACTAGGTGCCCTAAACAAATGTAATGTGCCTGCTTAGACGTTTGTGCTGACACTGTATTGAGTCTGAACATGTGTAAATTACACGCATTCCTTGAGCCCCAAGCAAAACACATTGCTCTTTAGCAGACTCACTGGGGTGCCATTAATTCTTAAAGACACCGCCATGCATATGGAAATTCATGTTTTTTGAAATTCATGTTTTTAAAAAGGGTCAAGGTTTTTTTTCTGCATTTCTCACAGGTACACCAGCCCATTCAACTGAATGATCTGTTGTGCCTGCACAAACATAAATTAGAAGAAATGGCTGCACACCACTACTGTATGTTGATCCAAGATCCTTTATCAGGACATCCCAAAAGACACTACAACAGACTGCTAGGTAGACACGTTTCACACACTTCAGGTGCGCTCAATCATTACCAGTTATGATTAACCACTTGCCAACCAGGCCAATTCTGACATTTCTCTCCTACATGTAAAAATCATAATTTTTTTGCTAGAAAATTACATAGACCTCCTAAACATATATGTTTTTTAGCAGAGACCCTAGAGAATACAATGGCGGTCATTGCAACTTTTTATGTTGCGCTGTATTTGAGCAGCAATTTTTCATGCTTTAAACAGTAAAGTTAGCCCATTTTTTTGCATAATGTGAAAGATAAAGTTACGCTGAGTAAATAGATACCCAACATGTCACGCTTAAAAATTGCACACGCTGGTGTAATGGCGCCAAACTTCGGTACTTAAAAATGCCCATAGGCGAAGCTTTCATTTTTTTTTACTGGTTACATGTTTTGAGTTACAGAAAAGGTCTAGTGCTAGAATTATTGCTCTCGCTCCAATGTTCGTGGTGACACCTCACATATGTGGTTTGAGTACCATTTTAATGTGTGGCCGGAACTTACGTATGCATTCGCTTCAGCTTGTGAGCACATGGGGACAGGAGCACTTTAAAAAAAAATATTTGATTGTTAATTTTACTTTAAAATTTTCAGTTTGACATATTTTTTTTTTTTTTTTAAAGACCCCATATCTCACCTTCAGGCTGGGAAGCCCGAAATAAAAATTTAAATTATCTCAGCTTCCCAATCGAGGTGGCACCATTTTTGTGAATGCAGAGGCCAGGTGTGACATCATAACATTGTGCTCGGCCTCCGATGTTCATCGAGACTCCGGCGACCATCTGGTGGACATCTGGGGCTGGAGGATACATTCTCCGACTCACTGATCGCTGAGGCGAGTCGGTAGAAGCACCAGAGGGCAGCAGGAAGGGGGGGGGGGTCGATCAAGCGGCTGACCAGCCTCCATTATTCTTATGGTGTAGGAAATCTCCAGCTGAAAATGCCGATATCTGAATGATGTCTGTAGCTTCAGGCATCAGATATAGCACCACAATGCCCAGGACGTCTTTAGATTTCCAGCCATTGGCAAGTGGTTAAGTACACCTGAATTGTGCGAAACGAGTATACCTAGCAGTCTGTTCCCGTAGTGTGTCTTTTGGGATGTCCTAAATGATCAGCATGTGGTGTGTGGCCATTTCTTCTAATTTATGTTGTTATTCATGGAGGAGAGACAGGGCGGGCACCCACTGGATCATTTATCATGCTTCCATTTCTCACCTGGAGCAGCGAGTTCTCCTTGTTCAGTGCCTGCGCAAACATGCCTGCCTGGACACACTACATTGTGAAAATACCTTACATAGTAATTTCAAGAATTATTCCAGCCAAAACCTTTGTTTCATTTTTGGAAACTGTGGAGGTCTTCATTTCTGATTGTGAAGCCCTGTTCCAATATATAAGTTGTAACACCACACTTACTGGAATAGGAAATGAAGATAACTTCCCAACTAGCACACAATACTAAATACAAAATAAAGGGCTCTAATTTTTGTTCACCCTATAAATCAAATGGAAAAAAAAGTAACTTTTCCAAATGAAAGGAAACACTAGCAGGAATCATAAATTGACATCAAGAAGCATTTTGTTTCCATCTTAAAACCTGCAAGAAGTTGTGAGCTTCTCAGTGTGAGACATCTCAGACAATGGCCTCAGGTTTATTACACTAGCAACAGGTGATATGCAGGAAGGGAACTGAGAAAGTACAAAATCAATAAGCAAAAAGTAATCTGAACAAGCTGTGGTCATGGAAGTGCGCATTGGGCACAAATAAATGCACATATGTTAATGTGCATTGGCATGCTGTATCGAGCTAAATCCCTCACAATATATATATATATATATATATATATATATATATATATATATATATATTGTGAGGGATTTAGCGCGGTAGCGGGTGTGTTTGACCCCCTGGAGGGGTTCACTACACGCTGAACTGTATGAAAAGGCAGTTGAGGATGGTTGAAAACAAATTATATGGTTTATTTTTCCATATTGCTGGATATACGTGCAAGCATCAAAACAGCATCAGCATAAACAAAACATAAAATAAACATAAAATAAACCCTTGCCACGTGGGGCGTCTACCTTCCCAACACAGGAACTTACCTATGGAGTCTGGCACAGCCTACTGATGGGCAGACACTGCTGGTCCTACAGCAGAAAACAAAAAGTCTCTGATATTTATCACACAGAAATATCAATCAGCACCTCACCTCTTCAGTAGTGTTTGGGACTGCTCCTTAACTCCCCAAAGCCTCAGGATGCAGCAATCAGTCGTCATCCTTAGGCTATCTTTAACCAGTTAAGGACCGCCTACTGTACATTTACGTCAGCAGAATGGCACGGCTGGGCACATCAATGTATATATACGTTGGTTCTAGTACCCAGCCGTGACCGGGACCGCAGTCCCTGGAGCTGAAGAACGGGGAGAGCTGTGTGTAAACACGGCTTCCCCGTGCTTCACTGTGGCCGCAGCATCGATCACGTCATCCCTGTTATAGGGGGACGTGATCGATAACGTCACACCTACAGCCACACCCCCCTACAGTTGTAAACACACGCAGGGAACACACAAATCCTACAGAGCCCCCTTGTGGTTAACTCCCAAACTGCAACTGTAATTTTCACAGTAAACAATGTAATTTAAATGCATTTTTGTTGCTGTGAAAATGACAATTGTCCCAAAAATGTGTCAAAATTGTCCGAAGTGTCTGCCATAATGTCGCAGTCATGAAAAAAAAATCGCTGATCGCCGCTATTGGTAGTAAAAAAATATTTTTTATAAAAATGCAATAAAACTATCCCTTATTTTGTAAACTCTATAAATTTTGCAAAAACCAACCGATAAAACGTTTTTTGCGATTTTTTTTACCAAAAATAGGTAGAAGAATACGTATCGGCCTAAACTGAGGAGAAAAAAAAATTATATATATTTTGGGGGGATATTTATTATAGCAAAAAGTAAAAAAATATAGTTTTTTTTTTCAAAATTGTCGCTCTATTTTTTTTTGTTTATAGCACAAAAAATAAAAACCACAGAGGTGATCAAATACCACCAAAAGAAAGCTCTGTTTGTGGGGAAAAAAGGACGCCAATTTTCTTTGGGAGCCACGTCGCACGACCGCGCAATTGTCAGTTAAAATGACGCAGTGCCGAATCGCAAAAAGGGCCCTTTAGCAGCATTTTGGTCCGGGTCTTAAGTGGTTATAGAGGATTTATTTGCTCAATTCTTAACAGCTGAAGCCTTCCAACGCCCTAAACCTCTCTGGCCATTTTCTGTAGCCGACGCCCAATAGTAATTGGTGTATTGTCTAAACAAGGCAGAAAAGTATCACCCCTCTGACAACACACACAGATTTACCTGACTTCCTGTCACTAATATATATATATATATATATATAAATAAATAAATAAATAAATGAATGATGTTTAAGGGTTCTATAATTTTCTAGCAAAAAAATTATGCCTTTTACATGGAGAGGAATAAAAGGATTTTTAATAAACAGCTTACCTGTAAAATCCTTTTCTTGAAGTACATCACGGGACACAGAGCGCATAGCCATTACACTTGGGTTATATGGGTACCTTCAGGTGTGGACACTGGTGTAATCAATTTCACAGGAAGTTTCCTCCCTATATAACCCCCTCCCACTGGGAGTGCTTCAGTTTTGTAGCAAGCAATTCCTCCGAGGTTACCCAATGTTCCCCAAAAGAGGGGTGGGAGCTCTGTGTCCCGTGATGTACTTCAAGAAAAGGATTTTACAGGTAAGCTGTTTATTAAAAATCCTTTTTTTCTTTATCGTACATCACGGGACACAGAGCGCATAGCCATTACACTTGGGATGTCCTAAAGCAATGCTCTATGAAGGGAGGGAGACCGTAAGGCCAAGAATAGCCAAACAAAAAATTATCAGGAAGTAAAGTAACTCCACCAACAGAAAAAAGGGGGCGTGACCCGGGACAGAGGCTTCTATACTGCTGCCCGTAGGACCCGCCTGCCCAAATGCTGCGTCCGTACCCTTTGCAACGTCCAACTTATAAAATTTAGTAAACGTATGTACGGAAGACCAGGTTGCCGCCTTGCAAACCTGTGCCATAGAGATCTGATGGTGTGCCGCCCAGGAGGCACTCATGGCCCTCGTAGAATGGGCTTTAACTGATAAGGGAGGTGGAACGCGCTTCAGACCATAGGCCTGAAAAATCAGCTGCTTAATCCACCTAGCCAAGGAAGACTTGGCAGCCGGCTGACCCTTCTTGGGGCCATCCGGAAGAACAAAAAGCACATCTGTTTTCCGAATCTTCTCTGTAGCCTTGAGATAGACCCTCATGGCTCGAACCACGTCCAAAGTATAAAGCAGTCTTTCCTCTCTGGACTGGGGAGTAGGAAAGAAGGATGGTAGGACTAGGTCCTGATTCAAGTGAAAACTGGATATGACCTTAGGAAGGAAAGAAGGTTGAGGCCACAGAACCACTCTGTCCTTATGCAGAATAAGGTATGGCTCCCTGCATGACAAGGCTGCCAGCTCGGAAACCCTTCTGGCCCAAGCCATAGCCACCAAGAAAACTAACTTTCGGGTTAGTAGCACAAGAGGGATTTCTGTCAGAGGTTCAAACGGCTGCCTTTGTAAAGCTGACAAGACCAGATTTAAATTCCAGGGGCAGAGGGGAGCTCTAATAGGGGGATTCACATGCAAGACCCCCTGCAAGAAGGTTTTCATAAGCGAATGGATGGCCAAGGGTCTTTGAAACCATATCGATAAAGCCGACACCTGCCCCTTTAGAGTACTAAGAGCCAACCCTTTGTCAACGCCAACCTGGAGGAATCGCAAGATCCTGTCAATACAAAACTTTCGAGGATGCCATTTTTGAGACTTGCACCACTCCACATAGGTTCTCCAGACTCTGTAATAAATATTTCTGGAGACCGGTTTCCTAGCCTGAATCAACGTAGATATGACCTGAGCTGAGAGGCCTCTGCCCTTAAGAATTAGGGATTCAGCCGCCAAGCCGTCAAATTTCGCTGTTGTGAAGCAGGGTGGCAGATTGGGCCCTGAGACAGCAGATCTGGGCGCAGGGGGAGCGGCCACGGCGCCCCGACTGACATCTTCACGATGAGTGCGTACCAAGCCCTCCTGGGCCAGGCTGGGGCCACCAGGATCACAGGCCTGCGCTCCACCCTGATTCTCCGTAGAAGGCGGGGAATCATCTGCAGTGGAGGGAACGCATACAGGAGATTAAACTGGTGCCAAGGGCAAACCAACGCATCGGTCCCATAGGCTGAGGGATCCCTGGCTCGGGATATGAATTTGTCCAACTTTTTGTTGGATATCGTTGCCATAATGTCCACATCTGGGACTCCGAATCTTTGGCAAATCTCTTGGAATACCTGGGGGTGAAGAGACCACTCCCCCGGGAGCAACTGTTGACGACTCAAAAAATCTGCTTGAGAATTGTCTATCCCTGGGATGAACACCGCCGAGATGCAGGGTACATGGGCTTCGGCCCATGAGAAAATCAGGTTTACTTCCCTTTGGGCTGCTAGGCTCCTCGTGCCCCCCTGGTGGTTTATGTATGCCACCGCAGTGGCATTGTCGGACTGTATCCTTACTGGCAGACCCTGAAGGGGGAGAGTCCAGGCGATCAGGGCCAGCCGGGCAGCTCTGATCTCTAGGATATTGATGGGAAGCAGTTTTTCTGCCTCCGACCACTGCCCTTGCTGGGTCTGTCCTTCTAGAACTGCCCCCCAACCTGACAGGCTGGCATCCATGGTTACTATCTTCCACGTGATGGGGCAAAAGGATTTCCCCTTTGACAAATTTTGAGGGACCAGCCACCAAAACAGGCTGCGCCGGACTCCTGGGGAGAGCACTAACGGACGATCTAACGCCTGAATGGACTTGTTCCAAGCAGAGAGAATGGCTGCCTGAAGATATCCGGTATGGATCTGGGCGTAGGGCACTGCCTCGAAGGCGGCCACCATCTTCCCCAGCAGTCGCATACATAGGCGAATAGTCGGCCTCTTCTTGCCTAAGATCACTTGAACTGCTTGAGTTATTGATCTGACCTTTGCTGGAGGTAAAAATATCCTCTGGCAGTCTGTATCTAGCCGAAGGCCTAGATATTCCAACTGCTTTGTGGGTTTCAATATCGATTTTTCTTGGTTCACAATCCACCCGAATTCCTCTAGATGCTGAACTGTGCGAACTACTGCATGATTGAGGCTGGAAGCTGAGCTGTCGATAACCAGAAGATCGTCCAGGTATGCCAGGACCAAAATGACTTCTGTCCTTAGGACGGCTAGCACCGGGGCTAACACCTTTGTGAATACCCGCGGAGCTGTTGCCAACCCGAAAGGGAGGGCTACGAACTGGTAATGACGGTTATCTATCATAAAACGAAGAAACTTGTGATGTGCCGGGTATATCGGCACGTGCAGATACGCATCCTTTATGTCTATAGATGCTAGAAAGTCGTCTTGATGTAGGCTGGCTGCCACCGAACGTATGGACTCCATAAGAAAGGTCTGAATCTTTAGAAAGCGATTTAGGCGTTTGAGGTCTAAGATAGGCCTGACGTCGACATTGGGCTTTGGTATTATGAAAAGGTTGGAGTAGAATCCCAGACCCCATTCCTGGGTTGGTACTTCTACAATTACTCCTTGGAGCAAGAGACGATCCAATGCTTTTACAAGAGAGGCCCTCTTTAATGGGTCGCTTGGAAGACTTGACCCCTGAAAATGAGGAGGGGGGACTTCCCGAAACTCTAGCTTGTAGCCCGTGGCTACCACGGACAGTACCCAAGAGTCGGGAATTCTGGCCTCCCACACTTCGGAGAAAAACCGAAGCCTTTCCCCCACCCAAGAGAGTGGGGGCGCCCCTTCATGAATCTGACTTGATGACCGGTTTAACTGGCTTGCGAGACCATGGCCTCTTGCCTGCCGTGGCTTGTTCTTGTGGGCGGCTATTAAATGCTGAACGCCCGGGAGGCCGTCGATACTGACGGGAAGTTGAAGGGGCCGAGCCTTCGAGGGCCCACGCAATCTTTTCTTGACAGGCAAGAAAGAACTTTTACCACTTGATATGGTCTGGATATATTTATCTAGGTCTTCACCGAATAGTCTCCCACCATGAAAGGGAAATCCTGCTAAAAGCCTTTTGCAGGGTGCCTCTGCTGACCAGTTTTTCAGCCACAAAAGGCGACGCATATGAACCAACAGCAGAGATAAACAGGACGCCTGTTGAATGGAGTCCTTAATAGCATCTACTGCAAAGCAGAGAGCCCTTGGGAGGTCAGCCAATTCACGAGCTTGCTGAGCCGGTATGTCCCTTAATATCTGTTTAGTCTGATCCTTTAAAGCCTGACAAACGCCAATGGCTGCCACCGCTGGCTGAACCACGGCACCTACTGTGGTAAAAGAAGCCTTCAGTAGGGTCTCCAACTTTTTGTCGACTGGATCTTTAAACATCTGGACATTTTCAATCGGACAGGTCAGGGATTTATTTACGCAGGAAATGGCTGCGTCCACGGTAGGGAGTGCCCATTTCTTTGCAAATTCTTCTTCCATAGGATAGAGAATAGTGAACCTTTTAGGAGGGATAAAAATCCTATCAGGTCGAGCCCAATCCTGAAAAATCACGCTCTCCAGAAGGGGGTGAACCGGAAAAGACGCACCACTCAACGGTGCCTTCAAGGAACCTAAAGAGGATACCGCGGGGGCTAATTGTTCTGACACTGGAAGTTTAAAAGCAGTGCGAACCATATCTGTCAGAGACTGGATCCACAGGCTCTCTGCTTGAGAAGCCGACAAAATTTCATCTATAGTGGAACCTTCAATGTCTGAACCGTCGGGACTCGGGTCCGCTTGATCCCCCTGTGGGTCCAATTCCTCCGAAGAGAGGACCTCTGCATCTGAAAACACCAATCTAGGTGACGGGGATCTAGCCCGTTTGCCACCTGGCAAAGAGCGGGCAATTAAAGCAGTTAACCTTTCCTCTAGCCCACCCAGGGTGGTCGCTAGCATTTCTTCCGTAACGTAAACGGGAATGGGTTGATTGGGGGCCGCCTCTGCCCCTAGCACCCTCAATGGCTCCTGCAACATGCTGTTCGGTGGTCTATCTGGTGAGGGTGGGACCGCTAGAGCCTGGCCCAAATCCTCTGACCCCGATGGAGACCCCTTTAGTTTTTTGGTACCTTTTGCAGCCTTAGCTGGTCCTGATCCCTTGGGAGCCATTGCACAACCTTGAGACACCCCTAAAGCCAACACCCAACTGTTGTAGCTAGAAGTGAACCATTAATAAGAACAGGCTATGGTAAATTTTTTCCAAATTTTCATACGCCCGAGAAGGCGGCAATACCGAGGAAGGTCCTGTGAGTATTGCCACACCAATGCCCGTTAGCTGGAGCCCAAGGTTGCACCGACTCAGATACTGCCAGATCTAAGGTTGAGTCCCTTTAAGAAAAAAAAACTTTTTTTTCTGGTCAGTATGGAGCTAAGTCCAGACCTGAAGATCCACAAACCCCCACTGGGTGTCACTGTTAGCCAGAAATAGCTCAGCTGCGCGCTCTGTGTCCTCAGCCTCCTCTGCTTTCAGGAGGGAATGACCAGCCAGGAAATGCTTTGCTGCTTTAATTGAGACCCGACGCTGCTGGCCCGCCCCCCCCCCCACGCACGCTGACGCTGTAAAAGGCGGCGCGCACGCGCGCGCGCCCCCCCCACGCTGAAACCAACATGGAGGAGGCAGAAAGCAGAGGAGAAGCCTGGACCAACGCTAGCAACCCAACAGACACCAGGCAAGACACTAATCTTTATTGTAGTGCACACAGAGGAAGCTGTCCCCATAGGCTTCCTAAGAAACAGGAGTTTTGTCAGCATTTCCTCCCTATAGCACGTGGGGCTGCAGTATCATGCTAACAGGCAGATCTGGGGGGAGTAGCAAATACATATCTTTAAAAGCATACATATACCTACATGTTATCTGGGTAAACATTAGTACATCCCATCCTGCCTCAAAAGACATAGTGGAGATAGTGGCTGATGCACAAGCATACCATTAGCCAACCCAGAACCCCCAGGGGGATACCTACTGTCGAACCAAGTCCCGCAGGTTCCCTCTTACCTGCTCCACGCCGCAGGGTATTGCAAAATGCAAGAGGCCCAACCTTCCCCCATCTCCGTGGGTATTGTCTTGGACCTTCAGGGACCGGGGTCCTGTCTTAAGGAACCCACACACCTGGACCTATATAGCATCCTGGCATCAGTAGTGTTTAGTTCTTGGAAGAGACTAAGGCACTGGAGCCCAGAATCCAGCCCTCCAAGGAGAGGCATTATACGCAAAACCCCACTCCAGCAGGGCCCGGGTACCGTACACCTTGGCTTTGAAGCACTTCGGATGGATCCAGCTAGCTATCCTGGGTCCCGAGACCTCCGAGGGACAGCTAGACGTGACCAACACCTAAGACACTGGCGAAAAAACTGAAGCACTCCCATTGGGAGGGGGTTATATAGGGAGGAAACTTCCTGTGAAATTGATTACACCAGTGTCCACACCTGAAGGTACCCATATAACCCAAGTGTAATGGCTATGCGCTCTGTGTCCCGTGATGTACGATAAAGAAATCAGAATTGGCCCAGACAGGAAGTGATTAAGCAATGCTGTAATACAGGGAAAAAATCAGGGCAACTAAACTATCCAAAAAAATTCATAGGGCAGGACACGTGACACCAAGCAAAAATAATATGTTCTGCTTTGTTCTGGCAGAAGTGTGCTTTACAGTGAATTATGCTACTGATAAAATTCCAGCACATAGTAAAACGTGTGTGCAGAGTACCAGTGTGAAAAAATAAAGAAAAAGAAAACAAAACATTAATAAGATAACTGACGATACGAATTAATGACAATTTGACAGCTTTGTAAATGGATTGTAAAACATGATCCTCAAACTAAATTTTAACTTTCACAATACTTGGTTAGTGTAGCAGACTTTAAAATCACAACACATTCAATGTGTTGCTATCTCACTTACTATAAAATGAACTGTAACTGAATGAGTAAGCAACTGTAACAAAAACCACAGCCAAAATGTTCACACTTTTCTTAGTCAGCTTAATCAGATACACTCCATTTCCTGTCATGGAGGCAGGAGGCCTGTATCCAATCACTCACAGTATATCAGATGCTGGCATGTAATTTACAGAACATGCATATATGTATAATCAATTTTGCGGTAAGTAGATTTGGTGTAGCTTCACTGTTTTACCACATTTGTCATTTATATATGAGAATAAAATGATTTGTTTTTGCCATGACTACTGATGGCCACTACTAACTTTTGCATGCAACTATATTCTTTACATTAATAACTTCATTTTTTAGCGCCCATGGTCATGTTGAACATACAAAATGGTGTTGGAATACAAAAATATCCTGGAAATAAAGTATAACATGCATGTTGAGCAGGTAGATCTAGGCATACTTTTTTCTTACACAGGCAGGTTGAAAATTGACACTTCTATGTAGTATGGCATAGTGCGATCGAGCCGTCACTTCACATCAGGATGTAATTATATATTCTTTTTATATCATGATTTTTTTAAATGATAACCTTCACTCATTCATGCACGTTACTGGAAAACACATGCAGTAAAGGAATAACTGAGTTAACAGAAGGCAGAGAGGAGTAGGAAACCTTTGCTTTTGTTGTTTATCCTATGAATGGAAATGTTCCAATTCTTCATGATATGTGGTATATTTTCTAAAGGCAACTAGGCTATTCAGTTTACAAGGGGATTTTCACTCTGCATAGATATTTACCCTCTGCTTATTGAATGTGGTGAAAACTCACTTTGCAAAGAACACCCAGCATGTGCAAGAAAAAAAAAAAAATCAAAAACGATTTTTGCTTGCTCATGATGGAAGTCATAGTTTTACATCATTTGCTAAGCTAAGCGAAAATTCCAGTGAAAAGTAAAGAGTCTGTATCAACCCCTATGCCCCTCTACTGAAATCTCAATTGGATGGATTTGCTAAAGGAATTGAGCACATCCAATGTGCAACTGGAAACACTTTTTTGCACTCAGGTTTTCTTTTTTTAGCGTAAATATTCTAACAAAAATCATTTGCTAGGTTAATATTAGAGGATTTATATAGCGCCAAAAGTTTACACATCGCTTTATAATATAAAAGACAATACGGTTATAATAATAAAATACAAGCATATTAAAAGAGCCCTGCTCAGAAGATATTACAAGCTAATAGGGTAGGGCAGGTGGTACAAAAGGTTGCAACTGTGGGGAATAAGCTGATGGAAGCGTTAAAAGATTAGTTGGAGATGTGATAGGCTTCCCTGAAGAGAGGAGTTTTCAGGGATCACTTGAAGGTAGCAAGAGTAGGAGATAGCCAGACAGGTTGAGATAGAGAGTTCCAGAGGATGGCAGAGGCTCTGGCAAAATCCTGGACGAGCATGAGAGGAGATGAGAAAGTCTGAGTAGGAGGTTTTGAGAAGAGCAGAGAAGATGGTTTGGGTGATATTTGGAGACAAGATTGGTGATGTAGCTTGGGGCAGAGTTGTGAATGGCTTTGTATGTTGTGGTTAGTATTTTGAATGTAATTTGCTGGGCAATTGGGAGCCAGTGCAGGGATTGGAGGAGAGGGTTGGCAGACACAGAGGTTAGTACGGTGGATAAATCTGGCAGCAGCATTCATGATAGATGAAAGAAGGAATAGCCTATGGAGAGGCAGGCCAATGAGAAGGGAGTTGCAATAATCAAGGCGAGATATAACGAGATAGTGAATGAGGCATTTGGTGGTTTCATTTGTTAAAAAGGGACTAATTTTAGAGATGTTACAATATGTAAAATCAAAAAAAATTTGACAAGTGGATTTGAGGCTGAAATGACAAGTCAGAGTCTAGGATTACACTTAGTACCCTGGCGCGAGAGGAAGAATTGATGTTGTACTGTTTAATTTGATGGAAACAAAATCATGGAGGGGGGCACAGGTGGGGGCAATATTAATAGTTTTATAGAGATTTCATTTAACCACTTCAGCCCCAAAAGATTTGGCTGCTCAATGACCAGGTCATTTAACTCACAATTCCGTGGTCATGCGACACTGTATGCCAATTTTTTTCCACCACAAATAGAGCTTTCCTTTGGTGGCATTTGATCACCTCTGCAGTTTTCATTTTTTGCACTATAAACAAAAGATCAACAATTTTGACAAAACACAAAAAAATAAAAAAAATAAACACAATGTGGGGTCCCCCAAAATCCCACTAATTGTGTTTTGTTTGCTTTTTAATGTTTGGGTGCCGGCAAATGCCAATGCTACTGGACTTAGTCACTCTGCAAAAATATCCACTTTGTGTAAAGAGGCATTTACTACTAAATGCATCATTCTTTGTGCCCAAGAGATTAATTTTGTTGTTTCTGATACACCTAATTGCTCACTAAGCTATTCACACGTTGATAGGCATTCCTCTCCACCAACACATCCCTCCTTATGCAACATCTACATGCGATACAAATTCCAAATCAGTGTCTGATCCATTCATACTGTAATATGGAATGCTCATGAATCATCAGGGCTTTTTTTCAGGGGGAACTTGGGGGAACTCAGTTCCACCACCTTTGGCTCAGACCCATTGGTGCCTGCTCACCACAATCAGAAGTCTGGTTTCTGTGTTTACAAGTGACAGCTCTGTGTAACCCCCTGAACTCTGCACTCTGTATGTAATACAATCCTGGTATTTAATGCCCCTTTAAGACCCTTCTACTGTTGGTGAAATCTGAACGGGGTCATGGTTGAGTTCCTGCACCTATTTTCTGAGAAAAAAAGCTCTGTGAATCATGTATAGGTGAGCATTATCTTGCAACTTTTTGCTGGAACCAAAAGGCAGAGAAATCAGAGTATAGTTTATCTACTATCTGAAATCCACAAACTGGAATTTAAAAACAAAATTTTACATATCAAAATGTATTCTAATCTGATTCTGCTTAAACTCAGAAATGAAATGTGATCCCTGCTACTACACCAGTTTGATACATTTTCCCAGAAACTGAAATTAAATCTTAACATTAGTGATAATAAAGTGGGAAAGTACTTAGACAAGTGAAAGCCAGCTACACCAAAACTAAAAAAGTTAACATTTTCTTCACCTAAATAGATAAACATAATTACTAAGCCCCAAGAACTTGCAGATTTGTTTGCCACATAATATGGGTCTCTATGTAATCTAATAAAGATGATGAGGCTACGCCTCAACCTACCAAAGCGACCAACTGATTTTGTTACTACATTGAACTTGCCCACACACTTGTCCTGCTAATTAGAACATCGGCGAAATACGATTTTTATCGGGACTGCAACATTATATTGGACACTTTTGAGACTATTTTGGGACCAGTGACATTTATACAGCGATCACGACTGATTACTGTATAAAATGACACTGGCAGGGAAGGGGTTAAAACCTAGGGGCAATCAGGGGTTAAGTGTGTCCTAGGGAGGTGTTCTAACTGTAGGGGTGGTGGGCTCACTACAGCATGACAGGGATCTACTGCTCCCTGTCATCGGGAGCAGTGATCTGTCATGTTGCTAGGTATTACAGGGAAATGCTTTGTTTACATAGGCATCTCCCCGTTCTGCCTCTCTGTGTCAGAATCATGCGCTGCCAGCGAACAGAGTTCACGGGGTGCTAGGCAGCAAATTCAAAGGGACATACAGGTACACCCATTTGCCTGCCCAGGCCAGTCTGTCGACGTAAATCAGCGTGCGATGGTCGGCAAGTGGTTAAACAACGCTTACAAGCAGAGTTCTTAAATGTGGAAGAAAAACATTTTTTTTATTTTTTTATTTAGACATCACCCTAATCAGTACCTCTACTTTGGCAGTGCAGAACTATACAAATCGTATAGATAAGTTGCCCACAGAAATTCCATGATTGGCTAAACATTAAATCTCTTGGTCTGGCATCTGGCTACCCTTAAATGTTAATATTACTCCAATTTTTGTATATCTTGAGAACACTTCCTATACCCATCTGATCATCCTACTTCACTACCTTACAGTGACTGACCAGGAAGTTTATTTGGCATAATCGTAGCGCAAGATGTGTGCTCAGTCTTCTAATCAAAGTTGCATGCGTGGGTTATGCAAGATGTATACAGTGACAATCCTAAACTTAAAGATCAGAGTAGCTTAAATACTGCTTTACACCTTCACCAGATATCTTGTGGCGTCATATTGAATAGCCAATACCCACAATCTATCCTCATCTCCCCGCCAGATTTCTACTCATCAGCTGGCTGCAACAATTAAGGTATCAGTGGCTGCTTGGAAAAACCTGTGTTCAGTATCCACAGTAGAGGCCTTAACATAACCCCTTTCCATAACAAGAGAAACCCTTAAGCCTCCAATACCCAACTTGTCTATATCCAACTGGAGTCAGAAGGGTGTAAACTTTTTACAAGATCTTTACAAAGAGGGCCCTCTTAACAGTTTGGAAATTTAGTATGCGATTATGGTCTCCTCCCTACATAAAAATGTACATACCTCCAAAGATAACACTTTAATCATCCTGTTGGAAAGATAGCTGTTCCTACCTTAGCATGGGAGGCTTTTAACTCACCTACACCTAGATAAAAATGGATACAATATCTTTCAAAATAAACTAGTATTCGCTAAAACAATACCTTTTGGTAAAATTGGAGGCGCATTTAAAAATAGGACCTTTACTCTCAAACAATGGACTACAGCTTTTCAGTCAATATTTACAGCTGTTATTTAAGACATTGACAACTACTGGTGCATGGTCTTCCAGTTGATTTCAGAACAGGGATTATAATGCCTAGTTTACCCTTAGCTATTCTGAACCTTGATATTGATAGATTCCCCACTTTCTTCCAAGTCTTATTTACGCATATTCTGTTAGCTGCAAGAATAAATATCACTAGACATTGGAAAAAAGATCTTGCTCCTAATCTAACAGAGGTTATTGAGTTAGTCCAAACCTACTATACCCATGAGTGAATGCTAGCCTTCCTATAGTATAAAATTGATACAGTAGGTTTAAAAACCTTTTGAAATAAGGGTCAAATTGGATTAACACTAGGTGACTACATTAGTTTGATTGCTTACAATTCCTAGTAGATTTACAATACCACTGTGAAGCACTGCACAGATCTACTTTTTTGATCATATGTTTATATTGAATATATTTAAAAAAAAAAAAAAAAAGATCAATTTAACCACTTCCATACAGGGCACTTATACACCTTCCCGCTCAGACCAATTTTTAGCTTTCAGTGCTATTGCACTTTGAATGAAAATTGCGCGGTCCTGCTACACTGTACCCATACTAAATTTTTATCATTTTGTACCCACAAATAGAGCTTTCTTTTGGTGGTATTTGAGCACCTCTGGAATTATTATTTTCTGCAAAAATAAAATGACTGAAAATGTATTAAAAAAAGTTTTTTGTTTCCATTACAAAACATTGTAAATAAGTATGTTTTCTCCTTCACTAATGGGCACTGATGGTACTGCACTGCCTGGCACTGATAAGGTGGCACTGATTAGGTGGCACTGATGGGCGGCACGAATGGGCAGGGATAGGCGGCATGGGTGGGCACTGATGGGCGGCATGGATGGGCACTGATAGGAGGCATGGTTGGGCACTGATAGGAGGCATGGATGGGCACTGATAGGCGGCATGGATGGGCACTGATAGGCGGCATGGATGGGCACTGATAGGCAGCATGGATGGGCACTGATAGGCGGCATGGATGGGCACCGTGTTGTACTAATGGATGCCAATCAGTGTCAAACAATGCCTGCCAATCAGTGATGCCCATTGTGGGCACTGATTGGCATCTATTGTGGCACTGATTCGCATCCATTATGTGTCATCCCTGGTGGTCTAGGGTGGCATAGTTTGTTTTAAATCCCTGGTGATCTAGAGAATCCCTGGTGGTCCAGTGGGCATCCCTGGTGGTCCAGTGGGCATCCTCGGGGGGCTGTGCTGATAATCGATCAGAACAACCCCCCCGTCAGAGGAGCAGCCGATCGGCTCTCCTTTACTCGCGTCAGAGACGTGAGTGAGGAAAAGCAGATTACCTTCTTTTCCTGTTTACATCCTGATCAGCCGTGATTGGACACCGCTGATCACGTGGTAAAGTGTCTCCGTAAGAGACACTTTACCTCGATCGGTGTTGCGGGGTGTCAGACTGACACCCTGCAACAACGATCACCGCGATGCGCCCCCCCCCCATCATATGATGTCCAGTCAGGATTTAGTAACCACTTTGCGGCCATCAATCTGTCATTGGCGGGCAGCATGTGGTTAAACAGTTTGTCCGACTAATTGGACACCCTATGCAACTTATTTTTCATGGGTCCAATATATATAGAACCAGCGGTTTTATGTTGTCTCAGCATTGTAGCCAGAATATGCATTATGTATATCGTAACCTGGCTGATCGGTAGCAGGTACAAAAGCTCCCTGGGAAGAGCAGGCACAGATACCAAGTCCTTTGGATAAGTGAAAAACCTTGCTATACAAAGTCTATTTACAGGTGTTTTACAGTACAGAACAAAAATAGTTAAACAAAAACCTAGCTGTCTCTCGGCTCTAACTATACGATACATACAGGCCCTCACTACCAGGCTGAACAAGCCTACAGCTTGTCAGTTTCCACATAAACTGCTGAAAAGTTTTCACCAACCTTCTTGTTCTCACAGACAAGTGTTAAATGTGTTGCTCAGGTGCGCTTAAAATTGACCTGGGAGAGAGGACCAACACCTGAACTGGATACTGGATCAGAGATCCCCGAACGTGTAAGAAGAGCCTGGGAGATGTATAAACCCCGAACAGGACTTTTTCTGGCTCTCTGGGATGCACTACTACAACATTGGCACTCAGTCTGTAATGCATACCATTTTCTTGCAATATTTTTTTGTTGAGAACAAAAAAAACATTGAAAAAAGGAAGAATGGTGTAAATTTAATAATGCATCCAAATACTGCTTTGCATTAAAAGTCTTTTGACGCAAAAGACTTTGTGTTGTCCACTTAAAATGTGCAATCTTCCTTGACAATTTCACATAATGATGTTCTTCAAACCAACACCTCCACTTATGCAACTTGAGCGACTCACCAGAATTAACGAAATCTAGGATGCATGGATCCTCTGTTACTCAAATGATCATGTTTCACATAACTCAATTGCCAGGTGTAGACCATCATGGACCTCCTATAGTCCCTCATAAAACTCCTTTATGCACCACAAACTAGTTATGTAACAGGCAAACACCCTCTTCAGTCCTCCAGGTCAGGGAGCAGGCTCCCAGCAGTCGCTGGCTGCTCTATAAATTCCACTTCTAGATGGAAGGAAAGCTTTCCATTAATAGCCTTGTGTATAGTTATTCAAATATCAGATGCAAACTGTTCCACCTGATCCTGCAATCCCAACGCATTTCACTCAAGCTGAAGCTTTTTTATAGAGTAAAGATCTTAAAATATATAGGCTTAAAACACACTTCTAACTCATGAAACATCCCAACAAGCTGAGTGGGTGGCTTCTAATATTTGTCACTGATGCACCGTACCAGATAGACAGAAAATAACAGCTTGTATTTAAGAAGCTTTTTTTTACAAGTATCTCTAATATGTTACAAATCCCTCTAATATGTTACAAAGGGGATAAAGAGTTTTAGTGCATCTAATCACTTACAAAGCTGTAACAGCTCAATGAACTCAATCTAACTACAATAAGAGTGTTTTCAGTTCTAAATGTTTTATTTTTAGTGGGCTAGAGAGCATCGATTATAAGTATTTCAGTCCACATCTGTATATTCATGCATCCTTCATTATGTTATTTAAATAAATTACCCTAGAATCAATGTATTGACTATATTGTGCTAATAAAATATTGATTTTAGATGGGGTGAGAATGTAGTTGGAGCAATTGTACATATTGATGCACATTTTCCTAGACCCTGAAGTGCAAATACGATTTGCAGACTCCCTATTACATTTTTGGAGGTTCCTACAAAACATTGGAGCTAATTATGATTTGTAAACTCGAAACACTGGCTCTGGTTGTGATTTTAAAACTGAAAACATTGGCACTACATGTAATCAACACCAAAGCTGCAATCCAGGATTGGCTGTATTCTGGCATTGACCTTAAATCAGGCATTGGCTATAATCTGGCACTGGGTGTCATCAGGTAAGAAGGTAGTTTAATTACAAAAGGCATGAGGAGATTATTAAACCATTTTGGGGAATTCAGGCTCTCCTGACTATTATCTCTATCGACACTGGCAAAACCAACAACTTGATCCAGATGCAAAACAGAACTATAGTTTGCAATCAACTCAATTGCATGGTCTGTTCACAAAAACCAACTTCAAAATAGTACAGATATGGCTCAAAATTGTATTTTGTTGCACAATTTCACTAGTGTTCAACCTTAGAAACTCAGAATCTCACCGACTTTGGCGGAGTTCCCTCCATCCTGTCTGCTATATGGATTACCCCAAAGCAGTGACCTCAGCATTTAGTACTGCAGCCACACAGTGGTCTAATAATCAAGTGCATACTACAGAGAAAGAGCTGTAACATGGTGTGGGGTGGGCCAACTCTTCCCTCTGGCCACACAAATCCTTTTCACTGAACTTATGCCACATACACACGATCATTTTTCAGGTTGTAAAAAACAACTTTTTTTATTGTCATTAAAAACGGTTGTGTGGGGGCTACAGGGCATTTTTCAGGTTCTGAAAAACGGGCAAATTTTTTCGAACATGGTCTATATTTTCACAACGTTTTAACGTTTTTAACATTGTCATTTTTCGGGTTGTAAAAAATGGTCGTGTGTGGGCTTTAACGTTGTGAAAAACCCGCGCATGCTCAGAAGCAAGTTATGAGACAGGAGCGCTCATTCTGGTAAAACTACCGTTTGTAATGGAGTAAGCGCATTCATCACGCTGTAACAGACAGAAAAGCTTGAATCATCTTTTACAAACACGAAATCAGCTAAAGGGTGGCGTCATCCGAATGAAACTTCCACTTTATAGTGCTGTTGTACATCACCGCCTTTTCTAGAGCATTTTTTTTTTTCACGACCGTGTGAAGGCAAGGCTTTTTTAATGATCAAGTTGAAAAAAATGTTTTTTCTAGAGCCTGAAAAACAAAATTTTTGACAACCTGAAGAATGATCGTGTGTACGCGGCATAAGGTAAGTAGGACAATCAATAGAGAAAGATTGCCGTCCTGTTATCGCCACTGTTTTGCCTATGCAGAGCTTCGTTGACGATTTATGGAATCATATTTGACTTTTTTTCCCCTATATATTGTCAAAACTGTCCTGTTGTCTACATAAGGTCACGATTTAGATTTTATTGCCCATAAATGCTAGTGTGTTCTGCACATTTTTCTTCATCCGACTGTCCCAGTACTTTGCCTACATTTGTTGTAGGCTTGTTTGTAGATTGTTCATAGTAACAATTTCCATGGTGTTACACACATTGTCATGATTTCCAATGTATTACACCACTGCCAGTGTGTTGCTTATGTACTGCTAAAATGGCAAACTGGATCTCTTAGGCCTCGTACACACGATCAAATCTGTCTGCTGGAAACTGTCTGCTAGACCGTCCCAGCAGACAGATTCGATCGTGTGTACGGCCGAGCCGACGGATTTGGCCACCCGACAGATTTCAAAGCATGCTTTGAAATCTATCGGGTGGGAATCCGTCCGCCTGACATGTCTGCTGGTTAGTACACTTACCAGCAGACATGTCGTCCCGCACCGCCGCCGAATGGATTCGGCGCATGCGCGGAAGTGTTTTACTTCCTGGTGCGGTGACGTGGCGGCGTCAACGTCACCGCCACGTCACCGACACGTCAGCGCGCCGTCTGCTGGGGGGGTTTTTGGTTTGCTCGTGTGTACACGCGAGCAAACCAAAATCCTATCAGACAGATTTGTTCAAATCGGTCGGTCCGACCGATTTGAACAAATAGATTGCCTCGTGTGTACGAGGCCTAAAGGGTTCTTTGCTGTACTTGGTTGTATATTTTTTTCTGCTGTTCTAGTTTTTGTTTTAACATTCTTCTTTATTCCAGACAAGCATATACAGTATTGAGCCACTATTTAGGAATTTATTTTACTTTTATCAATGTATTTATAGAATGCTCTTCTGGTTTGTGATTTTATACATTATTCAAAGTTTATATTACTGCTCAACAAGGTGCATTTCTTGCTGGAATGTAATGTTAACTTAACCCTCCTATCTATTTTTTTTTATTTTTATGGAGCTTGACTCGTGTAACCAATATAGCCACACCATCTAGGGAAGCCTGTCACAGGGAAGAGCATGAGGATGCATATGGCACTGCAATGTTTGGGGTCCTGGTTGCTACTATGACATTACCTTTGCATTGGCTGGATAGTGACATTTGCCCAAAACATTGATAAAAAACAGAACCATTGATGACGTTCATCACCCAGTAAGACTGCTCAATATACAGTACCATCTGAGTGCATGTACAGTATATTATGTCACGAGAGGCTCTGTAGTAACTTGACCAGAACACAGAACATTTTTTACAGGGATTCCTTAGAATGATCCTATGCTCATGAATGTCAAACTCTGGAAGGCAGTAGCTATTGTTGAAATACAAACTACAAGTCTTTATCAGGTGCAAGTACATGCTTTGGGGTGTTAAAGTGTTTGGAAAGGTTCAGATTGAAAAATAAAAATAAATACTTACCTGTTGTGTAATGGTTTTGCACAGAGCAGCCCTGATCCTTCTCTTCTTGGTCCCTCGCTGACCCCTTATGGCCCCTCCCCCCTGTTAAGAGCCCTCACAGTAAGCTGCTTGCTCTGAGGGCATTTGTGTACGCTCGCTCTCGAGCTGCCTTTGTGTGTCTATGGAGACACAGAGCAGGGCTCGCCCTGCCCCCCATTCACACCTCACTGACATCAGCGGAAGCCAAAAGAATAAAAAAAAGGAGGACCATGAAAGCTTGTGCTCTTGTACACATCACTGGGTCATGATCGGGCTCAGGCAGGTATAAAGGAGGTGGGGGGGGGGGTAAATACTATGTTTGTAATTGCATCTGCTAAGTGATTGCTGCTTGATTAATTAATCTTGGCATTAACATTTTACTAAGATGATTTCTACAGGACCAGAATCTGCTCTATGGGTGGTTGTGAGATTATATTCTTGCTACCAATATATGCTATATCTGTACTGTTACATGTGATTTGTCTTCCTAACAGCAGGGTAAATAGCACCTTTGTTATTTGAGAATTTAAAGCAGTGCATATTTGTTAAAGTGGACGCAAACCTGCAACTATAAACCCAGTTTAAAATATAAATGAAAAGGCAAAACATGTGTATAGATATAAAACTTTTTTTTTAAATGATCACATGCCCTCTGTTCTCAGCTGCATAGGAGCTGGAGGAGAAACAGCAGTACACTAAGCTTCCCAGTAAATGGCTATGCATGAGGGCAGTGTCAGGACAAGACTGATCATTGGAGAACAGACCGAGTTCCCAGCAAAGCTAGAGAACTGATCATGGCGTTTTCTCCTGCTTAGTGTAGTCAGTTTTTAAAAGGGAAGCAGAGGAACTGGCAGGAACATCGGGTTCAAAGGAACACAAAGGAAGCAATACAAAGATAACAAGATACCTCATCAAGTACAGCATATATCAGGAATATGAAATGTTAGGTTTACATATTCTTTAGGCCTGTAAATAGTTATATATAGCAAGACCCTGCTGCCTTTAATTAAACTTAAAGGCCGCATTCCCACCTCAGCATTTTGTAGCTTGAAGCTCCAAATCACTGGAGAAAAACAAACAAAAAAAAAAACGAATTCTTCTCTATGGAGATGGTTGACATCTCCACTCCAAGTCACCTGAAGCTCAAAAAAGTTTAGGGGAGTGGTTGAAGTGGGGGGGGGGAACATGTGAGGAAAGAGAATTATTATTTACAACACATTTGTTTGTTTCTCAGGATGAAGGAGTATGGAAGAAAGTAAGAATGAGTGAATGGGACGTCGAAAGTTTATAAATGTTAAACAAGGTTCTTTCATTTTGTTTTTCATGCTGGAATAATTGAACAATGTACTGAATCTTGTATAATTGATTTTTTTTTGTATAGAAAGATTAATAGAAAACAAAAAAGTTCTGGAGCTTTTTTGTAGTTTAAATCGGGCAGATTTGAGGATTTTTGGCTAGTTATTCCCATAATAATATATGGAGACGCGCCAGTTGCGTGTATTTGTGTGCATTTGCACATTTTGTTGGGCATTTGAGAGATTTTCTGCTCAAATTAAAAAGTGTAACAATTTAAATAGTAAAACTATATGAATAAATAACATTTTTAAAATACACAAATAACTCAAAATCATCATATATATAAAAAATAATGTGTAATACATAATAATTAACCCCTAACCTTTAAAAACTTAAAATTATTAATATTACTAATAAAACACCCAAACCTGAAAAAATAATTTATTTTGTGCTAGGGTTTTTAATTATTGTATATGATCTTTTTGTAGGGTTAGGGGTTAAAGGGGTTGTAAATTTTTTTCTTTGTCTGAATTTCTCACTTCCTGTTTGCCCTCAGTAAGCTTCTCACCATCATCCGAGCGGTGGAAAGTCATTTAGAACAGTTAACTGAACACCTTACTGGGGAGGAAGAGGAAGTGAGAAATTCAGACAAAGAAAACAAAGAAAAAAAAACATTTAGAAGGGAAAGCGAGGGAAAAGTTAAGTGAACCAACAATGGCACTAGCTTAAAGGAACCTATTTAGAAAATAAAAACCGAACCTTTACAACCCCTTTAAGGTTAGGGTTTATTTATTACTTCATATTCATTTATTGAATTAATTTCTGGTTATTTTTATTTATTCTTGTATTTAATTTTTTTTTATTCATTTAGTAATAGTAGCAATATTAACACATTAACACAATTGAGAGTTTTTTCTATTGGCTAATAAAGCACCAAAGCTCAAAGTCTTGCATAGAAAACGCACAAGTCGCACATAAAAACGCTTTAAAAATCCCCCATAAAATGTGCAAAAAATAAAATAAAGCAGAAAAAAACTCTCAAGACGCTATTCTCAGGTGTGAATGCAGCCAAAGATAGATACAATACAGAATTTTAAGTTTTAGATGTTTTTTGCACATTTTTTTTTTTGACTGAGGGTCACCAAGCATTAGAAACCTTTTCCAAATATACGGAAGGACCCTGGTTTGAGGATTTTCTTTGTGTTGACTAAAAAATGCTAGCGAGTTGCCCTTTGTATTGCCACATCTGCTTTTGTATTACCACATTTCAGAGCAGTTTGTTTTGATAGCCTTTTAATATAATATAACCTCTGCAAGCCTGTCACTATCTGCATACCAACAAACCAAGCCATGTTTTGGGAACAGTGCCAAATGGACGGTTTCTTTTGAGCAAGATACAATACCAACATCTTAGTCCAGATTTGTATATTTTTGCCAAAAATCGTAAAAAAAATAAAAATAAATAAAAGCAAATTAATATTAATTGCCCATGACATACAGTATGCCCATTTCTGTACTGAACGATATGGTGACCTTTAAGGAAATTGGTCCACTTTAAAACATCTTTTGTACTTCCAGATATTTCCTCTGTAGCATAGTTCAAATAAGGACTTGCAAAACATCCCAGCTGCATTGACACACAGATTAAATATGGTGATACAAAAGAAACATTTCATTATATATCTTAGACAAATACACTGTGGAGTATAGACATTTAACTTGTCAGCGCCTTTATTTGCTCATTACATTACATGTGTGCTTTGTAGCAGAATAGATATGTCTATATTTTTCTACAAACCAATTCTATTATTACTCCCAGTGGAGAAGAACATGTCCTGAAATATTGAGCTGTTAGTTCAGTAAAGAAAATATATTATACATACAGGCTGCTTGAAGATTTCACTGAACCATGTTAGAAGTTTGTGTTTGTGAAATATCAATTGAAAAGTACTCAGCTGAACAGTATCTGCATCTAAACTGACCACAAAACAACCCCATATTCCTAGTGTCATTATTATTGCATGTTCTAACACTGACTAATTCATCCACAAGAACAGATTTGGGGTTATTGGTAACAATTAGTAACTAAAGTCTAAAAAAAATGTTCATTTCCCTGCTTTAAAAAGCATTATGTAACTTAAGTTTGATATTAAGGGCTCTTTCACACGTCCGTTCAGTTTTTTAGATCAGTTTTTTCCCCCTTCAGTTGATCCGTTTTTTCATCAGTTTTTCGTCAGTTTTCCGTCCGTTTACATCCGTTTCCGTTCCGTTTTCCGTCAGTTTTTCATCCGTTTTTTTTTTTTTTTAGAACTTTTTTTTTTTTTTACATATTTTGATGAAAAACTGACGTTAGCGGATCGGATGGTAAACGGATCATCCGCTAACGTCCGTTTTTCGTCCGTTCCGTTTTTTTGACGGAAGAAAAATAGGGTTTTCTTCCGTCCAAAAAAACGGAGCTTACCGCAGACGGATGTTAACGGACGTTAGCGGATGCTCATCCGCTAACCCATAGGGAAGCATTGAGGTCCGTTAACGGACGCCAAAAAAACGGACGAACTGAACGGACGTGTGAAAGGGCCCTTATACTTTTTACTAGCTATAAGGTTGTAAAACAGTAATTGAGGCACGCACGTCACTACCCTATGACCACTAGACAATTTTCACATTAATCTACTCATCTAATTAAAAAATAAATTAACACTTTAAAAAAAGGAGAAAAGATCAGAGGGGTGTCTTGACAATGTAAGGGGAGGATGCTTGGCTTTCCAGCTCCTGCTTTTTCAAACTGAGCAGTGCACTGACTGCATCAAGCATGGTCTTGGAGGCCGACTGCCTTTACGCATACCCCTGCCAGCATGACTAACAAGCCGAAGCCGGCATCACAGTTGACCAGGTCTTGCAACTACCCTTCTCAGAGCATGGGAAGAGTTCTCCTCCAGTCCCCAATTGGACAGCAGTAGCAGCTGAATCAGTTTGGACAGAATGGAGGGGAGTAGCTTATCTTACAGTCAGCACCAATGGATAGTAAGCAGTGGAAGGTAGGAGGCGGCAGTCCTGGTGTCTGCTCTGTTTAATCTACATATTTTCCATCAGACCAAGTCACCCTCCAACACAGTCACGACAGACTCTCCCTCATTAGCATTAACCCCTTCTGTTCCAACACAGCTTTAACTACAGCAGTCACAACAACAGACCCAGCTAAGCTTCTCTGCATTTTGTTGCTGCGCTAGACTATGATACTAAAGAGCATATTAGATCTCTCCTACTGAAGCCAATTTTGAAGCTATGCTAAGCAAAATGGAGAGTACTTTAAAACATGAGCTAGATTGCCTTAAAGCAGACACTACACAGTTAGGAAAAAGGACTGAGGCCCTTGAAATAAATAATGAAACGCTGCATGCAATGCAGCAGTTAAAAATAAAATATCTTTTCAAGATTGGTAGATAAAATTTTAATCTCACAATTAGTTGGTCAATAGAATAGGAGCAGGTGCTCTAATATTGGAATTAGAGGTTTATCTGAATCAATTAGGGCTCTGGATCTCATTTTAATATTGCAGAATGTGTTTAATAAGACCTTGGAACATGAGGCTGCTATTACAATAGAGACTGATCAAGCGCATCATGCTCTTAGACGGCCTATGGTGTATACAGATTTCCCCAGAGAGGTGATCTGTAAGCTTCATAAGTTTCCCTTAAGGAAGTTATTATGAACAAAATGGGTACCAGAAAATATTTGGACTTTAACCGAGAGCATTTGTATTCCTTCCCAGATCTCTCTGGGTGAACTCCAACTAAAAGCTTTGACCCTTTCTGGAAACTCTTCCATCATGCCTACATACAGAATCAATTACTCTTTTTGAGAAACCACTCACTCAGGATAAATTGGAGGCAATAATAAAGAGAGTCTTCCTAAAGATAAAAGCCATGGCCCGATGGCTTTAACAGTACTTATTACTGTAAACATATGCCACTCTTGCTTCCTCATATGTGTGAGTATTTTAATTGTTTCTAAAAATAATATTTTACCAAAAGGTATCCCAACTTAATGCATGAATTATCGACCTATGTGTTTTAAATATTGATGTAAAGAATTTAGCAAAGTTACTAGCCTCTAGGTTACAGCGCCTCCTACCATTTGTGATCCACCTATATCAGACAGGGTTCATTATGGGTAGGGATTAGGAAGCTAGGGACAATTCAGCAAAAACTCACGCAAAAAAAACAAAATTTAGGACTTTTCAGATTATGATAAAATATCAAATTGTGTAAACAATTAAAGGACATTAACATGTACACAAAATTGTATGGTACTATATGGAAGTTGCCTACCGATATCGGGTGATGGGTCGATTCAAATGACTGATGCATTTCACGGGTCACTGCCCCCTTTATCAGGAAGAGCTAAAGCCAAGCTCTACAATAAGAAATACATATTTATGAACTTCAATACTACAACTATTTAATAGAGCTTTATACACCAAATGCTCTACATACCTATAATATATGTATAAAGGGGGATACAAAAAATAAACAAAATACTATGATCAGTTGTTACCAAGTCCCTTGACAGATAGGGTAGTTTATCAGGCTTATATCCATTATAGGTTTTAATAATGGTAAATATTTAGCATATAAATAAAGGGCATAATGGTATCATTCAGATATACTTTGAGGTGATTGGGGAGTAAGGGTGCAGTTGGGATGTCTTAGGGCCCCTTATTAAAGGGGTTGTAAAGGTACAATTTTTTTTCCCTAAATGGCTTCCTTTACCTTAGTGCAATCCTACTTCACTTACCTCATCCTTCGATTTTGCTTTTAAATGTCTTTATTTATTTTGAGAATTCCTCACTTCCTGTTCTGTCTGTAACTACACGCAGTAATGCGAGGCTCCCTGGTGCAGAGTGGTGTGCTTGCCCCCTCCCTTGGACTACAGGAGAGTCCGGATGCTCTCTACCTTGCAGATAAAGGAGCTGTGTGTTAGTGGGTGTCAGGACTCTCCTGTAGTCCAAGGGAGTACCTTGTAATACTGTGTGGAGTTCCAGACAGAACAGGAAGTGAGGATTTCTCAGAAGAAATAAGGATCTTTAAAAGCAAAATGGAAGGATGAGGTAAGTGAAGGAGGACTGTACCAAAGTAAAGGAAGCTATTTAGGAAAAAAAACTGTACCTTTACAAACCCTTTAAACCACTTAACCCCCGGACCATATTGCTGGTCAAAGACCAGAGCACTTTTTGCGATTCGGCACTGCATCGCTTTAACCGACAATTGCGCGGTCGTGTGACGTGGCTCCCAAACAAAATTGGTGTCCTTTTTTTCCCATAAATAGAGCTTTCTTTTGGTGGTATTTGATCACCTCTGCAGTTTATTTTTTGCACTATAAACAAAAATAGAGCGACAATTTTGAAAAAAATATATATAAAAAAAAAAAAATTCCTCAGTTTAGGCCGATACGTATTCTTCTACATATTTTTCGTGTAGGCGGCAGGTCAGGAAGCAGTTAATATTATGGATTCCCCTCATGTTTCTTTGCAAGTATATATTTCACTTCAGGGTATAAGTCTGGTATCTGCACTGGTGTCAGTATGTAAACAAATGACAACTTGCAAAAACTTGCCTTGCGCCTATTACTAAATACCTTGGACTGTCTACTTTCCAAAATTGGGTCATTTGGGGGAAATTTGTACTATCTTGGCATTTTCAGGCCTCAATAAATAAGGCCATCAGTACATCAGAATTGATCAATGTCCATATATACATATAGCATAATTTGTGGCCTCTATAACTTTCCTACAAACAAAATACACCGATTTGGGTTATTTTCACCAAAGAAATGTACCAGAATTCTATTTCATCTAAATTTTTTAAGAAAGATTATTTGTGAAATTGTATAACCAAGAACACCACCCTTTTTGTTTATTTTGCATAAAAACTAGACCACTGAAAGAAAGCTTTATGTAAAAAGGGATAAAAACATTTTATATGGGCACAATAGTCATTTAAAAAGTGTGACAGCTCTGAAAGCTGAAAATTGGCCTGTGCAAGAAGGGGGTAAAAGTATACGGTATTGAAAAGGTTAAAATAGGGTGCATGGCTTTATATGTATTACCATTTACTTTTAGAGTTATTTATCTTTTTTTTGTGATCAGGAACCGTTTTATTTATATCAGCCTGTGATATCCCCCTATACGTTTTTAACCCATGGCTACAACACTTTTACACATATAGCTCGTTTTATAAAGTAATGACCTTCAAACATTTTAAACACATGGACCTGGAAGATTGACCCGCAGATTTTTGCTGAATGTCCTACACTCTGCTTTAAAATAGGCCGTATAATGTCTAAGTATTGGGGAATGTATTTTATACATATACTGATATATTTATCAATTTCATTCTGTTGTAATATTATACATCTTCTCCCCATACCTCCTGAGGAAGTAGATCCCTGTGAAACACTGAGAAAGTGACTCGGTCCTATTTTGTGATACTGCTGGCTGTCATTTTTTTTTAAAGGAACCTGTGATTGTTTGGGAACATGGAAATGTGCAAATGAAACAGTGGAAAATACTGGACACATTTGTGGGAATGTATGGGGGGGGCACATGAATATTTGTCTAAATGTGCTGTTTCCAAATTATGTTTCTACATTGCTTACATCAAGCATTTATATTGTATTAATGAAATAATTTAACAAACTGGCTTGTGTAATCTCATAGCACTTCAAAGGTCTAGATTAATTTTTCCTTTGTATGCATTTAGTAATTTTAATTGGGATGTCCTGCTTAGACATTTTCTCAGCCCATAATCTTACTTTCTGTAAATTATCAGAAATTCAGAACTGTTCTTAGAGTACATTATACGCCCGACAGATTGTTTAGGATGTGAGACCGACTTCAACTGCCCCAGATGAGCGAGAGATCATGGGGACCTAATCCATTTGCTATGGGAGTGCCCCAAACATCATTTATTCTGGTCAGGGGTTTTAGCCACCGTTAACAGAGTCTGACTGGCATACCCACTGACCCAAAACCATGCTTACTTGGGATCTTGGACAACATTCCCATGGAAGACAATTTGAGACAGGCCATATTGAGGGCTCTCTTTCAGGCCCGTAGGCTGATTCTTCGATGTTGGAAGGCAGTTGCGCCCCCAAACTTTGAAGGAATGGATTGCCCAAATGGGTGACACCATAATGATGGAGAATTATATTTATCAATACAGGGGTTGTTAAGGAAAGTTTGATAGGCTGTGGGCACCTTGGTTTGATACCCCTGGCCTGTTCCCAGTTGATCTGGTAATGGATAGGCTGTTTAGATAGGTGGTGGGCGAGTGGTTGAAACATAGCGAGGGCGGGGAATATGACTAAATATATGCATTTCAGGTGGTAGGGCGCATTTTTGAAAGAGCGGGTCCTTTAGATGCATTGTTTGACTTGTGTAATTTATGATGGCGGGGGATGATGTGCATACTGTCTGAATGTACCTCTTGAGCTGATACTTGAACTGTAGGAATAATTTTTTGTGTCCCACATGTGAACTGTGAATTATGATTTTCCATTTGCTTTGCTGTATTTTTTTTTTTTTAATCAAAGAAATTCAGAACAAGATTTCACAATCATGTAATATAAAATTTGCAGAAGGCCAAATCAATAGCCCAGCAAAGTTTAGCATATAGACTTCTACAACTCATACAGTCTTCAATACATTTTTTTTTTTTCAAAAGTGTATTTGTGCATGTACTCGAGAGAGGAGCCGGACTGCAGGAGTTGAGAGTAGGCAGGCCTCCCCCAGAGGCAATCTGCCATCTTTCTCCATGCCCCCGGGTGGCAATGGCGGGTGTGAGGGGTCCTCCCACACAGCCCACCCTACCTGCTCCGCTTTGAAGCCCAACGGGGCAGAGTGACTCCCCTATGAGGGAGTGAGAGCATCTAGCCCGCTCAGCCAGCCCTGTTAGTCCTTCACCTCTCTTTTTTAGAGACTGCGTGGCCAAAGTGCATGCATGTTAATCCAATTTCGAGTGCGTGTAAGTGTAGTGGTTTTGTGGGAGGGGGGTGGGCATACTAAGCGCAGGCTTACCTCGCATAGCACACCCACCGGGAGCCGGGTTGAGACCACCAAACTCAATTCAGAGATGATGAAGAAAAGAGGGAAGGACGGCCGCACTCCAAGGATTTTCAAACGAAAAAAATTGTCTTTATTGTAAATCCAAAAACATGTACAGTCACAGCAATCACAGAAAACCGGACAGCCGACGCGTTTCGCACTTGATCAGTGCTTAGTCATGGCTAAGCACTGATCGAGTGCGAAACGCATCGGCTGTCCTCTTTTCTTCATCATCATTGCTATTTGCATCGCCAGCACCTTGGTAATCGAATTATCCTTGATCACCTACAGGTCTCACCTGGAGCGGTGATTTATTTTCTTTTGTCTTTTTTGGATTTACCAAACTCAATTCACATGCCGCCGAGACCAGGATCCAAACCCTTAGCTGCAGAGGTGAACGGCTTGTCAGCGCAGTGCCAATCGCGTTGAGCCACCGCAGCTCCCTTCAATTAAATTTTTTAGCCAACAATTTCATTAATTTACATCACCCTGAAGCTGACACAATTTGTTATTTTCAATATCTGAAAGTTTTAATCTTATGTATACTCAAAACCTTGTTCTAGTTCTTTATAGAGTAGGGCTAGAATCCCTGATTTTTTTTTGTCCCCACTGATGAGAATTGTGGACTATGAGTTCATTTTTTAAACTGTAGAGTGCAAACTATAGTGCAGCTCTGCACATAAACCATCTTTCATAAAGCTTAATTGAACAAGCTGAAGTTAAAAGGTGATTGACTACCATTGCTCAGCTTCACCATATTTTGCATTCTCCACTTTTAGTAAATAAACCCCCATTTGTCCTGGTGACCATTGTCATCAGGACAGAAAGTGATGGAAAAATCTTCCATCAGACACTCTTGTTCTTATGTGCTGTCCAAGAGTTTGTGTAACATGTTTGTTGTGTCTCCAGGACAAAATGAATATAACATTTTGGTATTTGCATGTGAACTTTCATGGGATACAGGGGCACGAAATGGACAATGAATCTAAATGTATACCTCTGGATTGTGATGCATTTTCATCAATGCAGTACAATATATTATTCTTTACGAATATTTACATGTTCTAGCTGTTCTTTACATAGGGAAAACACTATAGAGTATAGCCTCTTTCAGCTGCCTTCATGCGAGAATGATTTTTCTGACAGCTTAAAATGGGATTACTATGAACGCAAGCCATAGAACACCACATGCCTAAGAGATAATGTTCTGCAGATTTTTTCTTCGACTGAAAAGTCACAATATGCACAGCTCATATGTTTCAAGAATTATTATGAAGGCCTGTGTTAATAAAACTCAGCATGCTTTTCAGCACAGGAGGGTAACATATTGGGTCATCTTGAATCCACATTCTGTTTAAAAGATTATTGAGTAATAGTGTAAACATGGAATGCAAGTTAACCATGAGACATACATTTTTGTCAAGACTGTTTTCCTGCAAGCAATTAGATACTTCATATATCCGTTTTTGACTGCTGATAAATAGCAAAAATCTGAAAAAGTAATGATTTAATATATTTTTGTTATCTTGTTTTGAAAGCAAACAAGAACATTGTAGTATTAAATAAAAATTATAATTCAGATATTGAAAGAAAGTAAGAAAGTAAAGAACCTGTATTAACTGCCAACCGTCTCCCATAATTATGACATTTAAGAGTCTCACACTAGATGCCTTTGTCTTTGTTAAATTTGGTGCCATGGGAAAAAGTAGCATCTTTGACTAACCCAGTCAATATAGCTAGAAAGCCCTTCTTACCTTCAAAGCAGTTAATATACATAGCTCACACAAGTTTTTTATTTTTTTTGGAAGTGCCACAATGTATATTGACCACCAAGAAATACCACAAACCTCTCCATTTCACTAAAAAACATAACTAAACACAATCCATACAATTATATTTAGTAGGGATGCACCGATACCGAGCCAAGTAATCCGATCCCAGTAACTGATACCAGAAGGGACGTCGCTTCGAAGAGGACCACCTCCTCCTCCCCTGCAGACAGTGCCATCTCTGCCACCGCCTCCTCCTCCCAGTGGCATTGCAAGGTGCAGGCCTGCCCCGCCTAACAGCCCACAAGCCATGTCTGTGTGCTGCACACCTCCTTCCCCCAGCTCTGACTTCGGTCCACACAGAGCACATGTCTGCAGCCTCACTCCCCATACCATGTCTGCAGCCTCACTCCCCATACCATGTCTGCAGCCTCACTCCCCATACCATGTCTGCAGCCTCACTCCCCATACCATGTCTGCAGCCTCACTCCCCATACCATGTCTGCAGCCTCACTCCCCATACCATGTCTGCAGCCTCACTCCCCATACCATGTCTGCAGCCTCACTCCCCATACCATGTCTGCAGCCTCACTCCCCATACCATGTCTGCAGCCTCACTCCCCATACCATGTCTGCAGCCTCACTCCCCATACCATGTCTGCAGCCTCACTCCCCATACCATGTCTGCAGCCTCACTCCCCATACCATGTCTGCAGCCTCACTCCCCATACCATGTCTGCAGCCTCACTCCCCATACCATGTCTGCAGCCTCACTCCCCATACCATGTCTGCAGCCTCACTCCCCATACCATGTCTGCAGCCTCACTCCCCATACCATGTCTGCAGCCTCACTCCCCATACCATGTCTGCAGCCTCACTCCCCATACCATGTCTGCAGCCTCACTCCCCATACCATGTCTGCAGCCTCACTCCCCATACTATGTCTGCAGCCTCACTCCCCGTACCATGTCTGCAGCCTCACTCCCCGTACCATGTCTGCAGCCTCACTCCCCGTACCATGTCTGCAGCCTCACTCCCCGTACCATGTCTGCAGCCTCACTCCCCGTACCATGTCTGCAGCCTCACTCCCCGTACCATGTCTGCAGCCTCACTCCCTGTACCATGTCTGCAGCCTCACTCCCTGTACCATGTCTGCAGCCTCACTCCCTCTCCCTGTACCATGTCTGCAGCCTCACTCCCTCTCCCTGTACCATGCCTGCATTCACTTCTGCCTGTTGCCTCCTCCTTCACTCTACCAGCTGTTACCACAGCCTTTTCCATCCCAATGCTCCCACCCCACATTCCCTAGTTCACGCCAATCGCAACTACCTTGATCTCACTTACCCCTCCTCTTCCACCCAGTAGTCACCCAACTCCTGAACCACCCCTCTTCCTAGGCGATAGGTATCGGTAATTGCCATCTGCAAGTACCTGCAAAAAGATATCAATACTCGTACGCCGTGTTAAAAAATGGCATTAGTGCCATAATTATGTTTGCAGTTTTAAAAATTACACATTTCAATATATACATATATATACACACACACACACACATACACACATATATATATATATATATATATATATATATATATATATATATATATTTGTTAGCAAATTCTCTGGCTGGTATGCTTATCCTTTACTGCTTATCCTTTACTACACACCAGTGAATTTTCTGCAGTTTATCCATTCAATAAGTAGTGAAGCCATAAACCATGCTCCATTGTCTGGGAGCTAGAAACATCTCAAATAAAATAAACAAGGATCAAAAGCTTTAATAGCAGATTATCTTGAAAGTTAAGGTAGTGTTATTTAGTAAACCAGTAAGTTCAACCGATGCAAAACTGATTAGTAGCTATTAAACTTTCCTACTTGCTTTATCAGTATGCAAATGAACCTTATATATGTGATAAATATTCATCTAATAGTTATTCTGTCATTACTAAATAGATTTTAGCATGTCATACAGCTTTAGGGTAGCCATACCCTGTCTAATCCCGAACCGATTTGCGCATCACCTGCAAGACCATATAAAGCTAAAATAATGTTAGATATCATGAAAATAAATGAATGCCTTTCTGTAATTACTACATTATGGAAAAAAAATTTAATGCAGAAAATATTATTGCGCGGGTGAAAACAGTTTAAATGACCAAAAAGCTGCTGGCAATAACACAACAGAACAATGCGTGTACAAATATATAAAGTGCTCTGCTATGTGAGCAATATTATGGTGCAAACACATTAAATAACAAACAGTCCATAAAATGTTTCTATATATGGGTCAGTGGTAAATACAATGTATAGACCATTCACCCGAGTGCACCTTCAACGTAATTGAGTAGGATGTACGCTTACCAGATCCCTAGACTCCACATTACAGGAGTCTACATAAAGCATGGAATTACAAATCATGGCAAATTTATCCATCAAAGGAGGTGGAGATAGTATCAATGCGGACCGTGCTGGTTCCTAATCCCTCTCATGGATGTCCCATAAAGAGAAGAGCATCAACATAGTATCAAACCGTACGATGATTAGAAAAAACTGTTGCTAAAAACTTATACAGAACCATTAAAAATTCAGCATATTAATACAAAGTTTCCAGGGCTGGAATCCACTGGTACAGAGATCAAACTTGTGTGGTGTTGATATACTCCGCCCTACATGTTTCATCAGGGGCATGGAGTCCATGTCAGATGGCCATGCCCATGGACATGCATACATAATTTATAAATATACACATACATACCCTGTATAATCTGTATCATTTAGCGCACAGCTGTTCCTAGTGCATAAATCAAAGTGCATCTCAATATGGCCACAGTTATCTTCAAACAGACGGCCAAGCCTCATTCAGAGAGTGAAAGCTGTCCGTCCATTAGGAAAAACCAAGCATTGTTTTGAGTGTAAAGATGGACGCTCATAATATCAACCCAACGGCCAAGCCTTGTTTTCAAAACAAAATGGTTGTGGAAAAAGTAGTAAATGATAACCGAGCCTCAGTTCAGAGTAAATCAAATAACCAAGCCTCATTCAGAGGAGAGAGCCTGAAGCATCAACCCTACAACAGACATTCATAGAATGGCAAACTTGGGATAAATGAATGTCCTGTATTGGTCATATATGCATGCAACAGTAATATAAAATAGATTGTTCAGAAGAACAAAAAATATAAATACAGTATGAAGTGACAATGAACAGAAGAAAATAATCCTAAAGACATGTATATGTTTAAAAAAGAAAAACATTAATATGACTGTCCACTTTTCACAAGGGACTACCATAAAATAAGTATTAAAACTTGTATTCAACAAAATGCAATAAAAAACACAAGTACCGGTATATAAAATTTAAAGGAACTACGATAATTTAAATGTGTCATGCATTGGTGATGAATGCATTAAAGCGGAAGTAAACCCATCGATTTAACAGTTTCAAAAAGCAGTTAAATTTCTGGCATGCCGGGATTGCCAACTGTCACATTGGTTGTGCTCTCAACCAAACTGTCAAACCATCCAATGGCTGGTGTCATAACTGATCACATGTGCAGCACCACAGCAGTTGAAGATTAAACATAGGCCAAGATGGCAGCTTCCTTGGCTGAAAGTGATAGAAGGGTTTACTTCCACTTTAATGTTCTAATCTACGTTCCGACGGGGGACATAAGATTTGAACTCATATTGACCTAACTTCCATTTGAGACACCTCTTAATGGATCCTCCTGTCCAGGGTGGTATGTATTTGTCCATTGCCACAAAAGAAGTACCCTTAGGGTCTAAATGTTTAGGTACCCCACGTTATCTTTTTATCTTCTGATTTATTTTATGTTATTGGTATGTTCATTTGCTTGTGTGGAGAAAGTTCTGGTCCTTCGCCCCAACATTATGTTTGCGACATGGACATGTGATGAGGTACACCACATTCTTTGTGGTACAGGCAATAAAGTGTTTTATCTAATACGTTTTACCTGTTGTATTACATGAAAAAGTACATGTTTTAGGTTACCCATCTTTGTTTGACATTCTGCACATATTTTACAAAGGGCAATATCCCACTCATTGTTGCAAAGAATGCAATCCTCTAAAAAATTACCCCTGGTTCATCAGGCAATATAGGACCCAAAATACAGTTTTTATTACAGACCATTGCTTTTTAAGGACCTTCATTTCATAGTATTGTCCAGGAAAAGTCATGATGAATGACCACTTAAATCTGACACATTGGATTTGGTTGTATCTCTTAATAGGGAATTCCTATCAAGACTACCAACGTGACTGATTTTTCCAAAACGGCTGCATTGTAACCATATTCTATGGACCTATCCCTCAGAATGGGTGCTTGTACATCAAAATCTTTGACCATAGTACAGTCTCATCTTAGTCTGACAAATTGGCAACGAGATACTGATTTGAGACACGTTTTATGATGACAACTGTCGGTAGGTGTATATGCGTTCCGATCGGTTGTTTTAAAAAAAAAGTACTGGTGACCGGTCTGTTATCCGCTACTCGGATTTCAAGGTTGAAAAAATGAATTCTTTCTTCATCAGCCTCATAGGAGAGAACTATGCCATGATTGTTGGAATAATAAAAAAAAAAAAATAAGAAAAAACTTAAATTGCTCTAGGGACCCACGACTACCTTTCCATAGGAGGGTGACATCTATGTACCTGGTCCAGAGGATGATCTCCGGTCAGGCACAGGCATTGATAAGATTCTCCACCAATTTGGCTATAAAATTATTTGGATAAGCTGGGGATCAAATTTGGCCTCCATAGCTACACCCTTTTCTTGGATATAAAACAGGTGATTGAACCAAAAATAATTATGGGTAGTAGCAAATGTGATTAAATCCAAAATGAAGTCCTTTTCGAAAAGCGACATATCCGATCCTCTGGACAAAACCTGCTTTAAAAACTAAATTGTGGGAGAAACCGGTATAGAGTAATGCAACATCTGTTGCTAGCAGACCATCACCATCTCATAAAATGGTATTTAAAATATGTATGGTGTCCTAAGAATCCTTTAAGTAGGAGGGCATTTTTTTAACCACTGGTTGCAAATGAAAATCTCTGTATTTTCTGATTATTTTACATCCATGATCAATCCCACTAATGATGGAAAAGCCTGGCGGGTGATTGATGTATTTATCTTGGGCAGGTAGTACATTGTAGGAATAGGAGGGGGCCACAGGTTCTAAAAAGGCTTATTTTATTTTTTATCCAAAATTTGAGCTTTGAAACCTTTATCAATAAGGGTAGTACATTCTTTTGTATGACTGTGTGGGGTTGGTTTTGAGCAGCCTGCATGTTTCCCAGTCACTGAGAATTTTAAACATCTCTTCGAGGTAATCGTCATACGTTAAAGTCTCTTTAACTGGTTGCCGACCGCCCGCCGTCATATTACAGTGGGAAGTCGGCACGCCTGGGCAAGAGCCCGCAGCTCTACATCGGCTACTTTGCGGCCACTAGGGGGTGCTTGAGCGCGTCCCCGCTCGCCCCTGAGTCCCGCGTGCGTGCCCGGCGGGTACGATCGCCGCCGTTCACACGCGATCGCTCGTTACAGAGCGGGGACCGGGAGCTATGTGTGTAAACACAAAGCTCCCGGTCCTGTCAGTGGGGGAAACGCTGATCTTCTGTTCATACAATGTATGAACAGAAGATCAGTGATTTCCCCTAGTGAGGCCACCCCCCCATACAGTTAGAACACACCCAGGAACACACTTAACCCCTTCCCCGCCCGCTAGTGTTAACCCCTTCACTGCCAATGGCATTTTTATAGTAACCCGATGCATTTTTATAGCACTGGTCGCTATAAAAATGCCAATGGTCCCAAAAATGTGTCAAAAGTGTCCGAAGTGTCCGCCATAATGGCGCAGTACTGAAAAAAACGCTGATCGCCGCCATTACTAGTAAAAAAAAAAAATATTAATAAAAATGCCATAAAACTACCCCCCATTTTGTAAACGCTATATCTTTTGCGCAAACCAATCAAACGCTAATTGTGATTTTTTTTTTTATGAAAAATATGTAGAAGAATACGTATCGGCCTGAACTGAGGAAAAAAAACATTTTTTTATATATATTTTTGGGGATATTTATTATAGCAAAATGTAAAAAATATTGAATTTTTTTTAAATTGTCGCTCTATTTTTGTTTATAGCGCAAAAAATAAAAAAAGCAGAGATGATCAAATACCACCAAAAGAAATTTCTATTTGTGGGAAAAAAGACGCCAATTTTGTTTGGGAGCCACATCGCACGACCGCGCAATTGTCAGATAAAGCAACGCAGTGCCAAATCACAAAAAGTGCTCTGGTCATTTGGCAGCAATATGGTCCGGGGGTTAAGTGGTTAAACCTACAGAAAAATCTGGATTAGAGGAGGAGGGGGGGGGGGGGTCTCAAAAATGTATACAAGTCATTTAGAACATGATCTCTAAAAATATTAATCGATGGAGGTAATATTCATGGTGGATTAAATGTGGAGGCAATTTAGAGGCCTGAATGTTTTATTCATCTTATTTTAACTGGAATAGGAAAGGCCAGAATGTATGTCTGTATGTTAATTTTACGGATGAATTTGTGGACATCTACAAAAAAAGTGTTAACATGGTTTATCTGTTTTAGTAGAAAAAAACTGAAAACATGTTTCATCATTCCTCAAAGGGGATGTTGTGCGTTGACGCATATCTACCCTGAGGTTATTTGCATGTAACTCTATAATTTGGATTAGGTTGTCTTTCATATGAGGAAGGTGGAGGGGGGACCCCTTCAGCTATTTACCTTATTTTTGCCAGTTCCTCTGTTTGGATGCATGGAACAACCTCTATTAGATAGATAAATTATAGTCTCTGAGGTGGGCCCTGACATGGACGATAGCTTGGTGTGTGTCGGTTACATTCCTGTTGATAATAGCTCACCAGTGACAAGCATGCTAGAAAGGGCAAAGTAAACACAGGTTTCAACTTTTTGGAGTATCCTTTGAGGTGATCATAGCCGTATTAGTGCACTTGCAACAGAAACAATTTGAGCACCATCCGTGATACTTTATTTGCACCAACAAGCAATTTTTCAGGACAAGCTTTCAGGGTTTGTCCCCTTCACGGTCCAAACAGTGTTTTTTGGACCTTGAAGGGGGAAAACCCCAAAAGCTTGCCCTGAAAAATTGTATGTTAGTGAAAATATGAGAAGTATCACAGACAGTACTCGATTATTTCTGTTAAAGTGGATGGCCCCTTAAAAAAAAATATATTAAAAGCCAGCAGCTACAAATACTGCAGCTGCTGACTTTTAATATTAGGACACTTACCTGTCTTGGAGTCCAGCGGCGTCCGCAGCAAAGGACGAATGTTCGCTCGTCTCACTGCTGCTCCCCCCTCTATCCACGGTGAGGGAACCAGGAAGTGAAGCGCTCCGGCTTCACTGCCCGGTTCCCTACGACGCATGCGCGAGTCGCGCTGCGCCCGCCGATTGGTTACCGCTGTGTGCTGGGAGCCGAGTGTTCCCAGCACACAACGGGAAAAACCCGTCTTTTGCCCAAGACTGCGGACCGGAAGTGGCTGCAAATACCTGTCTTTAGACAGGTATCTGCACCCCCTCCCCCCTGAATGGTGTCAAATGTGACACCGGAGGGGGGAGGGTTACGATCAGCGGAACTTCACTTTAGGGTGGAGATCCGCTTTAAATATATTTTCCTCGCCGACAAACACAAAAATCCAGCTGGCAATGAAGCATTGCTGTTAAAACAGATCAGTATTCCTTTGGCCTCTATGGTGATAACAGGAATGTGATATGGCCCTACAGGCACTAAATTGTACTACATCTGAAATGTTTTTACTTTACACAACATAATTAATATTAAAACAATGGAAGACTGTTAAACTCCCTTGTGAAGCAAGAGTATTTTGTAAGCAACAAGTAATGTCTAGTCAAGGTTTATTTTTTTTATTTTTTTTGTGTAGAGTAGGGAATGGTATAACAATTGTTCACTGATAATGTAATTAACTTACCTCAGCTCTTGCTCTCAACAAAATGCTATGCAATAAAATTATAATATACTCCCACTCTAATACAAAAGTGTTGTAATTACTGTTGTGACTGCCTAACTGGTGTGAAATAGAAAAGAGGAAATCTTCATGTAAAATGTTAAGGACTTGAAAGAGGCGCTAACCCTTCTCACCCTACCCAAGAAAAAAACTTTTAGTGCAATTTGTGCCAATAGCTGAGAACATTAAGTGAGCTACTAAGGGTAGTAAGAAAAGGAAACAAACTTTTACTCAATGGTTTACATGCATTTACACAGGATCCTTAGGATGACCCCAGGGCAGTACTTCCCAAAGCTTGAACTGTGCAACTTCCTCTGTCTACTTTCTGGACAACCAATCATATGCAAACCATAAAGGCAGGTTTGCTTATGATTGTTGCATCTGATGCCGCCTACACACGATAATTTTTCAGCATGTAGAAGAGAAGAAGTTTTTCCAACTTCATCATTAAAACAACGTTGCCCACACACCATCGTTTTAAAAAAATGATCTAGCAAAGCACGTGACATACAACACATACGACGGCACTATAAAGAGGAAGTTCCATTCGCCTTTGGGATGCTTTAGCTGATTTTGTGTTCGTAAAAGACGATTCGTTTTAGCCCACACACGATCATTTTTTACAACCCGAAAAACGACTTAAAACGACTTTAAAAAATGCAGCATGTTCAATTTTTTTTTTTCCATAACCTGAAAAATTATGCAAAGCCCACACACGATCATTTTAAATGACATTTTTTAAAAACAGCGTTTTGTTCATGCTGAAAAATCATTGTGTGTATGCGGAATGAGAAATGTATTGTGTGCTGGCATATTTACATAAGACATTGTCTATGTTAAAGGCACTGAAGAGCCTTTAGGTGCTCTAGAATTACTAGGTGCTGCGCATTTCAGGATCATCAAAATTAGGAGAAATGAGTGGGACTGGCACACTTAATGCTTCAATAAAAAAAAAAAAACAAAAAAAAAAACAAATCACACAGTAGGCAATGCTTTCTTTATGCATCTCAAATTTTCCATTTGGCGTGCAGTGTACCTTTTATGTTGATTGCCACTTATGGTTTTGCACTTTGCATACTGTTTTTTTTTTTTTCTTTACTAGATATGCTGTTTTTTATAATACAATATTTTCTATTTAAGTTGCATCTCTTTAGATGTTTAAGCGATAGGATGCACATAAAGACAGAGAACTATTAGCGAATGCAATGCAGAGACACATCTATAAAATGTACAGATATAAACAGCTACCAGACAGTAATATTTAATGGATTTGAAGATACATAAAATTATTATTTGTAGAAAAGGAGGGTGAATGTAAATTATATAAAATGGTCCTTTTGCATAATATACTACCTGTGGAAAATAATATATATGTACTACACCATCAAACTAAATAGGTGACATGTAATATATAAAAGCAGCGCTTAAAGTAGTGAAAAATGTGATTCCCACTAACTAAATAATGTGACTATATGTGACACATAACATATATCGTATAACATAAATCACCTGATACAGTGAAACATGAACATACAAAACGGAAATATTAAACAAAAGAGCGAAAAAAAGTTCAAATCCTGTGATAGTCAGAGAAAAGGTGAAGAAGAGTTCATAGATAAATTGTTAGTGTCAATCTTCTCAATCTTCCACCACACCGCCTGTGCTCAGTGAATCCTTCACCCTTCCAAAATGCGCACTCACCACAATTAAATGCCCAGCACTCTCGTGTTGAGGCACAAAAGCAAAACTCCAAATCTCTCCAAATAGACGATATCAGTGTCCAATTCAGTGATAAATTCCAACGTGTTCACATAAAGAAAAAAAAATGATTTTTAATAACAGCTTACCTGTAAAATCCTTTTCTTGAAGTACATCACGGGACACAGAGCGCATAGCCATTACATATGGGTTATATGGGTACCTTCAGGTGTGGACACTGGTGTAATCAACTTCACAGGAAGTTCCTCCCTATATAACCCCCTCCCACTGAGAGTGCTTTAGTTTTGTAGCAAGCAATTTCTCTGAGGTTACACAATGTTCCCCAAAAAGAGGGGTGGGAGCTCTGTGTCCCGTGATGTACTTCAAGAAAAGGATTTTACAGGTAAGCTGTTATTAAAAATCCTTTTTTCTTTATCGTACATCACGGGACACAGAGCGCATAGCCATTACATATGGGATGTCCCAAAGCAATGCTCCATGAAGGGAGGGAGACCGTAAGGCCAAAAAATAGCCAAACAGAACATATATCAGGAGGTAAAAAATAGCTCCACCAACAGAAAAAAAGGGGGCGTGAACCGGGCCAGAGGATTCTATACTGCTGCCCGTAGGACCGCCTGCCCAAATGCTGCGTCCGTAGCCTTTGCGACGTCCAACTTATAAAATTTAGTAAACGTATGTACGGAAGACCAGGTTGCCGCTTTGCAAACCTGTGCCATAGAGATCTGATGGTGTGCCGCCCAGGAGGCACTCATGGCCCTCGTAGAATGGGCTTTAACTGATAAGGGAGGTGGAACGCGCTTCAGACCATAGGCCTGAAAAATCAGCTGCTTAATCCACCTAGCCAAGGAAGACTTGGCAGCCGGCTGACCCTTCTTGGGGCCATCCGGGAGAACGAAAAGCACATCTGTTTTCCGAATCTTTTCTGTAGCCTTGAGATAGACCCTCATGGCTCGGACCACGTCCAAAGTATGAAGCAGTCTTTCCTCTCTGGACTGGGGAGTAGGAAAGAAGGATGGTAGGACTAGGTCCTGATTCAAGTGAAAACTGGATATGACCTTAGGAAGGAAAGAAGGCTGAGGCCACTCTGTCCTTATGCAGAATCAGGTACGGTTCCCTGCAAGACAAGGCTGCCAGCTCGGAGACCCTTCTGGCCGAAGCCATAGCCACCAAGAAAACCAACTTTCGGGTTAGCAGCACAAGAGGGATTTCTGTCAGAGGTTCAAACGGCTGCTTTTGTAAAGCTGACAAGACCAGATTTAAATTCCAGGGGCAGAGGGGAGCTCTAATAGGGGGATTTACATGCAAGACCCCCTGCAAAAAGGTTTTCACAAGCGAATGTGTGGCCAAAGGCCTTTGAAACCATATCGATAAGGCAGACACCTGCCCCTTTAGAGTACTAAGAGCCAACCCCTTGTCAACGCCAACCTGGAGGAATCGCAAGATCCTGTCAATAAAAAACTTGCGAGGATGCCCTCCTTGAGACTCGCACCACTCCACATAGGTTCTCCAGACTCTGTAATAGATATTTCTAGAGACTGACTTTCTAGCTTGAATTAACGTAGATATGACTTGGGCTGATAGGCCTCTGCCCTTAAGAATTAGGGATTCAGCCACCAAGCCATCAAATTTATCTGCTGTGAAGCAGGGTGGTAGATCGGGCCCTGAGACAGCAGATCTGGGCGCAGGGGGAGTGGCCACGGTGCCCCTACTGACATCCTCACGATGAGTGCGTACCAAGCCCTTCTGGGCCAGGCTGGGGCCACCAGGATCACCGGCCTGCGCTCCACCCTGATCCTTCGTAGAAGGCGGGGAATCATCTGTAGTGGAGGGAACGCATACAGGAGAGAAAACTGGTGCCAGGGGCAAACCAACGCATCGGTCCCGTAGGCCGAGGGGTCCCTGGCTCGGGATACGAATTTGTCCAATTTCTTGTTGAATCTTGTTGCCATGATGTCCACATCGGGAGCTCCGAATCTTTGGCAAATCTCTTGGAATACCTGGGGGTGAAGAGACCACTCTCCCGGGAGTAACTGTTGACGACTCAAAAAATCTGCTTGAGAATTGTCTATCCCTGGGATGAACACTGCTGAGATGCAGGGTACATGGGCTTCGGCCCATGAAAAAATCAGGTTTACTTCCCTTTGAGCCGCTAGGCTCCTTGTGCCCCCCTGGTGGTTTATGTATGCCACCGGCGTGGCATTGTCGGACTGTATCCTTACTGGCAGACCCTGCAGGGGGAGAGTCCAGGCGACCAGGGCCAACCGAGCAGCTCTGATCTCTAGGACATTGATGGGAAGCAGACTTTCTGCCTCTGACCACTGTCCCTGCTGGGTCCGTTTTCCTAAGATTGCCCCCCAACCTGTTAGGCTGGCATCTGTGGTTACTATTTTCCACGAGATGGGGCAAAAGGTTTTCCCTTTTGATAATTTTTGAGGGATCAGCCACCAGTACAGGCTGCGCCTGACTCCTGGGGAAAGAACTAATGGACGGTCTAATGCCTGTATGGACTTGTTCCAAGCAGAGAGAATAGCTGCCTGCAGAATTCTGGTATGGATCTGGGCATAGGGCGCTGCTTCGAAGGCGGCCACCATCTTTCCCAGCAGTCGCATGCATAGGCGAATAGTCGGCTTCTTTTTGCCTAAGACTATTTGAATCGTTTGAATCAACGACCTGATCTTCTCTTGAGGTAAAAATACCCTCTGGCATTCTGTATCTAACCGAAAGCCTAGATATTCCAACTGTCTTGTGGGTTGTAACCTTGATTTTTCTTGGTTCACAATCCACCCGAACTCTTCTAGATGCCGCACTGTGCGGACTACTGCATGATTGAGGTTGGAAGCTGATCTGTCGATAACCAGGAGATCGTCCAGGTATGCCAGGACAAAGATGCCTTCTGTCCTTAGGACGGCTAGCACCGGGGCTAACACCTTTGTGAATACCCGTGGAGCTGTTGCCAACCCGAAAGGGAGGGCTACGAACTGGTAATGACTTTGATTTATCGTAAAACGAAGAAACTTGTGATGTGCTGGGTAAATCGGCACATGCAGATATGCATCCTTTATGTCTATAGATGCTAGAAAGTCGCCCTGATGCAGGCTGGCTGTCACTGAACGTATGGAGTCCATACGAAAGGTCTGAATCCTTAGAAAGCGATTTAGGCGTTTGAGGTCTAATATAGGCCTGACGTCGCCATTGGGTTTTGGTATAACAAAAAGGTTGGAGTAGAATCCCAGACCCCTTTCTTGGGTTGGTACTTCTACAATTACTCCTTGGAGCAAGAGGCGATCCAACGCCTTTACGAGAGAGGCCCTCTTTAACGGGTCGCTTGGAAGACTTGACCCCTGAAAATGAGGAGGGGGGATTTCTCGAAACTCTAGTTTGTAGCCTGAGGCTACTACGGACCGAACCCAAGAGTCGGGAATTCTGGCCTTCCAGACTTCGGAGAAAAACTGAAGTCTTCCCCCCACCCAAGAGAGTGGGGGCGCCCCTTCATGAATCTGACTTGATGACTGGTTTAGCCGACTTGCGAGACCAGGGCCTCTTGTTTGCCGCGGCTTGTCCCTGTGGGCGGCTATTAACTGCTGAACGCCCGGGAGGCCGTCGATACTGACGGGAAGTCGAAGGGGCCGAGCCTGCAATGGCCTGTCGTTTAAACGTGGGCCCACGCGGTCTTTTCTTGACCGGTAAGGAAGTACTTTTTCCACTTGATATGGTGTGGATATATTTATCTAGGTCTTCCCCGAATAGTCTTCCCCCATGAAAGGGAAACCCTGCTAAAAGCTTTTTGCAGGGTGCCTCTGCTGACCAGTTCTTTAGCCACAAAAAGGCGACGCATGTGAACCATCAGTAGAGATGAACGGGATGCCTGTTGGATGGAGTCCTTAATAGCATCTATTGCAAAGCAGAGAGCCCTAGGGAATTCTGCTAATTCATGAGTATGCTGAGCCGGCATGTCCTTTAATATATGTTTTGCCTGATCCTTCAGGGCCTGACAAACACCAATGGCTGCTACTGCTGGCTGAACCATGGCACCTACTGAGGTGAAAGCTGCTTTCAGTAGGGTCTCGAATTTTTTGTCGACCGGATCCTTGAACATATGGACATTTTCAACCGGACAAGTCAGGGATTTATTCACGCAGGAAATGGCCGCGTCCACTGTAGGGAGTGCCCATTTCTTTACATATTCCTCTTCCATAGGGTAGAGAATAGAGAATCTTTTAGGAGGGACAAAGATTCTATCAGGTCGAGCCCAATCCTGGTAAATCACGTTCCGCAGAAGGGGGTGCATTGGAAAAGACGCACAAGTTAATGGAGCCTTTAAAGAACCCAATGAGGATACCTCCGGGGCTACTAGTTCTGGCACTGGAAGTTTAAAGGCAGTGCGAACCATATCTGTCAAAGACTGGATCCACAGGCTCTCCGCTTGAGAGGCCGAAAAATATTCATCTATAGTGGAATTTTCCCTGTCTGAACCGTCGGGACTTGGGTCTGCCTGATCCCCTTGTGGGTCCCGTTCCTCTGAAGAGGAGACCTCCGCATCTGAAAACCCCACACTGGGTGAGGGGGATCTAGCCCGCTTGCTACTTGGGCAAGGACGGGAAAACAACGCAGTTAACCTTTTCTCTAGCCCACTCATGGTGGCTGCTAGCATTTCTTCCGTCACGTAAACGGGAATGGGTGGATCGGGGGCCGCCTCTGCCCCCAGCACCCCCAATGGCTCTTGTACTATGCCACTCGGTGTCCTAACTGGCGAGGGTGGGGCCGTAGAAGCCTGGCCCAAATCCTCTGACCCCGATGGAGACCCCTTTTGCTTTTTGGCACCTTTAGCAGCCTTGGCTGGTCCAGATCCCTTTGGAGCCATTGTACAACCTTGGGTCACCCCTATAGCCAACACCTGACTGTTGTAGCTAGGAGTAACCAATATGAGGGCAGGTATGAGGAAAATGAAAAAGAACTAATTTCTCTCTTTTTTTTTTTTTTTTTTTTTACCCGCCTGGGAGGTGGCAATACTGAGGAAACCTGTGAGTATTGACACACCAATGCCCGTTAGCCGGAGTCCAAGGTAGACTCAGATACTGCTGGATCTAAGGCTGAGTCCCTTTAAGCAAAAAACTTCCTTTTTTTTTTTTTTTTTTTTTCTGGTCAATAGTGGACCTAAGTCCTAGACCTGAAGATCCACAAAACCGCCACTAGGTGTCCCTGTGTGGCCAAAAGACCCAGCTGCACGCTCTGTATCCTTTCTTCCTCTGCCTCCAGGAGGGAAAGACCAGCCAGAGAAAAAGTTTTCCCTTTAAACAGACCCTGACGCTGCTGGCCCGCCCCCCCGACGCACGCCGCCGCTATAAAAGGCGGCGTGCACGCGCGCGCACACGCGCGCACAATCGCGCGCACCACGCTGAAACCACATGGAGGAAGCAGAGCAGAGGAAACAACATGGACCAGCGTTTAGGCAGCACCAACAGACACCAGGTAAGCACTAATCTTATTGTAGTGCACACATAGCGAGGAAGCTGTCCCCATGGGCTTCCTAAGAAACAGGAGTTTTTACCAGCAATTTCCTCTTTAAAACATGTGGGGTTGCAGTATCAGTGTTAACAGGCAGACCTGGGGTGAGTAGCAAATATATAACTTACACAAGTATACATATATCTACATGTTATCTGGGTAAACATTAGTATCCCATCCTGCCTACACAGACATAGTGGAGATAGTGGCTGATGCACAAGCATACTGTTAGCCAACCCAGAACCCCCAGGGGGATACCTACTGTCGAACCAAGTCCCGCAGGTTCCCTCTTACCTGCTCCACGCCGCAGGGTATTGCAAAATGCAAGAGGCCCAATCTTCCCCCATCTCCGTGGGTATTGTCTTGGACCTTCAGGGACCGGGGTCCTGTGTTAAGGAACCCACACCCCTGGACCTATATAGCATCCTGGCATCAGTAGCGTTTTAGTTCTTGGAAGAGACTAAGGCACCGGAGCCCAGAATCCAGCCCTCCAAGGAGAGGCATTATAGGCAAAACCCCACTCCAGCAGGGCCCGGGTACCGTACACCTTGGCTTTGAAGCACTTCGGACGGATCCGGCTAGCTATCCTGGGTCCCGAGACCTCCGAGGGACAGCTAGACGTGACCAACACCTAAGACACTGGCGAAAAAACTAAAGCACTCTCAGTGGGAGGGGGTTATATAGGGAGGAACTTCCTGTGAAGTTGATTACACCAGTGTCCACACCTGAAGGTACCCATATAACCCATATGTAATGGCTATGCGCTCTGTGTCCCGTGATGTACGATAAAGAAATAGCACTATAGTGTAATATTGTAAAACCAGTTTTAATCACACCACTAAAAAAATCTTCATAAAATGCACTCACAAGCGTAATCTTTCACCAAACTTTGAACAACAAGTGACAGCATAGGTTTCCAAGTATCCAAAACAACAAGCTAGTGGTCACGGCGGACCCTCGATCATTCCCAGTGTACTCACAGCACCCTGGACGCTGCTTGATGTGAAGATGGTAATGGAGTTGGCCAGCTAGAAGTATATCGTGCGTCCGTGTGGTTTACACAGGATCAAAGATAAATGACCACGGGGCGTGGTCATTTATCATTTATCTTTGATCCTGTGTAAACCACACGGACGCACGATATACTTCTAGCTGGCCAACTCCATTACCATCTTCACATCAAGCAGCGTCCAGGGTGCTGTGAGTACACTGGGAACGATCGAGGGTCCGCCGTGACCACTAGCTTGTTGTTTTGGATACTTGGAAACCTATGCTGTCACTTGTTGTTCAAAGTTTGGTGAAAGATTACGCTTGTGAGTGCATTTTATGAAGATTTTTTTAGTGGTGTGACTAAAACTGGTTTTACAATATTACACTATAGTGCTATTTTTTCTTTATTTATGTGAACACGTTGGAATTTATCACTGAATTGGACACTGATATCGATTATTTGGAGAGATTTGGAGTTTTGCTTTTGTGCCTCAACACGAGAGTGCTGGGCATTTAATTGTGGTGAGTGCGCATTTTGGAAGGGTGAAGGATTAACTGAGCACAGGCGGTGTGGTGGAAGATTGAGAAGATTGACACTAACAATTTATCTATGAACTCTTCTTCACCTTTTCACTGACTATCACAGGATTTGAACTTTTTTTCGCTCTTTTGTTTAATATTTCCGTTTTGTATGTTCACGTTTCACTGTATCAGGTGATTTATGTTATACGATATATGTTATGTGTCACATATAGTCACATTATTTAGTTAGTGGGAATCACATTTTTCACTACTTTAAGCGCTGCTTTTATATATTACATGTCACCTATTTAGTTTGATGGTGTAGTACATATATATTATTTTCCACATTTATATTTCTATAGCAGCAGCTAGGTTTTAGGTTCTCAACCTAGCGCAGTGGGTGATAATCAAGTCGGAGGGCTGTTTCTTTAATTATCCATTCATACATAATATACTACCTATTAATTCCTGGATTCCGTCCTCCATCCTAAAGGAGACTAATGCCGCGTACACAAGTTCGGTTCGTCTGATAAAAACAGACCGTTTATATATCAGACCAACCGATCGTGTGTGGGCCCCGTCGGTTTTTTTCCAGCGATGAAAAAACGAATGATCCGATGGTTAAAAAAAAACGATAGAAAAAAAAAACTGATAGTCTGTGGGCACGTCCATCGGTTAAAAATCCATGCATGCTCAGAATCAAGTCGACGCATGCTTGGAAGCATTAAACTTCATTTTTCTCAGCATGTCGTTGTTTTTCACGTCACCGCGTTCTGACCTGATCATTTTTTTAACTGATGGTGTGTAGGCAAGACTGATGAAATTTAGCTTCATCGGATATCTGATGAAAAATCAATCAGACCGTTTTCATCGGATGAACCAATCGTCTGTACAGGGCATTAGACATACTTTTCCATGTTAGTTGTATGTAGGCCAAATGTGAGTTAATAGTGTAGAAGTTTATACTACTGCTCATAAAAAGGTCACAGAACCCAACCTGATAATGTCATTATCTTCTTTTTTTTCTCCACACTCAAGCAAATCCTGGTCTATGCAAGTTTTGGCTGTGTTCACCCATGTCCCCCAGCTACACCCTCTCACATTGTGACTGGATAAAAAAAGTTAAATGTTGCAGTCTAATCACTGGGAAAAATGAGATTGAGGAAATGCTTCCTCCTGCCTGCAGCACACTGTAAAGCCTGGAACTTGATGACTGTCTAATGATACAAGGTACAGATTTTCGGAACATAGTTTCTGTATATTGTGACAATTAGGAATGTAATCTAGCAGATTTTCAAAGTTACAGCAAGGTCCACATTAAAGGACTTACAAATAATATCAAATCATACAGTAGGTGGCCAGACATACAGTATCTCACAAAAGTGAGTACAACCCTCACATTTTTATAAATATTTTATTTTATCTTTTCATGTGACAGCACAGAAGAAATTACACTTTGCTACAAAGTAAAGTAGTGAGTGTACAGCTTGTATAACAGTGTAAAATGGTTGTCCCCTCAAAATAACATACACATCCATTAATGTCCAAACCGCTGGCAACAAGACTGAGTACACCCCTAAGTGAAAATGGCCCAGTCTCTAAATGGAGGTTATCATGCTCTGCTTCAGTATGTCACAGTACATGTCGGGATTCATAGTTCCCTCAATGAACTGCAGCTCCCCAGCACGCATGCAGCCCCAGACCATGACACTCCCACCAGTGTTTGACTGTAGGCAAGACACACTTGTCTTTGTACTCCTCACCTGGTTGCTGCCACACACAGTTGATACTATCGGAAACAAATAAGTTTATCTCGGTCTCAGACCACGGGACATGGTTCCAGTAATCCATGTCCTTAGTCTGCTTGTCTTCAGAAAACGTTTTGTGGGCTTTCTTGTGCATCATCTTTAGAAGAGGCTACCTTCTAGGACAACCATGGAGACCATTTTTATGCTGTGTATGGTCTGAGCAATGACAGGCTGAGCCCCAATCTCTTCAACCTCTGAAGCAATGCTGGCAACACGTGTACATCTATTCCAAAAGAAAACCCCTGGATATGATGCAGAGCATGTGCACTCAACTTCTTGGGTCAACCATGAGGAGGCATGTGTGAAACCTGTCCTGGTAAACCACTGTATGGTCTTGGCCACCATGCTGCAGCTCAGTTTCAGGGTCTTGGCAATCTTCTTATAGCCTAGGCTATCTTTATGTAGAGCAACAATTCTTTTTTTCAGATCCCAGAGAGTTTGTTGCCATGAGGTGCCATGTTGAACATCCAGTGGCCAGTATGAGAGAATGAGAGTGATAACACCACATTTAACATACCTACTCCCCATTCACACTGAGTTACATTACATGGTAGCCATAGAGTCCTGCTGCCATCAGTTGAACTCATGTGAGGAAGATGTGGGGGTGTGGGTTACCAGCACTCTGTGTGTCTATGGACAAGGACAGCCCAGCTTTTTAGAGAAATGTATATTTGCATTTAGACTGTGAAATAACCATTTGGCTCAATTCTAGAAATATGAGGGATGACAAAATATGCAATACATACAGTATTTCACAAAACCAAGTACACCCCCTCACATTTTTATAAATATTCTATTATATATTTTCATGTGAAAACACTGGAGCCAAGTTTGTTCAAATTAGCTAAGCATTTAACGATACCCAGGTAGAGAAGTCTGTCTTTACTCTGGTTTCCGCGTACTGTAAATATGATGATTTATTCTTTATTCATCAATAAGTTAAAGGGGTTCTAAACCCTTGTTTTTTTCACCTTAATGCATCCTTGCGGTGTCTGCGCCCCCACCCCCTATTTACTCACCTGAGCCCCGTAAATTCCCATGCCAGGGACATGCTCACCCTCTCTGCCCATTGTTTTGGCTCTTGATTTGATTGATAGCTGTGCAACCATTCGCTTCCGCTCGTCAATCAAATCATGTGTCTATGGATGCATTCTGTGTCTATAGAAGCAAATGGACTTGGGAGCCTGCCCCGCATGAGAACCCCCCCCAAGGAGAGCGCTTCTCCTGGGTGGTTTCAGGATGCAGGGGGATCCCAGAAGATGAGGATTGGGACCACTTTTTTTTTTAACAAAATGGTTTACAACCCCTTTAAATATTGCTCAATTATGTGAGCATCATACTGCAGCACATTCATTGTAAAAAATAAAAGAATATGACCAGAGTGTCAAAGGGGTAGCTAAACCAGCTCATATTAAAATCAGTCAAATGAAATTCATCTCTTTTCTCCATCTAAATATTATTTGAAGATACATATTTATATCCTCTTACTGTACATGCCTATGGCGCAGCCAGATAGCTTCAGCACCATTCTTATACTAACCCCAGAGAATAGAAAGTTATTGAACATAAAATTTCAACCGAATCATTGTAGAAATGTTAGATATCAACCAATTAAATGTCCATTTTAGTTTGTAATTCTTATCACTGCACTTTAGCACTAAATATAGCATATTTTTTACAGACATCTACATTATGTAATGTTTTCATTCATAGGGTGTTTTCAGAGCTTTATTGTATGCAGTGTTTGTGATCATCAAGCTATATCTGATAGAAATTAAAGATCTATATATCATTTTTAAAAGGAATACATACACAGTTCATTTCAATATCTCAGAATATATAGCAAAATCCAGCACCACTTAATTTCAATTTCCCCGAGTGTATTATAAAGAAATATTCATTACTCACTGTGTGTCTTTGATCAGAGGAGTGCTTCCTAGCTTAAAACATGTCTTTTCGACTCCACAGGATGTCTTTCTCAGAGAAAAATGCTCTGCGAGGTCATATCCTGTAGAAAAAAAAGCAATTAAGTCATTTGAAATATAAAGCAGCGCACATAATAGTACTTAATGACATGGCCCAAAAATATTTCCAATTGTTTGTCAAAAAACATATCGTAGACATTTCCAGAACAGACACAAGACCTGCTGTGTACAATCCTTGTATAAGATACAAATAATTATGTGACTGAAAATATAATAAGCCCCATTTACCAACAGAAATTTAACATTCAAATAAATTGGACAATGTATAAAATCATTAATCGAGGAAAAAGGGCTGCAGAGCCATAATCATGCTCTCTCCAAAACTGGCAATGCAGCATGGATCATTTAAATATAAAAAAAATATCACAAATGGGATATATTGACTTAATAAATGTGACCTTTTTTATTTAAGTTTTATACTAAAAATCGTGTCAAAAAGCAGTCATCACAAAAGGGCCCCAGTATATTTAAATATCTGGAAAATCTATTTGTGCATCAGCAGCCCAGGTCATTCCATCAATATGAGCACATTTTTTCTGACTTTCACAATAAACCTTTCCTGGGACTAGGACTTGCCCCACTCCCTTCCCTATTATATTACTATCAAATAATAATTAAAAAAAACTGTGCCATGTGGGCTGATGAGATTACCTCAATAGCGAGTGGTATTGTGGATGGGCAAGCCTTTCTTGGTTCTGGGAGCAGAGTTTACTAGAACCCGAATGCATTTTTGTCTGAACTTCTGGGATTTTCATGTTTGTTTTAACAAAACGATAAGGCACGCACAGAATCGGAAAGATCCAAAAAAAAAAGATAATTTTTTTTTTTTTCTTTTTTAAAGTGTATTTTTGTGCGTGAACTCGAGAGAGAGGAGCCGGACTGTAGGAGTTGGGAGTAGGCAGACCCTCCCCCCGGAGGCAATCGCCATCCTTCTCCATGCCCCTGGTGGCAATGGCGGGTGTGAAGGGGGGCCTCCCACTCACCCCGCCCTACCTGCTCCTCTTGGGAGCCCAACTGGGGCCCAACGGGACCCCAATGGGGCAGAGGGACTCCCCCTATGAGGGAGTGAGGGGGCCTAGCCCACCCAGCCAGCCCCGTAGGTCCTTCGCCTCTCTTTATTTTAGGAGACCGCATGGCCAAAGTGCATGTGTTTTAAACCAATTTTGTGTGCGTGCAAGTGTGGTGGTTTTTGTGGGGGGGGGGGGTGGGCGTACTAAGCACAGGCGTACCTTGCATAGCACACCCACCGGGAGCCGGGCTGAGACCATCAAACTCAATTCACATGTAGCCGAGACCGGGATCCGAACCCTTGGCTGCAGAGGTGAATGGCTTGTCAGCGCAGTGCCAATCACGTTGAGCCACCACAGCTCCCTCGAAGATAATTTTTTTTTTTTTTTTAACCATTTCGATATAAATAGAAAATTCAACATGACGGTGACAATAGCGAACTGTGTCCATCGAACCTGCGGTCAAATGTGCCCAGCTTAACTATTGGTTCAAGATTATTCGACAGAGAAAAGATTCAACATTATAGAAACAATAGTAAAAGAGCTTTTAGTGGTCGCTGCTGGAATGGGAAGTAAAATGATGATGATGAATGTTATTGGCTGATTGTAACCAAAGAGGAGGAGGAGCAGTAAAATAGTTAGAACTCATGTACACACGTACAGCCAACTTACTTTCACCTTACAATTGCTAGTAGAGAGACACAATGAAACATTTGAGACAGTCAATCTTAGCTGGTCCATTTGTTAACAGAGAACCTGATCAATAAGCACAGCAGCAGAACAGATAGTGAAGCAAGCAGCTATAGTTCAACTTAGCTTTTTCATTTCATATGCTATGAAACCGCTATTGTGTTAGTGTTGAACTTAATACCAATACTAGTCAAACATTAGAATTCTACTATAGCTTGTGGGCGGAGCATTTGACCAAAAATGTACAATCGCAACGACCTACATTTTAGCTGTTTCGTCAAATTTTCTTAGAACATCCGACAGACACCATAATTCAACCTTAATTAATTTGGATTATACAAATGCATTTTTTAACCAAACAAAATAAAAATGAATTTTGGTAGTAGCCAAATTTAGTTTTCGGACTAAACCGAAATCCAAAATAAAATTTCAGTATGCACATGTCTAAAGTTTACCTTGGAAGTGAAGGCTATAATAATACTTTCAGGGCTAAATGGGAGCAAATACATGGGTTTTAAGTTTATAAAGAAACTGGTAATGCTTTTAGGTAGTTTTAAAAGACTGCCAGATCAATGTTAAGTTTGTGGTCTCTGTTGGAAAGATTCCTTCTATGTCACATAAAGGTGGTTTAGAAGGGGTATCCACAGGTGGCTAATGCAGCTCTATACCACAAGGTCATCAACCCTACTGTATACACAAATGAGGTAATTTGAGAAAAGTGGGTGTTTAGTGATGGCCTTGTGGTATAACTAGTCTCATAAAATGCAAAGAATTCTAAAATGTCGCATTTTATTACAAAAGCAGCAAAAATGAAAAATGTAAAGGGGTTGTAAAGGTAAATGTTTTTTCACCTTCATGCATCCTATGCATGAAGGTGAAAAAACATCCGATGGTACCACCCCCCCGCCCCCGAGCCCCCATTTTACTTACCTGACCCTTCGAAAGTCCCGGGCAGGTGCCTTGTGATGTTCTTGGGTTCCCAGCCTAGCTGTTGATTGGCTGGGCGGATTGATAGCAGCACAGCCAACGGCTGGCGCTGCTGTCAATCACAGCGGATGACGCGGCGCGCCGGGGGCGGGGCCGAGTGATAAATGCTCACCGCTGTATCACGGGAACGTGCTCACAAAAGCTTTCTACCATGAAGGTAGAAAGCTTTTGCGAGGAGGAGCTGAGACAGCCGCCGACAGACCCCAGAAGACTGGGTTTGGGGACACCCTGTGCAAAACGAGCTGGCCGCATCATCCGCAGTGATTGACAGCAGCGCCAGCCAATGACTGCGCTTCTATCAATCTGCCAAGCCTAGCCAATCAACAACCAGGCTGGGAACCCAAGAACAGCAACATGTTTATTTAAAAAAAAAAAATTGCCTTTAGTGACCCTTTAATATCAGGTGAATAAAATACACATCAATGCACATAGTCAACATATGATGGTAGTCAGACTTGCGTTTCCTGGTCGCAGTCACTTTAGGGTTTCAGCCTCTCATCTGACTTAATATCTGCTAATAGTAATCGGATAAACACCAAGCTCAAAAACATTTTATTCACCCGATATAAAATGTTAATGTTTTTGTAATAAAATTATGACATTTTAGAATACTTTGTGCATTTTATGAGATTAGTTATACCACAAGGCTGTCACAAAACACCAACCTTTCTCATTTAAAGATTCCTTCTTAGGTTATATTGATTGGCTCCTGATGGTAGATCATTTTACTCCAGAGGCAGATTGCAACAAAACATTTTTTTTTGTGGGCAAGTGTTAAAACCTCTGTCAGGGTATTACTATGTATGTCAAGCAATGAAGGCAGTTCTTGTCTTGAAATAAAGACAAAGAAAAACTTTACAGAACTATTAATCTTGCCTTATTCAACGCTACAGAATGTTTTGGCTGTCGTTGGCTATTAAGGCATATATGTGCCCAGACTAGGCACAATAAAGTGTTTACATTTTCTGAACAAACGCACGCTAAAACAAGCCCCCATTCATGTTGTACCTTTAGGCAGTGGGAAGAAAGGAATCCTTAAAAGTCACAGAGATAATGGAAACTGCTCCTTTCTGCTTATTTTCCCTATCAGCAGAAAGTTGCCAACCTGGCAGCTCTCCGAAAAAAAAAGTTTACTCTAATTCCTCATGTACACAGGGCATATGAAAAATGAGCTGCGAAGCCACTACTAATGCCAGGAAAAAGTGGCTGTAAAAACGTGCTTTTAGTAGCTTTTTGCACTGGCTTTAATGCGCGTTTATCTGCCTTTTCTATTTTCCACTCTTACTACAGAGCACAAGTCTCATTAAATGTCAAAATCAATGGTTCCCTATCAGAGCCATCTTAACTGACCTGACTTTCAGCCCCTTGATTTGAATAGAAGTCGAATCTAAGTTGGATCATCATGATCAGACTTCTGTAATGCGATTTGTGCTCTGGGGATTTTGAATGGGAACCCCACGTCAATTTTTTTAAACACTGTGGCATCCCCCCAGATTCATAGAAGGCCATTTTAGTCTGGTAGGGAACCCCATGCCAAGATACCAAAAAATAAATAAAAAAAATAGTGTGGGCCCCTCAGATCACACCAAACCCGATGCAAACCCCCCCAAAAAAACAGAATCCATACCAGGCATGCAGCCCGGCTGGTCAAGAAAGGGGGGACTAGCAAGCGCAACCCCTCCTGGACCATACCAGGCCACATGCCCTCAACATGGGGGGGTGGGAGCAGGGAGGATCTGTGCCCCCCCACCCAAAAGCACCTTGTCTCCATGTTGATGGGGACAAGGGCCTCTTCCCAACAACCCTGGATGGTGGTTGTGGGGGTCTGCAGGTAGGGAACTTTTTGAAATCTGGAAACCCCCTATAACAAGGGGGCACTCAGATCCTGGCCCCTCTCATGCAAGTATGGGGTACATTGTAACCATATCCAGACAGCCCAACAATAGGCCGTGAATAGTGTTGCTCACGAATATTCGCATTGCGAATATTCGCTACGAATATTGCATATTCGAGTATTCGCGAATAACACGAATATCGCGGCGAATATTCGCTATTTCGAATATTCGAATGTTTTCAATTTTTTTTTTAGAACAGATCACATCCTAGAGATCCCCATCGACGTCTAAAAGCATTGCTGGTATGATTAGAGACCTTGGGCCGAGTAGCTGCAGCGCTCATTTTATATTGCCGAAAAATCGCAATGCGATTATTCGGCAATAGCGATATCGCGCGATTATTTTATATTGTAATATATCACGAATATTCTGAGCCAATCAGAGTGCTCCATTCCGCATTTCTCGAAATTTCGCAATTATTTTGTATTGTAATATATCACAAATATTCTGAGCCAATCAGAGTGCTCCATTCCGCATTTCTCGAATATTCGCAATTATTTTATATTGTAATATATCACGAATATTCTGAGCCAATCAGAGTGCTCCATTCCGCATTTCTCGAATATTCGCAATTATTTTATATTGTAATATATCACGAATATTCTGAGCCAATCAGAGTGCTCCTTCCGCATTTCTCGAATATTCGCAATTATTGTGTATTGTAATATATCACGAATATTCTGAGCCAATCAGAGTGCTCCTTCCGCATTTGCCGAATATTCGCAATTATTGTGTATTGTAATATATCACGAATATTCTGAGCCAATCAGAGTGCTCCTTCCGCATTTCTCGAATATTCGCAATTATTTTGTATTGTAAAATATCACGAATATTCTGAGCCAATCAGAGTGCTCCATTCCGCATTTCTCGAAATTTCGCATTCGCAATCGCAATTCGCATTCGCAATAGCGAAAATTCGCAATAGCGAAAATTCGCAATAATTTAATTTCCAAAAAATATCACGAATATTCGTATTTAGCGAATATATCTCGAATATTCGACTATATATTCGAGATATATCGCGAAATCGAATATGGCATATTCTGCTCAACACTAGCCGTGAAGTGTAAATGAAAACTAAAGATGGTTTTCACAAGTTCTTTATTAAAAATCTTCAACGCGTCTTCTTCCTCCAGTCTTCTCCCCCTGGTGGTGTGCTCTTCCTCCGGGCTTCTTCCTCCAGTCGTCTCCACCGCTGACCTGGTCCTCTTGACTCTGGCGCCAGTTCTCTGCTAGTTCTTGTATAGCAATGGGGCGTGGCCCTTTCACAAGACTCTGCTCCTTGTGATATTACATTAGGTCATGTCATTCATTTCAATGGGCTGCCCCATGTGCAAAAGTGCATGATCTTTTTAATTTGTGCTATACCAAAACACATGGCACTTTTGATGTGTGCATTAGTTGCTTTGGGGTGTCATTAAAAATTAATATTCCTTCAAGAATTAAAAGGCACCCCTGTGCACCTGCAAAATCACCTTGCAGAAACACTTGAGATTTTGCGTGCATTATCACAATGCACATATGTAAACCTAGCCCCTGCCCCAAAGCACCCACCCCCCCATGTTGAGGACATGTGACCTGGTATGGTCCAGAAGGGGGGGCTTGCTAGCCCACCCTTTCCTGTTCTGCCGGGATGCATGTTTGGATATGGGTCTAGTATGGATTTTTGGGGGCGCTTTTTTTGGTGTGGGGTTTCCTTTAAATATCAATACCAGACTGAAGAGTCTGGTGTGGTCTTCGTAGGGACCCTACACCACTTTTTTCATTTTGACGTGGGGTTCCCCTTCAATATCCTCAGAGCACAAGTCACATGCCACTAGTCAGATCATGAAAATCCGATTTGGATGCGACTTCCCTTCAAATCAATGGGCTGTAAGTTTAATCAGTTAAGATGGCTTTGTAAGGTACCTGTAAAAGGTAGTGTCCGAAGTGGAAGTAGTATGCTGAAGATTCAGGCAAAGCGTCAGGCAGATTCGGTTGGCAATGGATCAGGCAAATAGTACACAATCAAAATCGGGAGAAGGGTCAGGGTCATACATGATCTGGCGGTAAGGTACAAAATCAGCAGGCTGTAGAATAGTCGGGATATCAGGCAGGAGTTTAATATAAGCAAGATCACAGAAGTCAAAACACACAGGGAAGTGATCCAGATAAACGGGCGCTGAGTGATGGTATCACTTCTTATTTTAAGGCTGCCTAGATTGACAAGTGTCCACAGCTGGCAGCAGGTGGAGCCAGTGAGTCCGAGGTAGTGTTGAACACAGTAAAGACATTCCCAAAGGTCTAGATCTCCTCTGTAGCACAGCAGGTAAGGCTATGGTTTAAGAGACCAGGAAGATCCCAGTTCGAATACAACCCGGGACATGACAGCCTTTCATAGGGAATCAATAATTTGGACGTGTAAAAAAAAAAAAAAAAAAGAAAAAAGCCTGACGTTTAGCCACGCCAGATGTTTTTACGGCTGTAATGTTTTTGGAATGCGCTGGCCCTGAATTTTTTTTTTGCGAACGCCCATGCCACCTACAGCACCTAAAAGCCTGTGTGTGCGCATGGGGCCATAAAATATTACGGAGAGGCGTTTTAAGCCGTGTGTGCATGGGGACTAAAGTCCCTGTGGTAAGGATGAATTTACATAAGGGTAGGTTTACATTTATACAATAGGGGAATGCACACAAAAATCGCAAGTGTTCCTGCAAGGCACGAAAATGTGTGCATCCCTTTTACAGGTGCACAGTGGTGCCATTAATTCTTAAATATACGTTTTTAATGGCACCCGAAAGCAACGAATGCATACTTCACAATGAATGGTATCAAAAGTACCATGTGTTTGGTAAGGCACACTTTAAAAAAGTTTCATGCACTTCTTTTGCACATACAGCAGAACATTGAAGTGAATGGGCTGACCTAAATGCAACACGTGAAATCTCGCACAATTGCACAAAAATACGCAGATAATGTTGCATACGCATAGCTGTGAATGGAACCTAACAGTTCAAACAGCTACAGGTGTCAACGAAGGATTGTTTTCAAGTTAAACTGCTTAAGATTACAGAATGAAAAACATTAATTTTCATTGTTTAGTAAATCTCCCTGAACCAAGGTAAAAGGTACAATCCACACACACACACACACATTTTTGTTTAATAGAAATCGCTATGGGAAGTTCAAAAAGGGTGTAACAGCATAATTTTTGCACAATCGATTTGCTTTTTTATTTTAACAATTCTGAATCGTTTACAATGTACAGCGCATATTTCGTCTGTCTCTTCAGAGATTTGAAAGCTCCTTTTTTTACCTCTTGTATGCCTGTTTGTATTTCTCAAATATAGCTTTAAAAAATGTCTGTCGTTTTAAAGTTTACATTTAGATTGCCCTCAGTCCTCTGAGAAGATTCATCACAAGTACACAGAGCCTAAAACAATGACCAATTTTTGGTAAATATGCAAAGTTTTAAAGCACATATTTTGTAACAATGTCTTCCATTTATAAACCTTACCTAATTTGGTAAGAAAAAACAGTGTACTTCTAAACTGGGGAGAAAACTGAAAAATAAAATAGCTTCACCCTGTTTAACACATTTCATTAGACAGCATCTTTTGTTGACACACATCATTTAGGTGATTGAGTATTTAATCTAGCAGTATTTGCTAATACTTAATGTATAACATAATCCTCTCCCTTCAACCCCTTCTGGATCTTAAGAGAACCACACCACTGAACAACCCATAGTAAAATCAAAGAGATAAGACTCAGGTCAGAAGTTTCACATGACAGTGACTATAATCACTTTCCTACTGTGCACCTACACCACCTTCCTGCCCAGACAAAATTCTAGCTTCCGGCACTGCGTCGCTTTAACTGAAAATTGCGCGGTCGTGCGATGTGGCTCCCAAACAAAATCGACGTCCTTTTTTCCTCACAAATAGAGCTTTCTTTTGGTGGTATTTGATCGCCAGTGCGTTTTTTTTTTGCGCTATAAACAAAAAAAGCGTCAATTTTGAAAAAAGACACAATATTTTTTTGTTTTTGCTATAATAAATATCCCATTAAAAAAAAAAAAAAAAACATTTTTTATCTCAGTTTAGGCCGATATGTATTCTTCTACATGTTTTTGGTAAAAAAAAAAAAAAAAAAAAAAATCGCAATAACCGTATAGTGACTGGTTTGCGCAAAAGTTATATTGCCTACAAAATAGGGGACATAATTATGATTTTTTTTTTTTTTTTTTACTAGGAATGGCAGCGATCTGCATTTTTTTTTGGGACTGGGACATTATAGCGGACACATTGGACACTTGACACATTTTTGGGACCATTTACATTTATACAGTGAGCAATGCTATAAATATGCATTGATTACTATATAAATGTAACTGGCAGGGAAGGTGTTAACCACTAGGGGGCAAGGAAGGGATAAAAATGTTTCTCCTACATTGTGTTCTAACTGTAGGGGGAGGGGGGGTGACCGACCGAGCTCCACGTCCCAGATCAATTGTCGGCAATCGCGTGTGCCCGGTTGCCATTGCGGCCTGCCGGGCACACGCACGGTGTTCTAAGTGATGTGACGGGTGTGCGCACGCGCCCCTAGCAGCTTAAAATGACAGGACTACATATGACGTCCAGTCAGGACACTAGAGTATCCCGCCCGCCGTCAAATGACAGTGGGTGGGTATCAAGTGGTTAAGCAAAGAAGGCATTTAATTTTTTTTTCAAGGGATCAGTTAGAGTGGAATTGGGTGAGAGGGCAGCTTGGTATCTGCCTCGAGATAAGCATCAAAGACAATTTGGAAAAAGGAGCCCCGACTAGACATTTTCGTGTTGATTTGAACAAAACAAACACGCAGAATCCGGAATCCAAAAGAGCCGAAATAAAGCTTTATTTTCATATGCATTATATTTTTGTATCATTGCAACAACAGTTCGATATAGACTGAAGACTCGACACAACGGTGGCCATAGCAATCTGTGTTTATCGAACCTTCGGTCGAATGTACCTAATCTTTGTTTTCAAAGAAGTTTATTAAGGATGAACATGAAAATCTTTACAAACAGTAAAAGATAAAGAAATCAACACTAATGAATTGACCACAGGTCTACAATACAGGAGGGATACGGAGAAATTTGTATAGGTATATGAAACAAACCATCCTGACCAGCCCAGAGCTCTGGATTGGGAACAAACCTTAAATTTAGAAGGTGATTCAAACAACACATCCAATATACAAATGTAATGAGAGTAAAAAGGAAAATTGAAGTTGCGAAAGTACGAAAAAGACAATTACACAGACATAAAAGACATATATAAAAAAAAAAAAAGCCCAAAAAAACAAACAAATAATAAACCAGATAGTCACACTGTGAGTCTATATAGAAACCAAGGGTTCCATTTAGCATCGTAAATTGGACGAGAATCGTGTAACGTATGAAATATTTTTTCAGAAAGCATCATCTGATCAATACGTGCTAGTATGGGAGGGAAAGGGACCGACTGCTTTTTCCAATTAAGGGCAACTGCCCAAAGGACTGCTGTACATATGGAGTGTATTAGTTTCATCAAGGGCTTAGGAACACCATGTAAGGACTGAAAAAGTATGCACTGGCTAAATGATAAGGCCATCTGTTCACCTGCAAGCTTGTCAATCATTTCCAGGGTCATTGACCAAGTAGGCCGCAATCTCTCACACTCCCAAAACAGGTGGAAGAATGAGCCCTGTTGTTGACAGCCCCGAAAGCAAGCAGGAGAAACTTGAGGAAAAATTGAGCTAAGCCTAAGTGGAGTGTAGTACCACCTTGTCAGCAGTTTAATGGCCGTTTCCCTAACCGTCAGTGAGGAGGAGCATTTACGCATATTCCGCCAACCGTCCTCCCAATCAATATCACCCTCCCCCAAATTGAGCTCCAACTGCCATTGCAACCTATATTTTACCAGGGCCGACTCATCTACGGATTCCAGAAGCCTATACACCAGCGAGATCAGTCCTTTACGTCTGGGGGATGAATAACAAATGTCCTCGAAGGTGGAGTCAGGGCCTATAGAGAGGAGATTGTAGTGTCTTTGAAAAAAATGTCTAATTTGCAAAAAAACGAAAAAACTCATTGTTCGGCAAGGGGTAGAGTGTCTGAAGCTGAGAAAACGTAACGAATGTGGGACCCGCCAGAAACTTGTCAAGTTTAGTTAGGCCACAATCCGTCCAGATCTGAAAAGACTCAGGGTGTTCAAATGCAGAGGGGAAACCAGGATCCCCTAAGAAAGAGGCGCCAAGGGGAGTCTTCGAGATCAATGCAAATTTATTACCATAGTCTCTCCATAATTTCAAACTGTCTCCAACTATCACGTTCCTAGCACTCAAACCGTGCCATGACCTGCCCGAGGACCACAACAGGCCCGGAAGATAATAGGGGAGAATCGAGTTCCCCTCAAAACGTACCCACGGGACTCTAGAATTTGTTATATTCCATTGAGCCAGCTGCGAGAACCTGCTAGCCAGATAGTAGAGCCAAATCTGAGGGACCCCCAGCCCCCCTCGAGAAGAGGAGCGATATAATACATCTCTGGAAAACCTCGGGGGACGGCCTTGCCAAATAAATCTATTAAGGAGGGATTGAAAATCTAAAAGGAGGGATTTTGAGAGCCTAACTGGGAGGGAGCGGAACAAGTAAAGGAGCTTTGGAAGGACTGTCATTTTAAGGGCCGTGATCCTGCCAAGAAACGAGATGTGTAGATGAGACCAGAGTTTTAAAAGCCTCCTTAATTTAGCAAAAGTCTTGGGGTAGTTAGCTATAAAAAGTTTGCGATAATCTCCCGTCAAGTCAATCCCCAAATATGGAAGGGAATCAACAACCCACGTGAACGAAAAGGTTCGCTTAAGGTGGACCAGTTCACTCGCCGAAAAACCAATCGGGAGAGCAATAGATTTTGGGACACTGATCGAAAGACCGGAGATCGCCGCAAAGGAGGACAAAGTGGACATCAGGGGGGGCAATGTAAGCAAAGGTTCCATTATAAACATTAACACATCATCTGCGTACATGCAGAATTTATACGAATGGGGGCCTTTGATATAACCGCGAATGTCAGGGTTGTTCAAAATGGCTATTTCCAAGGGTTCAAGGGCCAGCGCAAAAATCAGGGGGGAAAGTGGGCAACCCTGCCTTGTACCCCTCCCTAGGTTAAAAAACTCAGAGCTACAACCCGGAATCCTGATACGCGTTTTGGGGTTACAGTAGAGGGCCTGAAAAGCATGAAAGAACTCCCCCTGAAGGCCCATACGAGGTAGAAGCGTCGACAAATAGTTCCACGAGACACTATCAAACGCTTTGTGTATGTCAAGGCCCAGTAAAAAAAGTTGACGTGTAAACAAATTGGAATCTTGGATTATATTGGACGCCAGGCGAATATTATCTGTGATAAGCCTGTGGGGGATAAAGCCCGATTGATAAGGGGAGATGGGAGAAGAAATTACGCCAGCCAACCTGTCCGCCATAATTCTAGAGAAAATTTTCAGGTCATTATTAATGACGGAAATGGGCCTAAAGTTCTGTGGGAGGGTATGATTTTTATTGGGCTTGGGAATAAGGGACATGTTAGCTAGCAACATCTCCTCAGGAAAGTTGCCGCCCTGCAGGACAAAATTAAATAATTGAACTAATCTAGTGGAAAGGGGCTCTGCAAATTTCTTATAATAAACCGATGAAAACCCGTCGGGGCCTGGAGCGGAACCCTTTTTTAGTGACTTTATAACCTCTAAAACCTCAGAAGACGTAATAGGGGCGTTCAGTTTTTCTTGTTGGGAGGAGGAAAGGGAAGGGATAGGAAGGGATTGGAACCATGGGTCATTCTGTACCGATGGCTCCGAAGTCCTTGCCGCTAGTAGGGAGGAGTAAAATTGTGTGAAGCAGTGGAGAACCTCCTGAGGGTGTGAGGAGGTCTGGCCGGGGCCTATTTCCAGTTTATATACATGAGGGGGACGCGTGAGTTGGTTTAATTTCCTTGCAAACATGGAGGATGCCGTGTTACTATGAAGGAGGAATCGTGCTCTAGACCACCTCAGTGATTTCTCAACCTTATTCGAGAGCAAGGAGTCAAGCTCCAGACGTTTTTGATCAATGATGCGCCTAGTGGCCTCTAAGTGTAGGGAATCCACCTTCTTGTAAAGAAGATCTAATTCTGAAGTAAGGGACAACATTTTCTGTTTATTAAGTTTATTGCGAGCAGAGGCAAGTCCAATGAGCTTGCCACGAATAACCGCTTTGTGGGCGGTCCATACTACGGGTATTGGGGTGCCAGGGATGGCGTTAAGCGCAAAATATTCCGCTATAGAACCCGCCATCTCCGATTCCACCAGTGTGTCTTAAAGGAGCGCCTCATTTAATCTCCAAGAGAACGGGGTGGGAGCCAAACCTATCAAGTTCATGGTGAAAGAAACCACCTGGTGGTCCGACCAAACACACGGGTGTATCATGGAAGATGAGGAGTTGGCCAAAAGCACTGGAGAAGCATAAACATAGTCTAATCTAGCTGAACTATTGTGGGGTGTGAATAAAAGGTATACTCCCTGTTTCCTACATTATGGGCTCTCCATACGTCAACCAATTGATGTTCAATTAAACATTTAGCCAGGGTCTTAGGGAAAGCCTTTGTAGTTGCAGCAGTAGTACATCTATCTAAGGTAGCGTTGGCAACCATATTAAAATCTCCCCCTATGATCATGTGTGGGGAACTGTACTTATTCAAAAGAGCAAAAAAGGAGCAAAAGAAAGAAGCAGGAGCCTCATTAGGAGCATAAACACTAGCAATTGTTAATTCTTTGCCGTTAACCAGCCCCTTAACGATAACATACCTGCTTTCAGCGTCTTTAACAACATGTTGAACCTCCATGGGAAAGAAGGAATGTAGGAAAATGGCTGCACCTCTGCACTTGGATGAATGGAGAGAGTAAAAGGCCTGCTGAAATTGTCTATGAAAAAACTTGGGGTGGGAAGAACGAGCAAAATGCGTCTCCTGAAGCAGGAGAATCTTTGCCCCCAATGATTTATACAGATCGAACGCCTTGCGGCGTTTAACCGGGGAGTTGAAGCCCCTTACATTATGTGAGATACAAGTAATCGGCATTAGGGCGATAAAAAGGCACTATCCATTGAAAAAAAACGCTGAACCCATTGAAGTACACAATGGGACCAATCCATACAAGAAACAGGCAGAGGAGCAGCCATCCCTTCAGATGCAGTGTAAGCCCCGTCCGAAAGGGGAGGGGGTCCTTTCGTACAAATCAGCACATCCAGACATAACGATCCACTCATAACATGAACATACCAGATACAGTGAAAGTGATCCATGCAAAAATAATATAAAAAATCTAGACAAAAACAAACATGTACACAGCTGCAGAAATGCAAAAAAAGTAAAAAAGTCATAGAACAAAAAAGAGCCATGGGATCAGGTAGAAAAAAGGTACAACCTGACAACAAGAGTTTCAAAACGAACGAGACAGCTAAGTCTCAAACCCAGCTGGCAAAAAAAAAGGGCAGAAGTCCAGGACTTAATCTTCTAGGAAATTAATCCAGAGAGGAAAAAGAAAAACAAAAAAAACAAAAGGCTGGGTGGGAAGAACATGCTGCGGCTCCAAGGGACAGAAGCCCAGGGGACGACTAAGATAGTCAAATAAACAGTAGCGGCCGCCAAAGATGACCCCAAGGGGTGACAAAAACTGAGTATCTGGGGCTAGTTAGTTATTGTTGTTACGGGCACCAGCATAATATCGAATCCTCCGTCTGTTGCCACGGGGAGGAGGCGTCTGCCAGATGGGTACTGGTCTGGGTGTCATGGGGGGACGACGAACCGCTCCAGCATCAAGAAGACCCAACTTCACCAGGATTTCTTGCCCCTCAAGCAGGGTTGTCGCAGAATAGGTAGTGCCGTTGTGGGGGACTGTCAACTTGAAGGGGAAGCCCCATCTGTAACGAATCCGCGCCGACTGTAACGCTGTTGTAACCTCCTTTAACCCCCTTCGTCTATCCAGAGTAGCTGGAGAAATATCCGGGTAAATCTGGATAACTTGCTCATCCAGCATGATACGCTGTTTCAAGCGGGCAGCTCTCAGGATTTCTTCTTTAATGAGGAAGTCCTTCATACAAAGGACAACATCCCTAGGGGGTTTGTCTGTGGGAGGTTTCGGCCTAAGGGCCCTGTGAATCCGGTCGCAGGTGAATGCCACAGAATCACAGTCAGGTAACAGGGATTTAAAGAGTCTAATAGCTGCAGGGATAAGCTCTGTCACAGATTCAGGGATGCCCCGCAGGCGCAGAATATGGCGCCTGTTTCTGTTGTCCAGGTCTTCAATTTGGGATTGCATTTGAGTAAAGGCAGAAGAAAGTGACTCATATTCCCTAGACAAATCCTCATAAGCTAATGCCAGCTCGTCATGCTTTGTCTCCAGGAGAACAGTTCTTGAGCCCAAGGCCGCGATCTCCTGTGAGAGAGTGTGGGAAGTCTTATGAAGTTCTGATTGGAACTTGGTGGCCAGCTTCTCGTACATAGCTTCAAGACTGGCGTCTACATCCGCCTTAGACAGCGCTGGTTGGTACTCACATGAGGGCTCAATCTGCCACGGTGAGGCCGGGAGTGACGAGGCGGCCTGCGGCGGCGGGCCTGATTTGTCTGCGGCGCCATCTTGAGACATGCTGACCAGCTCACGTGTGCGGAGAAGGTAGTGGGTTAGCGTGTGTTGAGCCGGGCCCCGAGTGTTTTTCTTCTTCGGCGGCATGCACTACAATGAGACCGTTCGAGGGGTGCTAAAATCGGGTGTTTAAAGTGCTGATAATGACCCTCACGGAGCGTTGCAAGTCCCGGGTGGAGCGGAGCTTTCACATCAGGCGTCCATCACGCTCAGCGCCGCGCATGCGCCCCCCGAATGTACCTAATCTAACTATTAGTTCAAGATTATTCAACAGAGAGAATAGATTTGACAGAGACATGGATATTCGACAAAGCAGCTAAAAAACAAACATACGATCAACACAAGCGGACATTTACAGTCAAATGCTCCGCCCATAGGCTGTAGAAGAATTCTAATGTTTGAGTAGTAATAATTACTCGTCAAACATTCAAATTCTACTACAGCTTATGGGCAGAGCATTAGACCAGAAATGTACGATCGCAGGGTCGTACAGATTAGCTTCTTTGTCAAATCTTCTTAGAACATCCGACAGACACCATAAGCTTTCAACTGACAGATTCAACTTTGATTTGGATTTTTAAACAAATGCATTTAACAAAACAAAATAAAGATGAATTTCCGGAATAACATAATTTTTTCGGACAAAACCAAAATTCCCAAAACAAAATATTTTAGTGTGCACATATAGCTCCGAATAGCTGGTTAAAAAAGGTTTAAGGGGTTTGCCCCTCCATTTTTTTTTACTTCAAAATGTGTTTTAGCTAAAAACTTGTTTTCCTTCTATTTATTAATCTGGCAAGTTTAAATTTCATCATAAAAAAAAAAAATGATTTGTTGAAATACACTATACTTTTAAGTTTGCAGCATATACCTGGTATTTGTGACTTTCGTGAAATGGGAACCTTTGGGTGAAAGGTTTGTAGGTTTATCATTAGATATGAAGAACAACCAGTAATGCAGTGCATAGCTCTTGCCCCTGAGTCACAAGAGCCATGCATTTCAAGAAATAACCCAGCTCCTTATTAAAAAGAAAAAAAAAGCAACAAGGAAGCACTGGGACTTTACTGGAAGCTCATACAAAGTGGTGAGGACAAAAAACACGTAAAGAGCTAGACAAGGGTACCTAGCAAGTTATCAAAAAAAACAAAAAAACATTTACAAATGAAAGGAGAAGTGCAAGACCCAATGATAGAGTCCAAAATTAATTTATTAGTTCATATTAAAAAACAGTCAATGACCTAGAGCAAACATTTAAGGAAATTAGTCCTGTTTCCTCCAATTTCTTTTGCCAACTATGATCATAGTTACATTGGTTTCTCATGTGATTGCAAGTTGCATAATTTTTCATTAAAAATCTATTGAAACAAAAAAAAAAAAATAGAACATTCCTGTGTGAATCTGTGTAGGATTTACTGGATCAGGAGAGTTACTGGCCAGCAATACCTGCATGATAAGTCAGGAATGTCTGATTGCTATACAATGGATATAAAACTTTATATTAAAAATACATAGAAAAAAAGTATTCATTATGCACATGCACTACCATTTGTGTGGTATAGCTGAAGAATTGCCAGGAGAGTGCAAAAAAAAAAAAAATATAAGATGTAGTAGACTTTTGCAAAATTAAAACAAACTGCATTTTAGATGTCCACTTTAGGCATTTATTTAGCTCAATGTAATGTTGATTAAGATAAGAAAGTCTGAATAACTGATGTTTAGTATACTAAATATTTAGCAGAAATTCAGTTATGTCCTTATATAAATAAAATAGTTGCTCACAAAGATTATTAAAATCAGAATACATAAGCAGTTTGTGCTACTTTTTCAATTTCAAAAACGTGATAGTTCAAATAACTTTTTCTGTATTGAGTGCCCTGGGTAAACTTCGTTTTCCAGACATAAGACAAATTAAAATAGTATTCCATACCTGAAAATTCCAGCCTTTCCCTGTATCCTTGTCTAAACTCAAGGCCATCGGTTTTAAGAACAGGGCATACTGCAATGACAAAGAAAACATTGTGTTACAAAATGAAGCCTTAAAAAGCAACTTCACTTTTGCTAAGTAAAAAAAAAAAAAAAAAATCCCATCTGGGTGATCAATCTACATTGTAAGTATTTCAAAAACTTCTAACAGTTCCTGCTTTGAAGACAAAAGCTGGTTGTTAGGAAAGTGAATCTAAAAGAGTGACTTTTCATTTAGCTGGTGCATTTGCAGGGTTCCTATGAGGAAAATGCAGGGTCTAAATCACTTTAGATGTTACTAACCCTTTGAGAGTATCTCACCAAAAATTAAATTGTTGTCACAGAGGATGCCTAAAATCTGACGGTCTGTATTTTTGTGCATATTTCTGGAAAAATCATTGAGCCAATCACACAAGCAGGAAGTAACATTAACACTGTGAAAAAAAATATTAAAATGACTGTGGATTATTGCATCTTTGTAATTTCTGACAAATGCAAGGTCAATCCACAATTAACAATCAAGTTTCCATAGAATTTTCAAACTGTACTGCTTGGTAGGAGCCCAATATTTTTTCTGTTTCTGTAAACGTAACTAATTCATTTTTGTAAGGTGTGACAGATTATGGAAAAAAGTATGTTGTACACCTATATTTTACATGGTGTTATATGGCTTGTTTACATTATAGGTCTCCTTGCTACGTAATTGATGCTCATGCATCATCTGTTCATTCACATTAACCATGGTCAGATGCTTCTACCAAAATGCTTCCATAACTCATGCACTTTGTTTTTCTGATGTGCATTTCTGCTGCCAGTCTTTTCTCTCACTGCAGTAACAGCCCTTTGGCCATGTTTACACTTATGTATTATGGATCGCCTTCACCTCTTTCTAGATCACACAACTGCAATGCATGTGGCCTCTGCTGTGATGTTCTGCACTGTGATATACAAGCGGAGGCTTGCATAGAAGTCTGTTGTAAGATTCTTGAAAAAGGGAAAAGATGGGCTGAGAAAATCCATAACAGAAAAACACAAACATGGCTGGAGAAGAAAACACGGCAAATGCAGACAAAAGTAGAAGACAGTCACGTTTAAGCACAAAACAGAAAGACTATTTGTTCAATGTGTGGCAGTAATGTGGAAAAGGGAACAGCAACACAGACAGGATATATACTGTAGGTAATATGGATCGTATAGAAGGCATAGCTTAAATATATTTAGTTAAATGCAATAACTGGATGGTTGGATATTCTCAAGATCAAAGCAAATTGATTAAAAAGTGTTGATTGGTCAGACTCCTCCCCGGGTCTGACTCCTTTCTCACCAATATCTGGCCACATACATCCACAAGGGAACAATTAATGTTTCAACGCAGGATAATGAATTTAAAATCCTTTTCAAGATGATATAGGACCACCCCCTTTGGTTGCACAAGATCTATCCCAGTCTCACCTAAATGTTGGCGATGCAATGAAGCAGACGGCTTGCTCTTACACATATGGTAATTGTGCCCACAAATCCAACCTTTCTGGAAGGAAGGCTATCACATTACCAACCAAATCATGACATACTCTTTTAGACTATTCCCCAGCACAATTTTGCGCAATGCCAAAAAAAGCATTTTGTTACCTTGCCATGCATAAAGTAAATTCAGCTAAAATGTGCATACCATTCCCATGACCCATTCCCCCCAACTATAACAGAGTGGTTCCAACTTATCAAGAAAACTGCCGAAATGGAGGCGCTTGGTCACCAAGCAAAAGAGAACCAAACCTCCCTGTATTTTGATATACTTCACGATGGGAGTCCCCATTCTTCTCTTTTGATAATACATCTTATATCCCTGGTGAGTCTCCATATTTCTTAAGACCAGTACCGCGTTACCACGAGAGGACGTTGCGGTCTCCATAAACCTGGTTGGAGGATCTGTCCAAGCAATTTTCCCACATCAGGGAGGTAAGCGCTCTGTAAACTCAGCGTTTGTAAAGACTCATCTTTATCATCCTATCACCCACTTCCTATGACAATTGTTTGTGGATGGAACTTTATACTTCGGAATTTTTTTTGGTTATATTTGAATCAGTTCAACTTTTCACTTTGCGAGCTTTGCTACTTTTGGGATTGATTTTATTTCAGTATCATCTTCATTATTTATGCAGCATTCGATTGCTATTTCTTACTTTTTAACTTGTTTGCACGCTGTATCAGTGTTTACCAACTTACATTGTTTAGTGCACTTATTGCGCTCATCACTTTACCTATTCATATCACTTGTTTTTGTTAGTACAATATAAATTTGAGCAGCAGTTTATTTTGATCAAGGTCCGCTCACCGTGAGTTTAAAGCATGGATAGATTTTAAAGAAATAAGGCTCTCATCGTGAAATATGTAAAACTGGGGTCAGTTTAATAGAGCTAAAAATTCACTTACAAGAAAAACGAAAAAAAACGCCAAACAACGGCACTTCCGGTCGGACGGTCAGTGCCGTTGTTTGGCGTTTTTATTCGTTTTTCTTGTAAGTGAATTTTTAGCTCTATTAAACTGACCCTAGTTTTACATATTTCACGATGAGAGCCTTATTTCTTTAAAATCCATCCATGCTTTAAACTCACGGTGAGCGGACCTTGATCGTGGCTGGACTTGGACAACATTCCCTACCAAAGACGGTTACCTACAGCACCATTGAGGATTGTGTTGAGGCTTCTCTCTTCCTGTTGGAAGGTGAGCGCTCTGTGAGCACATTTGTCATTGAAGATTCGTCTGGATTGTTCCAGTGCCTACATGGATAGAAGCCTGTCTATTGGTTGATGCACACAGTTTGTGTTTATTATCACTGGACTGTATTTTTTGAATATACTCCCAGAATATGTTTAAAGCCCCATAAGCTAATAAAAAACGGCAAAACAACCCTGGATGAAAGTGCTCCTAATTTGTATGCCAGCTTTTAGCAGCAGTTAAGAGCTTTCAGCTTTTTTTCTGCTAGCAAATGGCTCCCAAAAATGCAAAAAGATTTAAAATAAAGTTTTATTCTGCTCTTAGAAGCTGAAACTTTAAAAACGCTTCTAGACTTTAATAGTGTGCATGGATACATAGGATAACACTATTCTTCTAGAAGCAGAAAAAAAAAATCCCCAAACGTTGTTGCTAGGAGCATTTTTTTTAAAGCTGGTATATGTGGTTACTTCTTCAGCAAAGAGGGGAGCATTGTGGAAATGTACCATCTAGAGAGAAGCTGGAATGATGTCTCCAGAGCTTTACTGATGTGTTTTTTTTTTATATCTTTTAGAGAGAAAAAATCTGCAATATGAAAAATCCAAACTAGAGTCTATTTTTGATTAAATAAAACTTTATGCATTAATTGGCAAAGATTACCAGGGGAGCTTGAAAAACACACTGAAGGGAACATAAAAGTCAAGTATGTATTAATTTACTCTTTACAGATGCAGTTCCCTAGGGCACCCACTACTAGTTGAACACCCTGTTCTAAGAGAATTATAAGTTAATTATGTCACACTTTTTCCCACAGAAACCAATTGTGCTTCAAGCTTTTTTTTTGTAAAATATGAATGAACCTTTTTTGTGTGTAAGCATTTTACTCCAAAATATTGCACTAATTGACCTTGCATCACTACATGTGTGAATTGTAAGTGGAAACATGCTATAGTGCATTTTAAAAACCGATTTAGAAATGTAATACCATTTGAATAACAATGAGAGGAACTACCTGGGTTTAGTAGAGTTCAGGTACCGAATGTGAACCACATGGATGTGAACCAAATGTTAAAAATTAGTTCTGGCCATTTGTGAGGCCGACAGGCAAGGGATTGTCAAATAACATGGGGGGCTGGGCTTGTTTTTTGTTAAATTCCATTTGACATTAATCGGCGGTTTAAATACTTAAGGAAAGCATTAAAAATGCAAAACTCCTCTGGGCCCGTTTACACCTGAGCAGAGCCATTTTCAGGCGTTATTTGAGACTTTTGAAAGCGTATTACAAGTGGTTTAGAAGCGCATTACAAGCTTCAGGTGTTTATTTTAGCCAATAGAAAACGCTACTGGGGGAGAATATGGGTGGAGAGCTGCTGTTTTTCGTATAAAGCTTATAAAATGCTCAGGTTGAGTTTTTTTTTTTTTTTAGACATTCCTGTTAAAGTCTATGGGGTCAGTCTGCCTCCAATCTGCTGAAAAGTATGGAATTTACATTTTTTTTTTCAACAATAGTTTTTATTGATTTTAACATTTTACAGATTATACAAGTAGAATGTATACCAGTTCTTCGACAAGAGTGAATAAACAAAGTCGTATACAGCGGTTAAGTCATGTTCAATCGTTTAGCTAAATAGCATAGTTCAGATAACAGATCAAAATAAGGGTGCATATAGAATTTATCGGACTTACATGGTATAAGGTGACAGCTAAAGTTAGAATCCTGACAACCCGGGTGCGTTTGCGGCCACCGGGTTCACAGAAATAGTGCTGTGTTGGACCAACGTGTCCATGGACGCCACGTTTTGTGGGCTTCTACCATGCATCCCTTGCTAGAGGCCAGAGTAAGCTCATAGTTGTAGTGCAGATTAATTAGCTCAATAGTGTTCTCTATCGACGGGGGCTTGGTAAATTTCCAGAGTCTGGTAATGCTCAGCCGAGCTGCCAGAAGGATATTGGTGGCTACGAGGCGTGAGTCAGCAGGTATCTGATCCATATCAATGTTTAGTATTGCCATCGATGGTGATGGGAGTATAGGACTGCCTGTGACGTCAGTCAGTATACGGAAGATGGCAGACCAATACATGGCAATGGACGGGCAAGACCAGAAGATATGTAACATATCTCCCTTAGTGCCGGCGCATCGCCAACATGTGTCAGGGCTGTTTATACCAAATTTAGCTATTTTAGCTGGTGTGAGGTACCAGCGCTGGGAGATTTTTAGTGTGAGTTCCCACAGCGCCGCGTTTCGAGTAGCTTTGTAGATGGACCTAAGTGCAGACTGCCATTGGTCATCAGTGAGAGTTTGGCCCACGTCTACATCCCATTGGAAGTCAGGTTTGGCTTTGGAGAAGACCTGTTTTTGGCGAAAGATATTATAGAAAAGGGAAATTCCCTTATTTTTCGAAGGGGAGGTATTAAGGAATGACCACGTTGAAGGGGGAATAGGATAGCAAGGGTTGGGCACCTGAGATAGACAGTGTCTGATTCTAAGGTAGGTAAAGACTTCCGAATGTGCCAGGTGGAACTTAGTTTGTAGCTGAGGGAACGTGAGTAGTGTTTGTCCACTAAGTAGGTCTTGGACGTAGGATATACCATTGGCTATCCAATGTTTCAAGTCAAGGTCTGTAGTGCAGTGTTGAAGGCAGGTCAAAGGAATAGGAGGGTGGAATGGGTGAGGATGGATTTCACCTTGCTGGACCAAAAATTTCCAGGCTAAGGTCGATGCTCTCATCGTGGGGGGGGAGTGAGTTGGAGACCAGCGTGACATGTGGTACTCCCAGAATCCAGTCTCGGAGATTGTTATGTGTAACCAATGTGGATTCCAGCTGTCCCCACAGTGTGAGAGGGAACGGCTGGAACCAGTCCTTAAGCTGAGTAAGAATTGTAGCCCAGTAATACTCTTTGAAGTCTATGGACCCTGCCCCTCCGGCCTGTTTATGTTTGGTGAGCAGTTGCTTTGCGCAGCGAGGCTTCTTGCCTTGCCAAAGCAGTGTGTTCAGGGTAGTTTGTAGGGACTGGAAGTAAGATGTTGGGATAGGGATAGGAAGTGTGCGAAACAAATACAGTAGCTGCGGTAGGTGCATCATCTTAAATGCTGCGAGCCTACCGGACCAGGATAGTTCATGTTTGGCCAGGCCCATAATATCTTTCTGGAGTTTGTCGAGGAAGGGTTTGAAGTTACTCCTAAATAAATGTTTGGTGGTGCTTGTCAATCGGATTCCCAGGTAGAAAAACTCGTGTTCCGCCCAGGTAAAGGGAAATTGTGCTTGCAACAGGTTTTTGGAAGTGACGTCAAGACCCAGGTCCAGTATGTAGAATTTGTTGGCATTTATTTTATAGTATGACACTTCGCTAAACCACTGGAGGGTTTTGTGTGCTTCTAGAAGGGATAGCGTTGGGTCAGTTAACATAAGAATGACGTCGTCTGCGAACAGACTAATCTTGTGAGAGGTAGAGCCTATTTGAAAACCGGAGATTCGTGGATTCTGCCTGATGTGTTCCGCTAGTGGTTCTATGAGTGGATTAAAGATCAGCGGCAACAACGGGCAGCCCTGCCTGGTGCCGTTTGTTATGTTGAATGGTTGGGAAATCATATCGGCTGAGAACACTCGTGCAGATGGGGATGTATAAAGTGCAAGTAAAGCGGTGAGTATGTGCCCCTGAAATCCAAACCTCTCGAGCACCCTACGTAGGTAACCCCAATGAATTCTGTCGAACGCCTTCTATGCATCCAAGGCTAGGAGCAGAGAAGGCGTTCCACTGGACTCGGCGTAGTGGAGAATGTCGATCACCCGCCTCGTGGCGTCTGACGCTTGCCTGCCAGTTGTAAATCCAGATTGATCCCTGTGGATCAATGTGGGCATGATATTGACAAGTCTAGTGGCAATCGTTTTTGCGTATATTTTTAGGTCTAGGTTGAGGAGCGATATTGGGCGGAAATTTTGGGGTATTATTGGGTCTTTACCCGGTTTAGGCAGTGTGACCACCAAAGCTTGTAAAGATTGTTGGAAATTTGGAGGAGGCAGCCGCGGTATTATACACAGCAGCCAGGGTGGGCGCTAAATGTTGGGCGAATTGTTTATAATATTCCCCAGTAAGTCCGTCTGGGCCAGGGGACTTGCCCAGGGGGAAAGATTTGATGGTTGCCAAAATTTCATACGTGGAAAAGGGTTCATTCAATCGGGCTAACTGATCCGCTGAGAGGGATGGGAGAGTGACATGGTTAAGGAAATTGTCTATGTCGGTCTGGGAAGGTTGGTGTGTGTTACGGTCATTACATAGGTTGTAAAGGTCTCCGTAGTACGTGCTGAAAGCATCGGCTATATCCTGGGGGTTTGTGAGTTTTGCGTTGGTGTGTGGATGAAAAAGGTGGTGATTAATCTTGCTTTTGGCTTTCCTGCCTTTAATGCGCTGAGCCAGTGCTTTGCCCGCTTTATTGGATGTGGAGTAAGTAACTGCCTTCCATTTCCTTTGGTGATGTTCAAAGGATTGGAGGAGAAGGAGTCTCAGCTCCTGGCGTAGGGAGAGAATGTGAGCGGTCCTAGCCGGGTCCGGAGCGGACTTGTTGAGTCTCTCGGAAGCATCTATTTGCGATGTAAGAGTGTCTATCTTTAGAGATCTATGTTTTTTATGAGAGGAGCTTAGTTTGATCAGAATTCCCCTTATGAACGATTTATGCGCGTTCCACACCACGCCTGGATCGGGCACCGAGCCCGTATTAGTTTCAAAATATTCTTACAGGTGGTCAGAGATTGTTGGTGAAAAAGAAGGGTGTTGTATGATGTAGTTATTGGATCGCCATAAAAATGTGGGCCTAGTTGTAGGGGGGTCAGAAATTGTGATGGAGATAGGGGCATGGTCCGACCAGGTCGTGGTGTGGATCACAGACGCGCTGATAGATTGCAGAAGCCATTTGTCAGTGAGAAACATGTCAATGCGTGAGTACGTTTTGTTAAGGGGAGAGAGATATGTGTAATCACGTTCAGAGCCGTGGCAGCACCTCCAAACTTCAAACAGGTCATGTGTGGTCATAAAGTGTTTTAGAGGGGACTCCCTGCGTTTTGAGGCAGAGGTGGAGTCCAGGAACATTTCTGGGACTAGGTTGAAATCTCCACATACAATCAAGCGTCCCTGGTTGACGGAGTGCACAACTTTCATTACCTTTCGGAGGAAACTGACCTGTCTGACGTTGGGAGCATAAATGCTAACCAGGGTATATTTCATATCATTTACAGTACATACAAGAATAACATATCTTCCCTCCGGGTCTATCACCACATGGTGCAGGAGGAATTTTTTTTTTTTCTTCAATCTTTTTTTATTGAATTTAGCAAAAGCATACAAGTTGCATTAGATTACAGGAAATGATTACTGTAGATAATACACAAATGATCAACCGTGTAAGTAACATGACAATGTGCAAGGTAGACGATAACATGAAAGAACCCAGTGGCGGTGCAGGAGGAATTTGACAGTGTCCCTGATTGCTACGAGCACTCCTCTTTTTTTGGAGGAGAAGGGTGCCGCAAATATGTGGGGAAAGTGTCTGTTGGTACACACAGGTGCACCAGTGCCCATAAGGTGTGTTTCTTAAACACACAGTATGTCGCAGTTTAGGTTCAGAGCGGTCTTCCATAATGAGTGTCTTTTTGCCGGTTGGTTTAGCCCGTTAGCGTTAAGAGATAGGATTGTAGTCGCCATTAGAGGTCAGGGATCAGGGGGGATTTGGGATAGAGAGTCACTTACAGTTAGAAGAGCCGTGCGAGTTGTTCTGCGTGAGGGAGATGAGGATGTTGCTGAGAGGGTCGTCGGTCAAAGATCTGTACCGTGCAGGTCACTGCACAGGCGACGGAAGTGCTGTAACAGAAGTTCAAATGACAGGAACTAAACAAGCAAGAAAAACTGGTGAGTAACTGGTAATAACAAGGTATACAGTTCACGGTGGCGGTGCCACCCAGAGATTCAGGAAGCGGAGTGCAGGGACAAGGTGTCCAACTAAACCGCTGGATTGGGGAATAAGTGTCACAAGGCTGATGCTTCGAAACTAAAGCTCGTAGGAAAGAGTCAACAACAAAAAAAAAAAGAAAAAAAGAACAGGTAGAAAGCTGGATGCCAGGGAGAGCATCTGTTACGTAGGTGTAGAGAGGAATGCCCGGGATCTTCAGGTCATCTGCTCCGGACCATCCCCCTGGGCAATGGGGCAGTGGTGAGTGGGTCTGGATCCGCGTTGAGCTTGAGGAGCTGAGGTGTCCTGAGGCAAGCCAGGTAGAATACCCCAAGACTGGAGTAGTTGCAATCCTTTCTGCAGATCCTGGATCACGTGCGAGGAACCATTCTTCGTCACAAGTAGAGTGGCCGGGTAGCGCCATTTGTACTGGACCTTGTTGTTGTGGAGGCCCTTGGTGATTGGGCTAAGCTGTCGTCTGAGTTGGAGAGTGTATTTGGAGAGGTCAGGGAAGAGCAGGACCCCCTCGAATGGATGTTGCAGCGACGGTCCCCCTCTGGCGGCCATGAGTAGCTGTTCCTTGATGTGAAAAAAGTGGATTCTCATCAGGACATCTCTCGGGACCGAGGCAGCTAGGTGCGAGGGCTTAGCTATGCGTTGGATCCTATCAATTATAAGATCCCTAGGCGAGGCATCAGGCAGTATTGTGTGCAAAAGTTCCTTGGCATATTTGGGAAGGTCAGCTGGCGGAATGGATTCTGGGACCCCCCTGAGTTTCAGGTTATTTCTCCTGGATCTATCTTCCAAATCGGCCAGCTTGGCCCTCATCCATTTTTGCTCTGTCTGTATGTTATCATAGGTGTCTACCAGTTCATTTACCGTGGTTGTATAATCCCCCATACTATTTTCCAGGTGTGTGACTCTGCCATCCATCACCTGCAGGTCTGTGGTGATTTTAGAGAGTACTGAGGACAGGTCTGTCATTAGGGAGGACTGGAGGGATAACAGCATGTCTTTTAGCGTGGCATCTACCACTGGCTGGCCTGTTGTAGGGAAGGAGGCCATGGATGAATGTAGGGCCTGGTTCGCCGGGAGTAGGCCGCAAGCCGGGCCTCGATTTGCGGGGACGTCCGCGGCGCGATGCGATCGGTGCGGAGCCGCGCTTTCGCAGGGCTCCCCGTTATCGGGTTATCTCCCGTTTTAGGTGGGGGAGGTGAAGGGGGACAGAGGGAGTCCTGTGTGCCCAGGATGGGATTGTAACTGTCCGATCGGGCCCCCAGCGCTGCGTTGCTGCCGGCCCCATTTTGACTGACCTGGCCTGTGTACTGAAAGAAGGCCGTCAGCTTCTGCGGATGATGGTCGGTCTTCCTCTTCCCAGACATCTCTGGTAAGTGTCTGCTGGGTCTCAGGAGGGTGGATGGGTGCCAAACGCCTTCCAAAACGGGCTTCAAGTGCTCCGGTTCTCTCCCTGGCAGACAAGCTCAGGCACTAAGCAGCCATCTCCATTGCTGGCCACGCCCCCTGGAATTTACATTTTTGAGTGACAAGCGGTTTTCTACAGTCTCAGATATGAATAAGCGTCATCAAAATGAAATGGATTTTGTTTGTTTAGCATTTTAGAGCTACAAGCCAAAATAAAAAAAAATAAGTTTAAGATGCCAGCAAGTGGCAGCTTCAGCCACTTTACTTCTGTTTGTAAACAAAGTGACCAGGGATTCCCTTTATCTATACCAAACCCTTGTCCTTGATTCTGTGTATAGTATAAAAGTTAACTGGGAATCCTACAAAAAAAAAAGTGAGCGGTTCCTGTCATAATTTGGGCATAACCATATTTGATCAATGACATCTACTTGTCAGGACACTACTTTGCAGATAGAGAAAGGAGCTGTGTGTTAGTGGGAGTCATATCTGCAAAGTAGAGAGTGTCCTGACTTGCCTGCTGATCCCCTCCCCCCTCAAGAGGCTTTCTCCACACCAGGGAGAAAGCCTCACATTACTGTGTGTAGTTAGACAGAAAAACAGGAAGTGAGGATTCCTCAGAAGAAATAAGGATATTTAAAAGCAAAATGGAAGGACGAGGTAAGTGAAGGAGGACTGCACTAAGGTAAAGGAAGCTATTTCCTTTATAACCCCTTTAACATGGATCTGAATCACTGGACAGCGTTTAGGATTGATATACATCATGGGACTTTTTTTTTTTTTTCTAACCAAAAAGGATTTTAATGTGCGTTTTTATTAATTTTTCAATTACTTTTGTGAGTAAAGGTTCTATGTACCTCTCATGCATTCTTGTGGGGGGTTGGTATTTGGGTGCACCTTTGTTAAAAGAGCTTTAGAATTTCAATATGCGGTCTGCTCGCAGATCCCCACAATCACCAAGCCAAGGTTGCAGGTCAGAAATCACTGTGCTCATCAACATGGATACAGAGTGCTAAGCCAAGATGGCCCTTCCTGGGAAAAGCACCCCCCTATTTTGAGGGTATGTGGACTGGTATTTTTCAGGGGTGTACCCTCACCGCCTTCCCTTTACTAGCTTGCCAGGCTGCAGGCTCAGATAAGTGTGGTGTGGATTTTTGAGGGGACACAATGCATTGTTATTCTTATTTCATGGGGTTCCCACTTAAAACTCATACCAGACTTTAAGAGCCTGCAACCCCCCTGTTTTTATTTACAACATTGACAGCAGAAGGAAACTCATGTATAGTAGCAGTAGAAAAATCTCCTACTATACAGTATATAGCTCCTGACAGACAGACTGAAAGTCAATCGTCTTTTTCATAATTTGTTTCCTGGAGTTTAAAAACAGACTAAGATTTCAACAAGGTCTAAAATAAAAACAGTCAGTGATTAGTTACAAAACTCTTGGTAAGATCAGGCAAAAATGACATGTGTACGTGTGAAAATGTATGAGGACAGTGAAAACCCTCAATCAACAGGTACAGTGCTACAATCAGTGAAAATACAGTGAACATAAGATTTGACCACAGATGTACATTGAGAAACTATGCTGCAATATTTTAACAGCAAATTTATGAAACAAAAAACATGAGAAAAATAGCCCATGGGACTTTAAATGAGGCGAGCATGGGGGCTAACAAAATGGAGTAAACATAGTAACATGGTTTATTTAGAAACATGAGTATATAGATGGACATAAAAGCCAAGCTAAAGGGTAGCGTGGTGACAAATTGCTTAAAAACACACACACATATTGTCTAAAATATGTGGAATCATACAAGTATCTAAAATTTAACATGTTTTGTCAGCAACTCCTTGCTTCTTCAGGAGTAGGTCTTTGTATGCAGTATATCTAAAAAGACAAAGTATCAAATGAAAATGTTTCACAAAAAATATCTTTTGCAAATAGAGGCCTCAAAGAGCCCCATGCTTACAAAACAGCAAAGCCAAGGTTCCAAAAAGTGATCTCCCAGGAGGTGGCGATTTTATATAAAAAAATATGCGTAAAAAAAAATCTACAGTATATTTCAGTGTGTTAGTATACGTTTAACAAAGAATAATTTTATGAGTTACTGCATGTTTAACACAGTATAATTCACTGCATTAGTGCATGTTTAAGATTTGTCAGCTCTACCCCTTCCTCCATGCTCTCCTCTCTTGAATTTTCTTGAATTTTCCTGTGAACCAAAAAGTACCAGTAAGTGTTCAAAGGCTATTCAATGAGTCAGGCTAAAAAGGTACCATGCAGTGCTTCAGTTGGTCTGTCTAGCAGAGCTAGAGCTAGAGTCTAGCACAGCAGAGCTTCTTGCAGCTCTGTAGGGTAGGCCCAGAGGTTGTCGACACGCCAGCTGGAGCCGGGTATGGCTGTGTGCGATAATGTTAAGTTGACAGGAAAAGCCTGGCACATGTCCTCAATTTGGTAGTTCAGCATTTCTTAACCCCTTCCATACAGGGCATTTTCACCCCCTTCCTGCCCAGACCAATTTTTAGTTTTCAGCGCTGTTGCACTTTGAATGACAATTGCGCGGTCAGGCAACACTGTACACAAATAAATCGTTATGTTTTTTTCCCCACACAAATAGAGATTTCTTTTAGTGGTATTTGATCATCTCTGCGGTTTTTATTTTTTGCGCTATAAACAAAAGAAGAGCGACAATTTAAAAAAAAACACAATATTTTTTTCTTTTTAATACATATCACAATATTTTTTTAAAAAAAACGTTTTTTCCCCCTCAGTTTAGCAGTTTAGACCGATACGTATTCTTCTACGTATTTTTGGTAAAAAAAAAAACGCAATAATCGCATATTGATTGGTTTGCGCAAAAGTTATAGCATCTACAAAATAGGTGATAGATTTATGGCATTTTTATTTTATTTTTTTTACTAGTAATGGCGGCGATCTGCGTTTTTTTTTTGTGACCGAGACATTGCGGTGAACATATCGGACACTTTTGACACGTTTTTGGGACCATTCACATTTACACAGCGATTATTGCTATAAAACTGCACGGATTACTGTGTAAATGTGACTGGCAGGGAAGGGGTTAACACTAGGGGGCGCTGAAGGGGTTAAAATGTGTCCTAAAGTATGTTCTAACTGTAGGGGGAGGGGGACTCACAGGGGGAGGAGATCGATGCGTGTTCCTCTGTACTGGGAACACACATCGATCTCCTCGCCGCTGACAGGGGGTGGATCTGTGTGTTTACACACACAGATCCACACTGACGTGATTGCCGGAAATCACGGGTGCCCGGCGGCAATCGCAGCCATCGGGCACACGCGCGGGATCGCGAGTGGTGGCGGCGCGCGCGCCCTAGAACGCCGTGAAGACAGGATAGTTGTGCAACGTCCAGTCTCATCGGTGAGGGGATGACCATAACGTCATTTCCCTATGGCCAGGAAGTGGTTAAATAGGTACCCTGGGTTGAAAGATCTGCTAAAGCAGACCAGAAGAGTCTGAAGCCATTTCAGGCAGTCATTCACAGCCAATGCTCGGTTGGCTGAAATTCAGTGGGACATCCACCAGCCCATAAACCTCCCGATTTGTGACATGCCCATGAGGTAGAACAAGAGTTTGGCAATGCTGCAGAGGCTGCACATGCAGTAGAGGGCCGTCAATGAGTACCTGTGCAAGTATGGCATAAGGACAGGCTCAGACCATCTGTGACACAATCCCTGTTGTGTTCTTGCTGGAGCAAACTGACATTATGGGCAGGGCCCGCGAGGCAGAGCAGTGGTAGAAAGGGGAGGAAGTCCTTTCCTTTCAATGCCCATTTTATGCAGACACCATTCTTGCCATGCCACAGAACACACAAGAAGAGGGAGGATTCTGTCAGTTTTGGAGGCATTGAAGCAAAGACATAATAGATCTAGATATAATCTAGTTGTTTCCACTGCAGACATAGAGAAAAAATAGACCAGGGTTCTCAGCAAAACCTGAAGTACATGTATTCCAAAAGAGAGAGACACTCACGGGTCTTGAGAGGTGAACACACAGTGAAGATTTTATTTTGACATTTCGGCACTAGCTCTTGTTTGCTGTCCTGAGGAAGATGAGCTTGTGTATCATTGAAACAAGAAAATAAAATCTTCACTGTGCATTCACCTCTCAAGACCCGTGAGTGTCGCTCTTTCGGAATACATGTACTTCAGGCTTTGCTGAGAATCCTGCCCCATTTTATATTGAGATATAAGATACACACACACACACACACACACACACACAGTATATATTCACCAAATGTGCTGCGCCAAGTTAGAAAAAGAGTTTGTCTTAATGTATTAAAACCAATTCTTATGTAAAGCATGGACTAAAATTTAAGAAAAAGTCAGTGCTAGAAAAAAAAAACAAAGGGCATAAACAAAAAATTCATGCAATAAGAAGTCCATGATAAAGTCACACCTTTTAAAACAGACCTTTAAATTATAAAAAGGTCACGCAGCACCCTTTTTACTTTTAAAAGCTGAGAATGGCATACATTCTGGCAGATCAGGCTCTCTCTACTGACAGGTCCACTCCACAATTTATAACAAAGGCCATAAAAAGGATATAAATAGGAAAACGAGTGCCATTTACAAACAACTATTGCCCTTTAATAACACAAAATACACTCGCAAAAAATAAACAGACTTAAAGTGATTGTTATTTAAAAAAAACGAAGGTTTACAAACATGTCATACTTGACTCCACTGTGCAGTTTGTTTTGCACAGAGTGGTCCCGAGCCTCCTGTTCTGGGGTCCCCCGGCGGTGCTCCCGGCACCTTCTCGCATCAGATAACACTCTAGGTAGGAGGAGAAGCACCCTCCATGGGGTTACCTTGTGGGCACACTCCCAAGTCCAGCATTTGCATCCATAGACACAGAATTCCAGACTCGGCCATGCCTCTGAGTCATTGGATTTGATTGACAGCAGCGGGAGCCAATGGCTGCGCTGCTATCAATCTATCCAATCAAGGGACGGGACCCCCATGCAGAGAGGGAGCGTGCATTTCCAAAGGAATGAAGGGACTCAGGTAAGTAAAATTGGGGGCATTCACTGCCAGAACTATTTTCACCTTAATGCATAGGATGCAATAAGGTGAAAAAACACAAGGTTTTACAACCCTGACAGCTTAGAAGTTTAAATATTTTTCATATTCAAACCATTAATGCATTTTAACATTAAACTAAAGCCTCGTACATGCTATTTTTTTTTTCCGTTCAACCCAGCAGGTTGAAAAAAACTGACAGCTCAGGTTGCAGCTGCTGTATTGGCAATCCAATGTTGGTACAGCATTCTCCCATGCTGTGCTATTGTGTGTGTCCCCCCACCAGATAACTCTGGTCAGCATTCTTAGCCATTGGCCGGTCGGCAGACCTTTTTATGGTCATAACCCTTCAGCAGAAGGTGGCCAAATGCCCGGCTTCTGTCGGACCAGCTGCAGTCCACACAAACCAAATGTCGACTGGTTTTCTTCAGTATGTCACAGTACATGTTGGCATTTAGGGTTTCTTTAATGAACTGTAGCTCTCCAGTGCCAGCAGCACTCATGCAGCCCCAGACCATGACACGCCCACCACCATGCATAACTGTAGGCAAGACGCACTTGTCTTTGTACTCTTCACCTGGTTACCGCCGCGCACACTTTGATATAACAAATGCGCTGCATTTAAATAACCTTGTATTATACATGTATACCATATATGAATCCTATGTTGCAAATAAATATTAAAACCAAAATAGGAAATAAAAAAGTATAATAGTGTATATAAAGTGCTGGTGTATGCAGTATCCTAGGTGCAGAGATAACGTGTCTAAGTCAATACAAATAAAATGCACATGTAACGTGTATTGCACAAAAATCCATAATAAAGATCAAACAATCCATTCAAAGCATGAACGTGATGATGGTAGTGATAGTGGTATTATCTTCATGCAGTGCGCACACCCCATCAGATTTACTTTCACCTTAAGGGCTTTATATAATTGCCTGTGATAAAATATAATTATCAGCTGGACAAGATCCTCCTGTGTTACTATGGCTTAAATGCTGATACAGGGATCACACTTTCCTCCAGATCACAAAGTGCAGATCAAACACCACTTTTTCCTTCTGGCTATCAAGAGTGCAGAAGTAGTCGCTGAAGTTGAACTGTTCTTCTGAATCTTTCTTTCTTTATATCCTGACTCTTTACACTTGGCCCTTTCCTTTTAGTCGCTTGTGAGGTCGTGCAGGCACAGGAGGACTACTGGTGTTTACATTTTTGCCTTTCACTTCTGCAACTTTATCCGTTTTCTAAGAATGTGTGTTTGCCATAGTATTTCGCTTTTAATTGATACATTACAAAAGTTACAGGACAAATGATCAAGACTGTTATATTAAGCCAACGGGGACTGGATCCTCTTCTTGCTCAATGTCTCCCTTGTCTTTGCTTTCATTAGCCACCCAAATCCATGTCTTGTTTTCAGCAAATTGTTTGCAGGCTTTCTTGTGCATCATCTTTAGAAGAGGCTTCCTTCTGGGAGGACAGCCATGCAGATTAATTTGATGCAATTTGCAGCGTATGGTCTGAGCACTGACAGGCTGGTCCCCCCACCCCTACTAGCTCTGCAGCAATGCTGGCAGCATACGTCTATTTCCCTAAGATGACCTCTGGATATGACGCTGAGCATGTGCACTCAACTTTGGTTAATCATGGCAATTCCTGTTCTGTGTGGAATCTGTCCTGTTAAACCGCCGTATGGTCTTGGCCACCATGCTGCAGCTCAGTTTCAAGGTCTTGACAATCTTCTTATAGCCTAGGCTAATTGGGCCCAATTTGGAAATTTTCACTTGGGGGTGTACTCACTTTTGTTGCCAACAGTTTAGACATTACTGGCTGTGAGTTATTTTGAGGGGACAGCAAATTTACAAGCTATGCACTCCTTTACATTGTAGCAAAGTGTAATTTCTTCGGTGTCACATGAAAAGATATAATAACATATTTACAAAAATATGAGAAGTATACTCACTTTTGTGATGTACGGTGTGTGTATATGTGTCTATAGATATAGATATATATATCTCCATCTATAAATACACCGAAATAATGAAAAATCTAAAGCTGCAGCAACCTCTTGAAAATGGATAAATCTGTAATGTGTAGGGTAGAGTACTAGGAGGTTTTGTAAAGCGCATCTATCCAGCAGAGAGCTTGGGAAGTCTGCAGCCTGACCAAGTAAACTTCTTAGCTAAATGCACATGTTTGCCACCACAACATGTATCTCAAATTGCAGTCCAAAGCTTTTATTGTAGAAAGATCACATCACAACAGGATAAGTGCAACGTTTCAAAGCCACACAGGACCCCTACGTCAGCCATGTCATCACATGCCTGAAGAAGGGGTCCTGCATAGCTCCAAAACATTGCACTTATTCTGTTGTGAAGTTATCTTTCTACAATAAAAGCTTTGGACTGCAATTTGAGATACATGTTGTGGTGGTGAGCAAGTGGATTTATCTGTAATATATCCAGTGTCCAGCTGGTGATTGCTGCAGATGAGCCTTTAATCCAGGAATGTGTGCGATGGGAATAAAAGTGTTTTACAAATAAAGCAAAAATAAATCTTCAGTCTATTAATTACTCCAGCCCCAGAAGATTTGGCCCCTTAATGACCAAGCCATTTTTTACAATACGGCACTGTGTCGCTTTAAGTTACAATTGCGCGGTCATGCGACAATGTACCCAAACAAAATTGACATTCTTTTCCTCACAAATAGAGCTTTCTTTATGTGGTATTTTATCATCTCTACGGTTTAAATTGTTTGCACTATAAACAAAAGGCAGCCGACAATTTTGAAAAAAAAAAACACAATATTTTGTACTTTCTGCTATAATAAATACACCGATTTTTTTTTATTTTTATAAGCAAATTTATCAGTTTAGGTCGATATGTATTCTTCTACATATTTTTGGCAATAAAAATCACAAGCATATATTGAATGGTTTAGTTATAGCATCTTTAAAATAGGGGAAAGATTTATGGCATTTTTAATAGTAATGGCAGTGATGAGCGATTTTTAGCTGCAACTTTATGGCAGATCGTCCACTTTTGACACATTTGAGACAACTGGCATTTATACAGTGATCAGTGCTATAAAAATTCGCTCTTACTGTGTAAATGTCAATGGCAGGGAAGGGGTTAACAGTAGGGGCAATCAAGGGGTAACCGTGTCCTAGGAAGGGATTATATTTGTGGGGGGGAAAGGGACTGCCTGGGTGGGGAGCGCAATTGTTGTTCATACTTATGAACAGATCGCTCTCCTCACCCCTGACAGCACGGAGATCTGTCTGTTTACATTGACAGATGTCTGTTCTGCCTCTGTGGAGCGATCACGGGTTCCATGGCTCCGGCGTCATGCATGCCCCATAGTTGTCAAGAGGCGAAACGACAAACAGCCAAGTTGGTTCACCCAGGGGAGCCAATCTGCTGCAGTATAACCGGCGGCTGGTCGGAAAGGGGTTAAATACCAAACTTAAAAAAATATGGCATTCCTTTATTAGGTGCAGTTTCTTATAGAGTAAATGTTAAACTGGATAGCATAATTCTTAAAGTTATCTACCTCTATTTTTGTGAAATATGAGAAAAACACAAGCAAGATGTGAAAGAAAGCTCCACATTTCACTTGCAAGCTGGAAATATTTTTTTTTAATTTTGTCTTGGCTATAATTAATATATGCAAAACATACATTTTCTTTTGAAAAAAGAGGTCTCTGAAATGTCTATATTTGGCCTTTATACTTTATCTTTTTGCTCCAAGGGTCTGTAATAATTTAAAAAGCATTGTCTTTAAGGCTGGGTTCACACCTATGCGAATTGAGTGCGGCTTAAAACGCATTTAATACGCAGAACATTTCTAAATACATTGTTTTCAATGAGGCTGGTTCACATATGTGCGATGCATTCGCACTGCGCATTGCTGAAAAAACGTGTGCGGATTTTATGCCTTGCGGTGCGGCTCAGGTGCGAATTCAGTCCCATTATCTTCTATGGGTAAGCAGCTGATCGCAGATGTGTTCAGTTCTCTTCAGGAATTTCTCTCATTCAGCTCAATACACTTCTCCCCCACTCTCCTCTCACCTGGAACTTCTCCCAGGTCTCCAAATTCGCAGCAAAAACGGAGCTAATCTGCTGAACACTTCCCTTATCTTTGCAGAGAGATTACAGAGCTGAAATTCGCACTGCACAAGTGTGAACCCAGCCTTATAGTTCTAAGCTCTCAAAATTGATAGACTTAATTAATTGTATTCCCTGGAATTAAAAAAAAAAAAAGGAAGAAAAATTAACACTTGATTACCAGAGCCAAAGTCGAAAATAAGTATGCATGCTAGGTTGAAATATTTTGATAATGCAGCTCCACCTTAGCCAACAAGGTATTAATACCGCAACACTTCTGACCCTTCTTAGCATGTTTTTATCAGTTTTTGTATGGGAATGTAAAAAATAACTCAAGACTCAAGTGCGGCAATTTACTATGAAGTGTTTTACCACAAAATCATTTTCTCATTAAGCCTGGGTTCACACATATGCGAATGTAGGCCTCACTTGTGATTCACACTGCATTGCTGTGCTGTCCACATGCGATGTCTGCGCAAAGTGAATTTAGCAGTATGGCTGAACTCGCATTGGTTTCGCACAAAAAAAAAAAAAAAAAGCCACAGGATCATCCACCCCCCCCCCGCACTGGAATCTGATCTCATGGGGTGTTCATGTAATATAATCTGGGGGTGTCATTAACTTGATATTGACAGCCACAGCGGTTTTCAGAGGGCAGTGTAAGCTGCCTGGGGGGGGGGGGTTGTGATGAGGTAACCGGCACTGGAACACCGCTGGTTTCTATATCGCTTATGTGAACCCAGGCTCAAAACATGAAGCTTGCATGCAAAAACTTTATGCATAGAAACATTACTACTTTTTCTACCTCATTTTTCCCTTAAGAGACCCAACAAAAAACCTAAAAATGATTGCCAACAAGGCAAGGTAGCTGCAGTAATTAACTTGAGAAAACCCTAGCATTAATCTTTTTAAATGTATTTTTCTATACGATACAGCACATCAAATGGATTATATGATATAAATGTGGTACATTCAGCTGATCCATGTAATGAAATAAAAACACCATTATTGATTGTAAGCAAATACATGGTAATTTAAATGTTGAATATGTTCTGATTAACTCCATTACATTTCTTTCACCTTATTTGGTTGTTCAATTTTTTATATATGCAATTACCACTCTATAAAATATAAATACATTTTTATCTGAAAATGGGAAAACAAATCATTCAAACTGCAGTCATCTTAATATAGATATGGTATAAGTAGCAATATAGGAAGTGTTGTGGGAAGCAAGTGTCACATTCAGTTTAAAACTAGCAAGCTAATTTATTTTGTCATGAAACTTGAGGGGAAAGTTCACAGACAGACCACCCTGTCTTTTTCCTATTGATGTAACACTTACACATTTGTCTTTTAAGACCTCACTTACTGTCACTATATACACAAGAAAAATGTTGGTTATATTTAACAATTCTTTACTGCATTATAAAAATAAATTAAAAAAAAAGATGCTACAAACATTCTGAACTCAAAAGACTGCTTTACTTTTTGCTAATAAGGCAAGTCACAGTTAATTGTGGTATGTCATTTGGAATATAAATGTATTATTTCAGTCTCTCATAAGCGTAATTACATTTGTCTTGGCATAGAATATGCTACTAATTTTACGGAATTTGAGACGTTACACTAAGTACCCATAATATTCAGCTACACATCACTACATACAGATGTCTTTTTAGGAGACTCCGATTTGTGGAACCAAGAAAATATGAATAATTCATCTAAATAGCATATCAGAAGTATAAATCTCAAATGTCAGTTTTTTCAATTTAATTAATTAACAATTTGATCCCTAATATATTTATATAAAAAGTTAAAAGTAATTAGCCAGGGTAGGATGTTAATTATAAGTCACAAATTGTAGATTACGATAAACAAACATTTTATAAAACTGTAAGGAATCAAAGTAAAAGTATAAAGTGCTGTAAAAAGATGTAACAGATATTAAACAGCAATTCTAGACAACGAATAAGAGAAATCAGTAAGCAAAATCAAAGTTAAGTTCACTTAGTTTGCCTTAAACTCATTTTCTGTAATCCATTGCAGCAATATTAGCATAGATAATCTAACAAGGTCAGCACAAGGAGACAAAGTATTAGGCTGGTCATAGACAGTTCTAATCTTGGCCGGTTCAGCAAGAACCAGCCAAGATTCAAATCATGTATGGGCAAGCTGAATGTACCAAGTTAAACGATCAACTGGGGTAAAACCAGCCAGCTGGATTTTGCATGTGATTGATGCTAGCAGCTGGTATATAAAATAAACTGGTGGAGACCCCTGTGCTAACTGATGCTAAAAATAGTGAACACAATAAATGTTCAATAACCAATTAAAGGGATCCCTGGTACGTCCAAACACCCCAGATGAAGACACGCGACTGTTTCGTAACGCGTAGGGTAAAGAGAAAAGACGTACACCGGGAGCGACGTGCCACAAGCGCTACAGTCGCCAATGTTTTTACCACACTCATTTTATCTTTGTTGTAATTGCAATTTTTTATAATAAATAGTTTTATTGGTGGTAATACGATTGGAGGTTCTCCTTTCTCTCCTTGTCCCCTGCTATTGAGACTTCAGGTACATCCTCTCTACTTATCCATGGTGGATAGCAGGATCCTTAGAGGAGTCATCCGTGTGAGGAATAACCTATAAGGCCTGTATATACTATTCTGAGGTGAGAGTTCTGGGAGACCAGACCCTGTGTGTGGTGAAATTCACATCTCTCGGAACAGTGGGCATCTATCAGCAGACTTATCACTATTATGGACTATCTCTGCACATATTGACATTTTGCACTATTTGGTACATTGTTCTCTATGCACTTTGAATTTTTGCACTACGTTTGTGTTACTTTTTCACTCATTCATGTAATTATTTGCTTTGTCTTATATTCTTTGCGCAATCACATTATTTGCTTCACTTTTTATTATAGTAAGGAATGAATAAAAGCCCTGTCCTATTTTCCCCCAAATTTTCATTTCACTTTCTGACCTGGAGCAGCAGCTGGTGAAAGGAAATCACAGAGTTATCTCCAAATTGAAAGGAAATGCTCGTGGACAAATTGAGTATTAAAAGGGTCACTAAAGAAATTTTTTTTTGCTGAAATGGCTGTTTACAGGGTATAAAGACATAAAAGTTAACTGATTCCTTTTCAAAATGATTAAAAATAGATAAAAATCAATCAAAAAACAAACAAATCCAGGGCAGTGTTTTGTTTTTAAAATTAATCTGATCAGAATTACATCAACTTCAAAGCAAAAAACGAACAATAAGGACATGAAACCAGTACTGCAGTTAGGTAAAGGAAGCTATTTAGCTAAAAATAAAATAAAAATTTCTTTAGTGATCCTTTAAACTGATCTTTTATGGTGACAAATGTTATCAGAATTTCCATTACTTTCTGCTCCTATACCCAGTTACCAGGATGACTACAGTGACGAACCTCCTCAGAACTTTAATATAATTGTGGAGATGAGGGGTGCTGATCACCTTATGTTGTGATTGGGCAGGCTATTGTAAAGCTGACACTTTGTTCACAGTTCCAAATTTTACATATTTCTGCCATACAACACACCCATGCTGGTGAAAATAAATAATTTATAACACATCTAAAAGGGCCTGTTTAAACTTTCTGATGGGGTGGTAAAAACATGTAGATGAGCTGCATCTGCCCCTCCACCCCCTTTAGATCTAAAAGGCAGCTTTGCTTCACAGCCATGGCAAATAAAAACGTTTGCATTAGGAAGCCAATGGTGCAACTGAATGCAGCCCATTCAAGCAAAGAGGGCTGCACTACAACCACCCCACAACTGCATGTAATGCACATGGTTTTAGCTCAGTGTTGCAGTATTTACAGGGTAAAACAAGCTAATGAATGAATGCTCTCTTCTGTTTGCTTGTGGGGATAAGCACACATACTGACCCACCAATCTGTTATAAAGATAAATTCAGGCATATACAGTGCCTTGAAAAGGTATTTAAACCCCTTGAAATTTTACACATTTTGTCATGTTAACACCAAAAACATAAAAAGTATTTTTTGGGGATTTTATTTGATAGACCAACACAAAGTGGCACATAATTGTGAAGTGGAAGGAAAACGATAAATAGATATCCATTTTACATTTGTATTTAGCCCTCTTTACTCTGATACCCTTAACTAAACTCTAGTGGAACAAATTGCTTTCAGATGTCACCAAATTAGTAAATTAACCACTTCCCTACGGCCGTACGACTATATGCGGCCGCAGGGTGGTTCTAATTCTCCGGGCCGCCGTGTTTTCACGGCAGCCCCTTTCTTTGTTCCCAGCGCGTGCTCCAGAGCGCGCAGCGGGGAACTTGTGTACTGGCCGTGTCCCTTGGACACAGCCAATCACAGATCGCCGCGAACGGCCAATCAGAGTGGCCGTTTGCGATGCGATCTGTGCGGCGAATGAGAGATGATCTCATATGTAAACATATGAGATCATTTCTCATTGCCGGCTCTCACAATGACAACGTCCTGTCACTGGAGAGAGGAGACTGATCTGTCTAATGTACATAGGGACACAGATCGGTCACCCCCCAGTCACCCCCCCTCCCCCCACAGTTAGAACACAATGCAGGATACACATTAACCCCTTCCTCACCCCCTAGTGTTAACCCCTCCCCTGACAGTAACATTTATACAGTAATTAGTGCATATTTATAGCACTGATTGCAGTAAAAATGTGAATGGTGCCAAAAATGTGTCAAAAGTGTCCGATGTGTCCGCCATGATGTCGCAGTCACAATAAAAATCGCAGATTGCCGCCATTACTTGGAAAAAAATAAATAAAAAATAATAATTCTGTTCCTTATTTTGTAGGCGCTATAACTTTTGCGCAAACCAGTCGCTTATTGCGAATTTTTTTTTACCAAAAATATGTAGAAGAATACGTATCGGCCTAAACTGATTTTTTTTTTTTTAAATTGGGCTATTTTTTATAGCAACAAGTAAAAAATATTGTATTTTTTTTCAAAATTGTCGTCCTTTTTTGTTTATAGCGCAAAAAATAAAAACCGCAGAGGTGACCAAATACCATCAAAAGAAAGCTCTATTTGTGGGAAAAAAAGGAAGCCAATTTTGTTTGGGAGCCATATCGCACGACCCCGCAATTGTCAGTTAAAGCGACGCAGTGCCGCAAGCTGAAATTTCACCTGGTCAGGAAGGGGGTATACATGCCCAGTAAGAAAGTGGTTAATCTACCTGCGTGTACTGTAGTTTAATCTCGGTAGAAATACAGCTGTTTTGTGGAGCACTTAGAGGTTTGTTAGAGAACAAACCGCATCATAAAGGCCAAAGGAACACACCAGACAGGTCCGAAATAAATTTGGGGAGTAGTTTAAAGCAGGGTTAGGTTATAAAAACATATCCCAAGCTTTGAACATCTCATGGAGCACTCTTCAATCCATCATTTGAAAATGGAGAGAGTATGGCACAACTGCAAACCTACCAAGACATGGCCGTCCACCTAAACTGGTAGGCTGGGCAAGGAAAGCATTTATCAAATAAGCAGCCAAGAGGTAGCCAAGACATGGCCGTCCACCTAAACTGGTAGGCTGGGCAAGGAAAGCATTTATCAAATAAGCAGCCAAGAGGTAACTCTTGAGGAGCTGCAGATATCCACAGCTCAGGTGAGAATCAGTTAACAGAACATTAGTCCTGCACTCCACAAATCTGGCATTTATGGAAGGGTGGCAATTTTTTTTTAAAGAATGACATAAAAAGTCCTGTTTGCAGTTTGTGAGAAGCCATGTGGGCAACACAGCAAACATGTGGAAGAAGGTGCTCTGGTCAGATGAGACCAAAATTGAACTTTTTGCCCTAAAAGCAAAACGCTATATGTGGCGTAAAACTAACCAATCACCCTGAACACACTGTCCCCACCATGAAACATAGTGGTGTCAGCATCATGTTGTGGGGATGCTTTTCTTCAGCAGGGACAGGGAAGCTGGTCAGAGTTGATATTAAGATGAATGGAGCCAAACTTGTTAGAGTCTTCAAAAGACTTGAGACTGGGGAGGAGCTTCACCTTCCAGCAGGGCAACAAGCCTAAATATACAGCCAGAGCTACAATGGAAAGGTTGAGATCAGGGGTGTCAAACTCAATTTCATTGTGGGCCGCATTATGATTGCCCTCAAAAGGGCCGGTTGTATCTGTAAGATTAGATGTCCAGCGCATCCCCTCCCCTTTACATTAGCTGTCAAGAGCCACACCACCATCAGAAGTGGAGTCTCCCACTCTCACCTTACATCACAGTGCACCCCCCTTTCCTTATGCTGCTGCTGGAAAGAGGCTGGATGCATTGCTTGAAAGCAGAAAGTAATGGTCTGGAGTAGGACTAGAGAAAGGCTGGAGCTATCCTGCAGTTGCAGGAAAGGTGCGAGGGCCACATGAAATGGCCTGGATTCGGCCCACGGGCTTTGTGATTGACTCCTGTAAAAGCATATTTATGTGTCAGAATGGCCCAGTCAAAGTCCAGACCTCCTCCAATTGAGAATCTGTGACAAGACCTGAAAATTTCTGTTCAGACGCTCTCCATCCAATCTGACAGAGCGTGTGCGATTTTGCAAATAGGAATGGGCAAAAATGGCAGTCTAATTGTGCAAAGCTGGTAGAGACATACCCAAAAAGACTTGCAGCTGTAATTGCAGCAAAAGGTGGTTCTACAAAGTACTGACAAATGCACGCTGAATACAAATGCAAGTCACATATTTGTAAAAAATTTGGAAAACCATTTATCATTTTCTTTTCACTGCAAAATGATGTGCCACTTTGTGATGGTCTATCATATACAATCCATTTATGTTTTTGGTTGTAACATGGTAAAATTGCAAGGGGTATGAATACTTTATCAAGTCACTGTACACACACACACACACCGTATATATACACATACACAACTTAAAATTCAGCTTTAAAACTCCATTCACTAAGCTATAACACATGTGTTATTTGCCATAACAACAAACATTTTTCAGCCCATGGACTGTAATTTATAATTGCCTCTTGTTGAGCATAATTTTTTTATAACCATCATTATGGTCATTACAGCATAGCGAGTTGAGCCACATATCTGGTACTTATTGTACTATGCTAAACGGAAGATTGCTTTCGTATGGAAAGTATTAGACCCACCAAAAAAAACAAAAAAACAATGGATTATGAATAAATCTGTTAAAAAAACATCACTTTGGAGAGAACAGTTACTGTATGTGCAGAGCCATGTTATGGAAACATTACTAAAGTAAATTACAATTGGAACTCCAGATACACTTTGTCTTGGATAGAATGCGAAAAGGTTAAAATGTCTATTTCTGTGTTTACAGTGGCAATATGCTCACCACTTCCTCTCCCAATGGCAGAATCACTCATGTGGAAGGAAATGAAAGCAAATCTCCCAAACAGGGACACAGCAGCAAATGCTTATTTTTAAAGAGTGGGAAGAGGCTATAACCTCATTTAGCCAATTATTGCTATCCATGTGGCCACCATAGAATTTTTTTTCTTTACTTTCTGTCCCTAAGATCTCCCCAGTGGGACCACAGTAAAAAATACAGAGATTCTACAATCCATAATAAAACAATTGTTTGGTGGATAGATTGTAAAGTCTCACTTTTTTTTAATAAAAATAATAAAACATGTTAAACTTACCTGCTGTTGCAGTGGATTTGTACAGAGCAGCCCAGATCCTCCTCTTCTCAGGCTCCTCTTCTGTGCTCCTTGCCCCTCATGTTTAGTGCCGCCAACAACAAATAGCTTGCTGTTGGGGGCACTAAAACTGAGCTGCAGCTCTGTGTGCACCCTCTCTCTGATTGGCTAACTGACAGCAACAGGAGCCAATGGCCCTGCTGCCATGCCTCAGCCAATCAGAAGGGAGAGTCCTGGGTGGCTGAGACATTTGTGGACATCACTGGACAGAGATGGGGCTTCGGTAAATATTGGGGGGGGGGCTGGGGTGCTGCACACAGAAGGCTGTTTATCTTAATGCATAGAATATATTAGGATAAAACAATTTTGACCTTACAGCCACTTTGAACTTTTATTACAATCAACACCCAGTGTACAGGATAAAGAGACATACCAGAAGATACACAACTTTCTTGGTATATCAGATAAGTACCTGTGTAGTCAACTGAAATTATTTTTAGACACAGCGAGGAAGAGCTCAAATTAAAGGGTAGATGGAGGAGCCTGAAGATGGCGCCAGCAAGAAGCCAGCATTAAGCTCGGGAGCACCATCCACATGGAGTAAGCAAGCAAGACCATCCATGCCCCCTGGTTTGATACCCCCCCCCCCTTATAAGTCCACCTGAAATTTATACGCCAAGGATAAAAAAAATCTAGAACAAGCCCCATTGAACTGGGATCTCTAGCCTAGGCACCATTGAACTGCGATTATAAACCTGTGTACCATCAAACTGAGATTACTAGCCAATATACCATTAAATTGAGAGCACTAGAACTACTGAGCCAAGACGGCCAGCCTATGCACCTCTGGACTGATTAATAGCAAATATAGTACTGAGCTGGGAACACTAGCATACGTTTAATCGAACTGGGATTGCTAGTTTATGTATCACTAAAGTGTGAATGCAGGCTCAGATTACTGAACTGAGACCGAATTGTGACGAAGACCTATACATTACTGCACTGAGATTGCTGGTTTAAGCATCACTGAATCTTGACTGTTGGCCTATGCATTAACAAATTGTGACTATGGGCGCACATACTTCTGAACGGAGTCTACTAGTTAAAGCACTAAGAGTAGGGAGCGTTAACCGATTCATCACTGAACTGCATCTCACTTCTACTCTGTGTTGAAGAGAAACTGCAATATTTTGAGTCAGAATCCAAACACTTTCAGTATTGTCAGATCACTGGTGCTCATGTGGTCCACAGATCATAAGGAAACACAAATCTGACACTCTACAGAACCCAGCACTGTCTTCCAAAAGTCCTCAGCAGCAGTAATTCCACCAAAGTATCTTTAAAAAATTAGGCCATAAGAGGAAGTGCTTTAAAAGGAGCTTAGCACTAGGGATGAGCTTTGCGTTCGATACGAACGTTTGTTCGACTCAAACGTTTGACGAAATTCGAACAAAAGCGATCATTCGCGCCAAATTCGAGTGACGCATAACGGCCCATAATTCACTGCGGCATTGCGCGCTGATGATTGGCCAAGCATGCTGTATGTTCCGCATGCTTGGCCAATCACAGCGCGCAAAAAACGAAGAGCCAAAGTCTGGGTGGCTTTGGCCAATTATGGCTCAGGGTTTTAGCACACGCCCCACACTATAAAAGGCCGCCTGCTGGGCGGCCTCGTGTAGTGTGTTTCGGCTTGTTAATGAGAGCAGTCAGAGAGACAGAGATTGTCTTTATATAGCTAGATAGAGCAGGCAGGCAGGCTAGTCAGTTTAGCTTCAATTACAGTGTGTAGAGAATATATATACATCCCTAGGAGTTGTACATATATTTATACACTGTATAGCTTAGATAGATCAGTTCCTCCTAATTTACTGGCCGACAGGTGATTGTGCTATTTAAAGATGTTATCACACGTATAGACACACATCAGGTACAATATTTAAAATGAATTTTATTTAAATTGTTTTAATTTAAGCATCATTAAAATCACTGCTCCTGGAGCAGTGATTTTAATAATGTTTAAATAAAAAAATAAAAAAAAATGAAAGATTCCTTTAAATATTGTACCTGCTGGGTGTCTATAGTTGGCCTGTGAAAAAGTCTTTGAGAACCCGGGTCTTGCCCGAGGGAACATGTGTCAATGGAAAAAAGTTTTAAAAACTGTCACTGCTCCTAAGAGGAGTCCTGCTCCTGAAAAAACGACCGTTTTTTAAACTTTTTTCCATTGATACATGTTCACAGGACAGGACACAACAGGAAATGTACATTACCATAGAACACTGCCCATCAACAGTCCTTTGTTAAGGACAATATTGGCAATATTTGAATTACAAGTCCAGAGGATATTCCTGTATTTCCTTGTAGGCCAAAGGCATGACAAACACCCAGGGACTTTGCATCCCCAAATCGGTTTCAGCGACTCCCATTCTTTAACTATGGCAAGATGTGGTGATGTTGTGTATTCCCATTACCCATTTAGTGTTTAAACCATTAACAAAAAGTACAAGCATGCTAAAGTGTGCCAATTATGTCCCTAGGCACCAACAAATGTTTTATTCATGGAGACTAGGACACACACACACACACACACACACACTTTGCTCAGTTTAATGTAGTGCAACTCTGTTAGAACCTAATTTATACTGTGTAAAATACCCCAAGGTAGAGTTTCTGCTCATGTTAACCCTTTTATCTATTCATGAGCGCATTTTTTTATTTTTATTTTAATTGTATTCTGAATATAAACCTGGGATTTTCTTGTTCATATTTCTTCCACCTACCCTACGTGGGCTATACTCTTGATACATAATGTTGGTCATCCAAGTGCATATCAATGTCACTAGTGGGACACATTTGAATGTTCAGATCTGTGAATGTTCTATTGTGATAACTCAGGCTAACTTGTGACAGCTGGGGCGTTTTGAAGCTGTACCTAAAACAGTAGAATTCTGATTCAAGTACATTTATCTACATATGTTGGCGATTAAGTAGATGAATGACTTCCCACTAAAAAATAAGTGCATCTGCATGACTATTTTCCATTAGCACACCTGCAAAGTCCCAAAAATGCCTGTTTATTTTGCCAGTGAAGTACACCTCATGCTGCTTCCTGTGATTTAGGGACAGTACTCCACTACTTCTGAATTCATGAACATTGTGGCTTACCACTATTCAGCAAGAATAGATGTTTTAAGGGTTGTCGCTATCAGCATTGTCACTGCTGATTTATAAATCCGTAACTTGTCAATCAGCAGCTGACCTATACTAGTCCTGTCCACTGCTGGCTGCAGTGTCAGGAAAGGGGAACATGTAAGACAAATGGAGGATTTAGTTCATGCAAGGGAGGTATTCCCATCCCCCAGTCATTTATAAGGCTCTTGCATCCAATAGTGACTGGACTCACCACTGCCACACAATTTTAGATGCACTTTAAAAAATAATAAAAGGAAAGCAAGGAAGAAAGTATTAAGGGCATAAAGAAGAAGGGTATGCAAGAAAAAGAGTGCCAACGTAGGGTTTTATTTTCTTAATGCAAGTGTACCAGTTTGGTCTGACTGTTTAAAAACATGGCTGCAGAAATGCAGATAAGGGTAATGCACAAATCTTCATATGGTATACAACTCAGACAATAAGATGAACAGACATTTTAAGATTTAAAATAAAAACTTTACAATAAGGTCTAACTATGTTCTTCCTAAAAATATTTAGGGGTGAATAAACCATAATTCTAGTAAGAGCATATTTTTTCCACAAACTAAAACATATCCAAGATGCAAGGAAAAATCTTAAATTTATTGTGTTCATCTGCACAAATCTGCAAGCATAACACAACTGAGCAAACTGATCACACAGCAAGCATCATGTCCTTCAAAAATTCAGACTTGCTATCCTTATTAGTTCTGTATATTCATATAAATGATTGCATTCAAGAATACTTGATATAAATTATGCATTGCCAGAATAATTAATGAAGGAAAAGACATGCATTACATTTTTTTTATTATAAACAGCTTTTTGTAACAAACTGATTAGGAGCGCTTCTGCAATATAGCATAAAATGTGGGTATAAGCTGTCCATGTAGTTTTGTGGTGTACTACAATCACCTCCTAGTAAAAAATGTAATCATAAGTACATCTATAAAATGGCGTTTGCCAGTAGTGTAGCTGAAGTACAGATGGGAATTAGAGTACTTGGAATTGTGTACCATCAGAACCAAAAGTGTTGCAGATGTTTCATGAATTTGGCACCAAATCAGAAAAGTGGCACAGCAGCTTTATTGAATTTCCCCATAGATGTTCAATAATTTTGACACGCATTTAAAAAAAAAAAAAAAAAACAAACACATTTATAAAAAAAAATCTCCCTCTTTAACAACCTCAGTAGGTCCAATATGAGCAGAGCAAAGAGGAAGAGTCATTCTTTGTATTTAATTGTATGTGTACATTTTACCTTAAGCTCTTGTTCGAACATTAGAAAGAGTAAAAATGTACATGGCAGAGTCAGAGGGTGGAAGACTCCGCCCTGGAACAAAATAGAGAGTGGAATACAAAACAAACCATGAAGCCAGGAGGGGAGAGCAAACTTTTTTTATAAAGCCAAGAATAGAAAAGTGCCACCTATTTGCTAAAAATGTTCTGTATGCTTTTATAGAGTTACAAATTGTAAATAAATTTTATCAGCTTGAAAAGCACAATAGGAATATGTTGTAGTGCTACGAACACTCACAATTAATGACAGCTCAATTTAATAAAAACAGGATAATTTATATACACAATTAAAATATATATGGTCAGTCAGATCAAAATGTGAAGTATTGTAGGACTATGGAAAGTGTGTTGGATTGCGTTACACGTCAGATATCTCCTCTTATGTCTTCATTAGCTGCCAAGAGAACATTCTTGTCACACTAGTTTGATGGGAGGTATGTCAAAGTATGTAATGTCTAGTGGCTTTTTTGTGCTTACTCTGGCATCTAGTAGCTTTCATGCATGTGTCCCACTAGCAGCTGAAGTTTTGTGCATTCATTGTCATGTCATCCCATAATGTTTTGTACCCATTACGTGAACATAGTATTGTCTGTTGGCACTATACTAAATAAAAAAAAAAAAAAAAAGATCTTTGCAGCATGGAGGGGCATTTCTCGCATTCCACAGACATTTTACTGCCCATTTACCATGTAATTGACCCACAGCATGTTTAAGAGATTTTTTCTAACGACATTTATTTCCAGCTTACAAATGTGCATAGTAAACGATTAGAATGTGGTGCTTTGCCAAAGATTTGCACTTGAAAAGCAATACTCATCATCAAATTCAAGACAATACCACATCAATGACATTAAAATGTTGAGTTGCACAGCTTGGTTAAATATACATAGTGGTACTTTTGCATGCTGAAGTCGAACTGCTCATATATCGACAAAACGGTTTTTTATTGTGCTTAATGGGGATGCCCATGTCTACTAAAGAGGGTGGGGTAAGGAGTAGAAGCCTCTACTTTGGCCTGTTCTATATTTTTATATTTTTAATATACTCAGAAAAGTAATTAACGTAATTACTCTAATGTGATCTTTTGCATTGGATAGCATTAGGGAGCTTAAAAGCCACCATTTTTCATGGATGGACAAGGATGCTTTAAACTTAAAGTGGTTGTAAAGACAGGAGTTTTTTTTTACCTTAATGCATTCTCATTAGGTTGAAAAAACACCTATGATCAGGCCTCCCCTGACCCCCTTTAAAAAAACAAAAAAAAAAAAACTTTAAACTGAGCCTTACGTTGTGCCCATGGGCAGTGATGCTTCCCCTCACTAGACAGAGGCAGTAGTGGTAGCTATTGGTTCCTGCTGCAGTCCATCAAATCCTGTTAGAAGGGAGCCGGGGACGGAGTCGAGCCAGGCTGTGTGGGTCATTAGATGCACACAGTCCGGCTAGAGATTGAGCAGGCACTTGGAAGATAGGAGTCAAGTGCGCAAGTGGGGGACTCCAGAAAATAAAGGATCAGGGCAAATTCTCACAGAGCAGGCAAGACATTGTCTTTTTTTAAATGGATGTTTACAGTTATTTTAACACTTCTAGTATGTTGAGAGTTAGTCCGACCTGTCTCGATTTTTAACAATATAACCATTTAAAGCCTCTGTCTTGTTTTCCTCTTTTCCTCCACTTGGGACATAAATGTAGACATTTAGTCTGGACGCTAATGTTTCAGTGGTATAGGCAGCGTTAATATACAAAGATAATGTTGGCACGCACGTGTGTACAAACATTTAGCATAATACTACGGCTAACAATTTCATTACCCTGTGTTATACTCTACCCACTGCACATTTGAATACAGTTGAAGGGCCTACAAGTTTGCCACGATTAGAATCACCAACATATTGTCACTATTTGAGCTGGTCATACTAAAAGCTATTGAAACGATTATATTAGACATAGCCAACATAAAGGGAAGATGTATGTTTCAAGACAACTTCGGGTCACTAGATAAGAGGAAATTAAGACAACATAGGATTGCTAATATTAGGGGTGTAAAAAAAAAATAAGAACAAGCAGCAGCAGTATGCGTAAAGTGATTGTAAAGTATTTTTTTAGTTAAAAATAAAAAACATAGGTTTTATTTACTAAAATCAAATCCACTTTGCACTACAAGTGCACTTGGAAGAGCAGTCGCTGTAGATTTGAGGGGGACATGCAAGGAACATAAACAGCATTTTAGCTTGCAATGATTGGATAATATTATTCTCCCTCAACATTTACATGAGAAAGCTGTGTGAAATCATGGCAAAGCAAGGAGAAGTCTGCTATCCTCCAAAGATCTTGCCATCCGAGTCTTTGACCTTAATCACTTTTTCACAAATTTGGAACTGATCTTGCTAATGAGTTCAAGTACTGCCAAGTAAAGATAGTTACACACGTGGGTTATTTGGTAGATAATTTTAAACTTTTTCTGCAGACAATCAACTATTGTATGGAGAACGTTTTTGGGACCCAAGTAAAAATCTGCCAATACTCTGAAGCAGCATAGAAATCAGAATATGCAATGACACATCTACCGATGAAGGTTTGCTATTCTAGAACCCATTAATATTACTCGCCAATATTGATGTACATGATAATTTTAAGGGAAAGGCAAAAATATATTGGGAAGATGGCATGGGGGTGCCCCTTCCCCTGATACCTCTGTCAAGATTAATACTACATCAGCCCATAACCGCATGCCAAGGTTTCAAGTATAATCCTGGACTCTGATCTATCCTTTAGGACCCACATCCAATCACTGTCCAAATTTTGCCGCCTCAATCTCGACAACACCTCCAAAATACACCTCTTTCTAACCAATAACACCCCAAAGCTCCCAGTTCACTCCCTGATCATCTCTTGCCTCAACTACTGCAACTCCCCTCATTGGCTTACCTTTACATAGGCAATCCCCCTTCAGGCCATCATGAATGCTGCTGTAATGCTAATCCACCTTACCAACTACTCCGTGTCTGCTACTCCTCTGTCAATCCCTTCATTGGCTTCCGCTCACCCAACAAATAAAATTCAAAATACTAACAACTTACAAAGCCATCCACAACTACATCAATAACCTAGTCTCAAAACACCAGCCTAATCCTTTCCTTTGCCCCCCCCCCCCCCCAAGACCTCCTGCTCTCTAGCTCTCTCGTCACCTACTCCCATGCTCACCTCCAGGACTTTTCCTGAGCCTCTCCCATCCTATGGAACTCCCTACACCAATCTGTCCAATCATCTCCTACTCTATTTGCTGTTAGACGATCCCTGAAAACCCTCCTGTTGAGAGAAGCCTATCCTGCCCACACCCAACAATACTTTTATTTTCTCCATCAGCTCATCCCCACAGTTATTACCTTTTGTATCACTTGACCCTCCCACCTAGATGGTAAGCTCCAATGAGCAGAGCCCTCCGATTCCTCCTGTATTGAATTGTATTGTAACTGTACTGTTTACCTGCATGTTGTAAACAACTGCGCAAACTGTTAGCGCTATATAAATCCTGAATAATAATATTATCAAGGGTTCTTTACTTACAGAAAAAAAAAATGTATAGCATTTGCTATGATTGCTGCCTTGGTGCCCTTTTAAAATTATTTTACTTATCTATTGTAATTAAACTGTGTATAACAGTTAAAAACTTAAAAATGTTTAAATCAATTTATTGTGTAATTAAAGCATGGCTATTAGAAGCTAGGTCACTGCAATCTCGCCGTTTCCAGGCCTGCAGTTACACAAACCAGGGAATCTTAACTTCACAGAATGGTTTTAATTGTTGCCATCATTATGCCATGTTGATGTATGCTAATCGCCTTATTCGATTTGATTTTTTTACTACGATGTGAAGGCATAATGTAATAACTGTAAAGGATGCAGTAGAACTGCATGTTCATATATTTGTATGTTCAGTCATATACAGTAAATTGTTGCACTGTACTGGCTATCTGATCATGAAGCGATGGCCTTATCTAGCAACAGGATGCTGTTGGATCAACATGCCGCGTTTTCAATGTGCATGTAATAATCTGTATTCAATACATACAGATATTCATCAGTAGTGACCTGCTGACAGCAAGTGTTAACAGGCAGCTTTATGCTTTTATGCTCTAAAGTTCAAATAATCATTGCTGAACTGAATTTCACCCCAACAAATTGTGACCTTAACAAGCAAAATCATGGGTCATAATGAGTATAATGGTAGCACATAGTAACAGCGCTACATGCAGGGAACTTTTACAGTACTTCTAGCTGTACAGACTCAATATGCCAGAGAACATATAAAAATTAAACCTGCGCAACATCTTGAGGCATTGTAGAGGACAATTAAAATACCTTTTAAAAAAGGTGAACATAAAATATATGATAACAATAACCAACACAAATAATGAGATTTTAAAAATAGAGCCAGCATCAGATATATTTTTTCATGCTGTGTTTGCGAACTGAGCAATGTGAAAGTAATTGGAGATCAAGGACTAGTTTAATAATAAAAGTTAGAGTTTTTTTGAAAAATAATTGCCGTGTACTGTATGTGGCATGGAAGGCACATTGCATAAAGTTGTTACGGAAAAAGGTCCACTTAGAGCCGATTGCTAGATGCACAGATGACACATAGAAGCCTGTTTATAGTGGAGAGTGGATACAGCCATTTGCTGGACACTGCAATGTTTATACCCCACTGTGCTTGTATCTAATGTGTGCGTAATTTTTGAATCGCATGCTACAGTGCTGAATCAAAAAAGTGTCCCATGAAGCTTGCTCTCTATCCAGTAAAAAGATCTTTGCTTGGACTTTAATGGACCAAGCTTTCTTCCACAGTTTGTTTTTCATTTATGCAATTAAATGACTCTCCATTTGCTTCAGAGTTCCGAAGCCAGTGGCACATAATGCACACATTTTGAAGCAGATGTGATGAGCTTCATAAATGTGCCTTGGTTGCAATAAGGTCATACTGCCGCTTTAGATTTAGGGCCCATAAAATGTTTCACATGCTATAGGATGTCCAGTTGTGTCCAGCCAGACACCCCTGCCATATACCAGTTAATACCACTGCAGATGGACAATGAAAGAATATAGGCATACAGAGGCAGAACATTAAGATCCTATAGGCCTAGGGCACCACAACTTTCAGGGCCAGCACTGTCTGTACTGTCACTCCCTTCTTACAGTAAGCAATTATATCTATATATATTATTTCATTTTGGACATGCATACTATATACTTTAGCTTTTTAGTTTTTCAACTGCTGGAACTGGTGACTGTTTGCTGCTTTCTTCGCACAGTGGTGGTGTGCCGACTTCTGTTCTCAGTGACCCAAAGATCTATGGAACAAGTTACTAAGTGCTGACAATTGACCTTAATAGGTCATACTTAAAAAGGTAATACTTTGACAGTTTTTTGATTCAGACCCGATTGTAAAAAAGGTCAGGATTTGTTCCACATAGTATTCTCAAAGTTTCTTTGCTCACACCAAGCATGCCATATACATACAATGGTAGCTCTTGAGAGAAATGGACTTCCTGTCTTAATATTATGCAGATCATTGAGTTGGAAAGACCCACCATCCACATGGGCCTGTCTGGAGCTATGAGTAAAGCCCTGTACACATAGGCTAGAGTCTCGTCAGGAAAAAAACATAGTTGCTGCCCGAGTGTACAGACACGCCATTCAAAAGAACCGTTCTTTTGAATGGCAAGAACAGTGACATCATCGCGATAGAAGAGCATGCGCTCGTCACATTCGATGCAGTTACCGTCATCTTGCTGCACCCTACCTATGCCTAGGAAGCTACTGTGCATTCGTCATTTCGAGCATGCGCGGGTTTCCACAGCGACAAGTTTACACACTCATGAGAATCACAACGAGAAAATAGAGAGCAGGTTCTATTTTTCTCATCGAGATTTTAGGCAGTTTTCTTGACATCAGGACTTTGAAACCCCTCAGTGTCCAAATCTCCCACACAGATGGGCTGTCAAGAACCCCTCCACAGCCTGCAAGGTTGGCTTCTGTTTTGATCATCCAAGAGATCAGAAAGGATTCCACTAACACTTCATCCAGCTAAGCCTGGGAACTTTTGACAGCTGCCTGAGACTCCTCTGGAGCAGGGATGGACTGGGACAAAAATTTGGCTACAGCCTCATTGGCCAGGTTAGGTGGTATACAGAGCCAGGTTGGGGGGTATACTGTACAGTGCCAGAGTAAATATACATGACAATGTGAATAGTTAAGAGAATACTGTGCCTGTCCCCCTCCTCCTCCATCACGTGTACTAAAAACATGAATCTATGACTGCTACTGCTGCAGAACCTCCTTCTCCCCCTCCCTGAGGTAAACATAAAAAAAAAAAAAACTCACATAGGAGTCGCAATCTGAGGACTTGTTTTAGCTTTTTCCTGAAACACTGAAGTCAAAATGTGGCGGGTGGGAGGAAAATAGTGAGGGGCTGCAGCATGGACAAAGCATCATTGGCTAACACTGAGATTAATTGCAAATATCTCCCCTCCCCTGGTCAGGAAAGGGACACTGAAATAACATCATTCAGCCCTGCATAGGGCTGGAAGCGCTGCTGCTAGAGCTGGCTCTGCCTGCTTGTCATGACACGCTGGAGACCCAAACTGCAGAGGGAGACGCACAGAGCAAACCAGCCCACAAACAAACCAACCCACCGGGAATCTCCCGGTTCTCCCAATGGTCAGTCCATGCCTGCTCAGGAGGCAGCCTCGTCTTACAAATATTTGAGACTCTAAGACCCAAGGTTATGGAGCTACTAAGGCTGCAGGCAGATCAGATAGTGAATCTGCAGGGGATAGCATTGAGGTATGCTTCAAAAACAAGTACTATAGCGCTACAAATCTTGACCTTTTTACAATCGGGTCTGAATCAAAAAACTCTTAACTATTAAGGTCAATTGTCAGCACTTGCAAACTTGTTTCAAAGACCATTGGGTCAAGGAGGCATTGGGAGTATTAAAGATCTTGGTAGAGAGGGGGCAAGCTAATGTATAGCTTGTCAATGGTGTTAGAAATTGCATTTACCCTTTAAAAAAAAAAATCAATGTATCCACAACGGCATATATTCTGCACCAGTGAGAGATTTCACCCACCTCGGTTCCAAATCTGATCACACAGAAGTCAGCACAATATATTATATATATTACACACACACGAGCGGAAAGCCAGCTACATAAACACCTTATGCATAATGCTTATTCCTCGGTGGTCAGAGTCAGCAATTTACTTTGAAATTAAGCATATAACATTCTGCCCATTAAATCTTGCAGAATTACAGTGCAAGCTTCCTAGCCAAGGAGGACTTGGAGAAAAGTTAAATTATTAACCCCCCCAAAAAAATAAAATCCTGTTACCTTAAAGCATGTTATACAAAACAGTTCTTGTTCTGTATCATGTGGACCCCTCCATCACCTGCAATACCTGGCTGATCCTGCCTGGCTTTACCATCCCCACAGTAAACTGACCACAGTATATCATGGCTGTGACACCTTGGTCAGTTGACATGCCTCCCATCATCCACAGCCCTGTTCTGCCTCCTCTGTGCTCTTTCCCCCTCCCTCCTTGCCTGTCAGCCCCATGTCCGTGCTGCTCTGCTCCCCATCCCCTCCCCAAATTATTGTTAAAATTACATAATCCTCTATGTACTAACGTAATGTGCCCTTATAAAAATAATGCTGCAAAATACTTGTTTCAGAGCACAATGCGCGGTGACGTCAGAACGTCGCCTCCCTATGTTTTGTCTCGAAGGGGATGTGGTCACGGGATAGACACAGTGCACATTACATTAATACATAGAGAGGATTATGTAATTTTAACCTAGTGGGTTAAACCCTTTAAGGATTGAAGTGGTGACAAGGTCCAAGGCCGTACGTGAGGGTCCTTTAGAGGGAACACTTTGGGGCAACCCTGAACTATTATGTTGCACAACAAGTGAAATAACTTAGCAGAGTATACCAGGTAAAAATATTGTGTACTCATGAACCAACTGCTGAAAACAGGATGCAGTTTAAAAGGGCAGAGGTCTGAGTTGGAACAGTGTGTCTCTTGCAAAAGGGAGTATTGGTAGGAAGATTCTACTGCATGCTCAAGGCTGAAACAGAACGAATTGCACACATTCGAGCAACACCTCCCTTCTAAATCCTAAAACTAAGTTTTAACTACCCTGTGAAAAAAAGATGCTTATACTTACCTATTCTGAGGGCACTCCAGTCTGGTTCGATCATGCGATTTGCTCCCAGCAGCAGCTTCGGGGGAGAGGAGGGACAGCTGACAAAGGATGCCCAATAAGCGAGCCTATGGCTGATATCACCCAAGCACTTTAGCCATTGTTGATGATCTTTTCTCTCCTCTGAAGCTGGTTGCTGGGGAATGCATATGACCAGACCAGAATGCAAGGCAAGTATAAGCATCTACCTTTCACAAGAAAGTCATAGTCAGAAATAAGCCTGGAATTCCAATTTCATGTATATATGTGTAGCGGGGCCATACGGTCATAGACTATTTGTTAATTTTGCATACCAGTTATGTTATACGTGTTTATTTTTTCCCAAGGCAATGCATTGTGGGATTAGAGGTACTAGGAGAAAAGGACTCCATATAGTAGAAATAGACTACGGTTTCCATAATGCATTGGCTTCCCAGAAGACATAACACCTCCGCACAGCTTTATAGGGAGGTTATTTAAAGGAGGGGAGGAGCTGGATTCGCTCTCTTGGGATCTGCATTCTTCCCTCTGCGGGACGAGGGAGAGCACTGCAGCTAGGCCTGAATTCACCAGATCAGCCATCTGGAGCGAGACAAGACTTAGTTTGTCCAGCTCGTGCTTTCAAGAGACCAGAGCCACTCACCAGCTGACGATCGAAACATCGGAGAGCAAGAGACCTGAGACTGTGTTGCAGAGAGGTCGCGGATCAGCGTATTTGTCCTGAGGAACTCAGGCGGACTAGGCCTGTTCAGGTGCAGCGGAAGTGCAGCGCTGAAAAATTGATAAATAATAAAATTCATAAATACATAAATACAAGCTCATAAAAATTTGGAGAGCAAGAAAATACAGTGCGAGAAAGAAGAGTCTCCAAAACTGTTTGGAGATAAGATCCAGTGAAAAGTCCAGCATTAAATCTTGTGATGAAAAAGCTGACAAGAAAGGTGATCAAGTGAAGTCCAATGTGCTATCAGATGAAAAAGGGATCTCCACAGTGCACTCGTGTAGTAGGACTGCCTGCTTACCAGAAAGAAAGACTGCTTTTCTTCAGTCTCATATAGCATAGGTAAGTCCGGTCTCCCTGGGACCAATCCGTGTATGATCAGAATGGAGCTCAGCAATGGGTCTGGGATGTATACCTGTTCTTCCAGATGGACAGGTATACATCCCGGACCCATTGCTGAGCTCCATTCTGATCATACACGGATTGGTCCCAGGGAGACCGGACTTACCTATGCTATATGAGACTGATGAAAAGCAGTCTTTCTTTCTGGTAAGCAGGCAGTCCTACTACACGAGTGCACTGTGGAGATCATTTTTTCATCTGATAGCACATTGGACTTCACTTGATCACCTTTGTCAGCTTTTTCATCACAAGATTTAATGCTGGACTGGACTGGATCTTATCTCCAAACAGTTTTGGAGACTCTTCTTTCTCACTGTATTTTCTTGCTCTCTTCAACTATTTATGAGCTTGTATTTATATATGTATTTATGAATTGTATTATGTATCAATTTTTCAGCGCTGCACTCCCGTTTTGCTTTTTATGTTTTATTGAATTGTACACAATTTTTTAGTGCCAGCAGCTTACTGTTCACCATTCATTGTTATATACTCAATATTTTCTACACTAGCGCAGCGTCTGGCCGTTTGTTTTGATTTGTTCAGGTGAGAGGGCACTGGCCCAAGCTTCCAATACTACCTTAGCTCTGACTTTTAGTGCTCCACACATTGAAATAGCGTACTGTATACCGATACTAACTTAAAGATCATTTCAAAAGCACCTGTACTAATCATACCTTTAAACTTATCTGGAATACCCTTTGGATTACAAACAAGTTAAAGTGCACCAATGCATTTACAATAGACTTCACCACTGAGGAACATTCTGGATTTATCTGGGCCAGGCCCAATCAAGATTACTAGCAACTGTACTTAAAGGAATTGCCCACTAGGGGAAGCTAGCGAGCACAAACTATTTATAGCTACTTGCAGACTTTATAACATTTTAGCTTTGTTCTTATTGACTCTCGCAAGGGCCCTTGCATAATCAGCTATATATTGTAATGTTCGGGGGACCAGCTTGACTTCAGGACACAGGCTTTTTAAATCAAAAACTGAGCTTTATTAAATGGCTTCACAGCAGCAAAATAAAATAATCAGTCTCACCGACTCGTAGAGCTCAGTACTCCGATCGCAGTTCAACAGTCCTTGCAGGTAAGTCCTCCAGCAGCAGGCTTTCAGGCAGGCCACAGCCAAGTCCTTTCAAAGCTTTTCACAGCTTCTCAGCTATCGCAGCATTTACTTGTCCAGCTTTACCATGCATAGTCTGCTACACTCCTTCACTCTCACCTGCAACTTCCTGTCCTGACTTAAGGCATACCCTGGACAGGTGCATTAACCCTTTTTGTTCTCTTAAAAAGGACCACAGCCCAAATAAAGGGGAAAGATAACGTCCTTCCAGGATCCAGCCACGGCGTCCTGTACATATCCCCCCCCTCCCCGTGCCCCAACGCCAAGGAGGTGGAGGCAACAGTGGAGCCCAAACAATGGACTCGGGAGAGGGCATCTGCATTTTGATGCAGTCTCCCGGGCCTATGCTCCACTATAAACGTAAATTCCTGGAGCGCCAGGAGCCAACGGGTAATCCTGGCATTAGTCCCTTTAGCTTGCCTCAGCCACGTTAATGGGGCATGATCAGAAATTGACCTAAATTTCCTCCCCAAGAGGTAATATCTGAGGGACGCCAGAGCCCACTTAATGGCCAGACACTCTTTCAATAATAGCGTCATTTTTCTCCGCTGGTGTCAACTTCCTACTGTGAAAGATTACTGGGTGCTCCTCACCATGAACAACCTGTGATAATACAGCTCCCAATCCTACATTGGAAGCATCAGTTTGGACAATGAACTCTTCAGAAAAATCGGGTACTATCAGGACAGGGTGTTGGCACAGTGCTGACTTGAACTCCAAAAAGGCCTTTTCAGCGTCTGCATTCCACTCTACCATGACTGATTTCTGACCCTTGGTCAGATCGGTCAATGGAGCCACTAATGTGGTAGTTAGCCCTGGCAAGTCTAAAAACTTTTTTATTTCTCTGCAAGAACTCCTTTGCCTGCTGATTTTGGATTTTAGACAGGGTACTTGCTACTTGGACACTCTCTACCCCAACCTGAGGCTCAAGGCTTGCACTAGACAGGGAGGTCACCGGTTCCCTGTCTGTCCAGGGCTTTAACAAGTTGACATGATATATCTGATACGTTTCCTCTTGGTTGGTTGGTACACTATAATTTACCTTGCCATCTGGCCAAGAATTTACTTTACACAGTGGGAATGAGTACCGCTACTCGATCCCCCACTTGAAAGTGCCTGATTTTAGCAGCCCTGTTATATACCCGTCGTTGAGCCTTCTGGGCCATTTGCAAATGCTCTTTTAATAGTGGCATCACGGTTTGGATCTTTTCCTGCATTTGGGAGACATATTCCAGGACACTCTTATGCTGAACAGGTTCACTTTCCCATTCCTCTTTAATAAAGTCAAGTAGTCCGCAAGGTCTCCGCCCATATACAAACTCAAAAGGCAAAAACCCAGTGGAGGCCTGGGGCACTTGCCAGCTCTCCTATTTGCTATCCGGGGACAGTCCCAATCTTTCCCATCCCTTTGTACCACTTTCTTGAGCCCAGCCTTAAGGCGTTCTACCAACCCATCCGTTTGGGGATGGTAGACCGAGGTGCGCAGCTTGTTTAATCCGGAACAGCTTACACAAATTGGCCATAACCCTCGACATAAACTGGGTACCCTGGTCTGTGAGTATTTCCTTGGGGAAAGCCGTCCATGTAAACAACTGGAATAATTCCCGACAATGGACTTTGAGGAGGTATTCCGCAGGGGTAGCGCCTCAGGATATCGGGTGGCATAGTCAAGAATCACCAATATGTAGGAGTGACCTCGAGCTGACTTGGTTACCAAGGGACCCACTATATCCATGGCTATCCTCTCGAACGGGACCTCAATTATGGGCAGTGGGACCAAAGGGCTCCGAAAGTGAGTCACCGGAGCGGTCAACTGACAGGTCGGACAAGAGGCAGAGTATCTCTTTACCTCTGCTTTCAGACCTGGCCAGTAAAACCGGTCGGTGATCCGTGCCGCTATCTTATCAACTCCCAGGTGTCCCCCCAACACATCATCATGGGCCAGTTCCAGAACCTTTCGTCCAGGGCTTTTTTTCTGGGGGAACTTGGGGGAACTCAGTTCCACCACCTTTGGCTCAGACCCTTTGGTGCCTGCTCACCACAATCACTTGTAAACACAGAAGTCTGGTTTCTGTGTTTACAAGTGACAGCTTTGTAACCCCCTGAACTCTGCACTCTGTATGTAATGCAATTCTGGTATTTAATGCCCCTTTATGACCCTTCTACTGTTTGTGAAATCTGAACGGGTCGTGGTTGAGTTCCTGTACCTATTTTCTGAGAAAAAAATCTCTGCTTTCGTCTATATTGTTGGGGAACCAACAATTGTTCTACCACATTTTCTCTCTCCTTGGTAACCTGATACAGCAATTCATTATATATTGCAAAGTGTGACCACCTTTCATTCACACCTGGCTCTTGGGGAACCCTATTTAATACTACAACTTGTTCCCGTGCACGGGCCAAAGTGGGGTCCTGCATCTGAGCAGTACCAAACGCCCCCTGGGGAACACCCAAAACTGGCAGGGCACGGGTAGAGGCTACTTCCTCATTCTCTTCCCCCAGCATTACCTGAAGTGGGGAAGGCACTGCCCCTTAGCGTTTTGGTAGGTCTTTGTATCACATCTTAACATTCTCAACAGTATCAACTCCATCACCATTAACCAAATCATGAGCATGTTCCTCATCCGGATCCACATTAAGAACATTTGGCAGTTTAGGGTTATTCCTCTCAGCGGCAGGAACAGGGGGGCTAGTTTCTCCCCAGTCTCTGAACTGTTTCTCCTTGTTCCCACAGTTTGGTAAATAGACAGTCTCATCCTATTATAACATCATTTACCAAGTTCTTTACCACCCCCACCTCTTGAGTACAAGTGCCACATGCTGAGGAGATAGACACCGTGATGATAGGGTACTCTAGTGTCCCCGTGAATGCACACCACCCATAAAGTTTTGCTTACCGGACCGATCTTCCCAATCACTCTAGGATGAACAAGGGTTACCATGCTTCCAGAGTCCAACAAAGCCCAGGCAGGGAGGTGGTTCATTTGGACTTCACACTCAAACTTTTTCTCATCCACGTCGAGGTGTGTGGTGCATACTTTATGGGCACAGAAAGACCCCCTCCACAGAACCACAGATTCCATGGGCTCCTCTTGCAGTGGGCAGTGTGCCCGGGTATGACCCCAGTAATGACATCACCAACATTGTACATCCCCTCCTCTCTGAGCAGAAACAGAACGCTGAGGAGGTACCGGGGGTAACTCTTGGCCTACCGGGATGTTTGTTCCAGGGCTCCTTGGAACATCCTTTTGAAGGGCAGCAGTTGGTTGAACAGGCTGTGGCAGACTGGGTCCTATGCACTTGGTAGGTCCGAGCAGATCCTCCACCACTGTAAATCGTTCCACCATCTCAACAAGGAGGTTTGCTGTTTTGGGGCCTCCATGGCTGACCCACCGTTGAAGGTCATCTGGCAGGGACCTCAGGTATCGGTCCAGCACGACCCGCTCCACGATTTGGGGGCCAAACACCTCAGGCTGCAGCCATTTTTTCACTAGTTGCACCAGGTCATGCATTTAAGACCGGGGTGGCCGATCTGGATGGTATTTCCATTGGTGTACTCGTTGGGCCCGAATGGCCGTAGTCACCCCCAGATGAGCCAGAATTTCTGCCTTCAACTTTTGATAATCTTTAGCATCCTCTGGCGGCAGGTCGAAGTAGGCTTTTTGAGGATCTCCGGTGAGAAAAGGAGCAATGAGGCCGGCCCACTGGTCCTGAGGCTACCCTTCTCTCTCTCCGCTGTCCTCTCAAATGCAGCCAGAAATGCCTCTACATCATCGCTCGGAACAATTTCTGCAAAAAATGGCTTGCCCTCACAGTCCCCTGGTTGCCAGGGGCAACAGCCGTTTGTTCCCGAACCTGAGACAGCTGTTGCACTGCTTCCTTTAAAGCGGTCACCTGAGTCTGCATAACCTCTTGCTGGGTTGCTTGCTGGGCCGCCAACTGGGCCACCAACAGGCGGGTATTTTCTTGCTGCAGAGGCAGCGCCTCCTCATGGCGGGTCTGCGCTTGTATGTTACCCAGGGTCAGCTGTTTAATTAGCTCCTCCATTGTTTTAGCTTTCAATGCTTGTGCAGCTTTAACCCAGGACATAAGTCCAATGTACTGCCCCTTTAAATGTCAGTTCAATATAAAGTCCAATGCAAAAAGAAAAAAAAAATATTTTTTTGCTCTTATGCCTGTAATTCTGTCCTGCCCGCATTCTCCACCAGTGTAATGTTCGGGGGACCAGCTTGACCGCAGGACACAGGCTTTTTAAATCAAAAACCGGAGTTAGTCTTACCGGTAACTCTCTTTCCAGGAGTCTTCCAGGACAGCCCTGAGATATATGGCTCCTCCCTCTGGGACAGGAAACACATTCCCCCAAAACATAAAAGGAGGTCCTCCAGGCCCTCTCCTCAGTTCATCCAAGAATTCCTGAAGGCTCTGAAAAACATAACATACTAACACATCATCAGTACACATATCCAACTCCTGTTTACAAACTATAAACTCTGGGTGGGAAACCGGGCTGTCCTGGAAGACTCCTGGAAAGAGAGTTACCGGTAAGACTAACTCCGGTTTTCCCCCCTCGTCTTCCAGGACAGCCCTGAGATGATAAACAAGAAACTTACTTGTCAGGGTGGGGTAGCCGCCTGGAGGACCCTTCGGCCAAATGACTGATCCTTCTCAGACATCAAGTCCAGGCGATAGTGCTTGGCGAAGGTCGTATAGTTTGACCACGTTGCCGCCTTACAGATTTCTTCCGGAGAGGCTCCGGCCTTTTCCGCCCAGGAACTCGAAACCGCTCTAGTAGAGTGTGCTTTGACAAATGGGGCCTGCTTCCCCTCTAACTCATAAGATTTAGCTATCGCTAACCTGATCCACCTGGCAATAGAAGACTTAGATGCTTTTTGCCCTTTCTTAATCCCCGAAAAATTAACAAAAAGAGAATCAGACTTCCTGAGTTCCTTGGTTACCTTTAAATAAATTAAAATACATCTCTTAACATCTAGAGATGTCCCCTCTGAGCTCGAGGGAGACAAAAAAGTCGGAAGGACAATGTCTTGAGTCCTGTGAAATGAGGACGCTACTTTAGGGAGAAAACTGGGGTCTGTCTTCAATACAACTCTATCCTCATAAATTAACAAAAAAGGCTCTCTGATAGAAAGCGCCTGAAGGTCACTTACCCTCCTGGCGGAAGTGACTGCTACCAACAGAACTGTCTTAAGGGTTATCCATTTTAAGATAGATTCCTCCAGAGGCTCAAATGGACTAGCTGACAATGCTTTAAGTACCAAAGAGAGATCCCAAGGAGGACAGGGTGAGATCTTCACCGGCCTAGATCTAGACAAGGCTTTGAAAAAATTCTTAATAAAAGCATTCTGCTGAAGGGAACATTGAAGAAAGACACTAAGGGCCGCAACCTGTACTTTTAAGGTACTTGGGGATAGACCCATGTCTACTCCTGCCTGCAGAAAATCTAGAATGGCTGGGACCTTTGGTTGATCAATTTTTCGCTCTTCTAACCAGGAACAAAATTTTTTCCAGAATTTGGCATAAATCTTTCTAGTAACCGGTTTTCTGCACTGAATCAGGGTTTTGATTACTTTCTCCGAGAAGCCCTGTGTTCTCAGCAACTGTTCCTCAGATACCACGCAGTTAGGTTTAGTCTGTCTACCTGCGGATGAAGAATGGGACCCTGTGATATTAGATCCCTCCTGCTGGGAAGATGAAATGGGGAGAGAATGGCCAGCCTTTTCAGAATGGCAAACCAAGGTCTTTTCGGCCAAAAAGGAGCAACCAAAATTAGATCGGTTCTTTCCGTCCGAAATTTCTGAAGGACTGCTGCTATCATCCTTATTGGAGGGAAAGCGTAGCAGCTGTTGAACTTCCATGTCTTGGAAAAAGCATCTATCCCTGTAGCCCTGTCCCCTGGATGGATCGAGAAGAACTGTATTACCTTCTTGTTCTTTTCGGAGGCGAAAAGGTCCACCTCCGGTTGACCCCACTTCTGCACTATTTGAGCGAAAACCTCCTCGTGTAGTGCCCACTCGTCCTGACTCACCTGTTGACGGCTCAGATAATCCGCTAGGGAGTTCTTGGTGCCCTTTAGGTGGACCGCTGTCAGTGAAGCCAGATTTGTTTCTGCCCAGGAAAAAATTTCGTTGGCTATAGCCTGAAGAGCAGGACTTCTCGTGCCCCCCTGCTTGTTCACATATGCCACAGTTGTTGCATTGTCTGTGCGAACCTGCAGATGTCGCCCTTTCAGGGTTGTCTGAAACACTTCGATTGTTTTCAGGACTGCCAGGAGTTCTCTCTGGTTTGAGGAACGTCCTGCCTCTCTTGGAGACCATGTTCCCTGGGCCACTGCCTCCCCCAGGTGGGCTCCCCACCCCCAGGCACTGGCATCTGTAGTTACTACTGTTTCTACCGGCAGGGTCCAGGTTAGACCCTTGTCTAGATTGTTGCGCGTTCGCCACCACCATAGAGTCCTTTTGACTCGGGATGAGATTGGAATCTGGACCTCCAAATCTTGCCTTTGGCCACTCCAAAACCGAAGCATTAGTTGCTGCAACGGACGTTGATGGAACCTCGCCCAGGGTACCGCTGGAAAACATGCCGTCATAAACCCCAGTACTCTCATAACTTGTCTGACCGAAGCTTCTCGGTTGGACTGTAACTGGGCTGCTGCTTGTTCTACCTTTACCATCTTTTCTTCTGGAAGATAAAATTTTCTCTCTACAGAAGAAATCCTGTAACCCAGGTACAGAACCTCCTGAGATGGGGTCAATTGAGACTTGTCTCGGTTGATTATCCAGCCGAGAGAGGAGAGAAAGTTCTGAGCTTCCTGCAAATCCTCTTCCAGCTGTTGGGCTGATCCTGCCACGAACAGGAGATCGTCCAGATAAGGGATTACAATTATCGCCTTGTTTCTCAGCGGTGCTAGAGCCTCTGCCAGGATCTTTGTGAAAATTCTTGGCGATGAGGACAGACCAAAGGGAAGGGCTTGGAACTGGAAATGTTTGATCTCCGAGTTCACCTTCACCGCTACCCTGAGGAACTTTTGGAAGTCCCCATGAATTGGGACGTGCAAGTAGGCATCCCTGAGGTCCAGGGTGGCCATGTAACACCCTGGAAATAGAGACCTTGCCACCGTGAAAATTGACTCCATCTTGAACCTTTTGTATTTTACAAATTTGTTCAGGGGACGAAGATTCAGGATCATTCTGAATTTTCCCGATGGCTTTTTTACTACAAATACATGGGAATACGTCCCTAGACCCTGTTCCTTTTGTGGGACCTGAATTAGAACTCTTTGGTCTACTAATTCCCCTAGAGATAGGCCCAAGGCCTCTGCCTTCTCTCTGTCCCTTGGAAGCTGGGTAATCAGAAAACTTGGAGGGGGTGTCATCGTGAACTCCAACTTGTATCCGTTCCTGATTATGTTTAAAATGAACGGACTTGAAGTTGCCCTGGTCCATTGTGGGAGAAACTGCCCCAATCTTCCTCCCACCGGGACGCAAGAGTCACTGTGGCTTGGGGGTGGTTTGAGGAGGATTAAACAATATTCCTCCTCTCCCCCTACCTTTATGGCCTGCCCAGTGTTTCTTTGGTTGGCCTTCCTTTTGCAGGTTTTGTTTGAAACCTCGAAAAAAACGTCTTCCCTCCGCTTTTTTCTTTCTCTCTGGAAAAGCCTTTTTTCTGTCCTGGGTCCTTTCTAGCGCTTCCTGTAGTCCTGACCCAAACAGGTGGTCACCTGAAAAGGATAACCCACAGAGTTTTAACTTGGAGGCAGCATCACCTGTCCAAGTTTTCAGCCACACTGATCTTCGGGCTGCGTTTACCAAGGCTGCTGATCTGGCTGCCAACTTAACTGATTCTTCAGAGGCATCCGCCAGAAAGCCTACCGCTTTAAAAAGAAGAGGGAAAGATTTTAATATTTCCTGTCTGGATGTACCCGCCTGGATGTGGGTTTGCAACTGAGTAAGCCAACATTCTAGATTTCTAGCTACACAGGTTGCTGCTAGTGCGGGCTTCAGACTTATTGAAGAGGTATCCCAAGCTCTCTTCAACAACAAGTCCCCTCTCTTATCCATCGGGTCCTTCAGGGCCCCCAGATCATCAAAAGCCAGATCCGTCTTTCTTGATACCCTGGCCAAAGGGGCATCTAATTTGGAACCTTGTTCCATGGCTGAGACCCATCCGAATCAAAGGGGAATCTCCGTTTAAGGGAGCCTGAAAAGAATGGTCTTTTTTCAGGTTGTTCCCACTCCCGCAGAATTGTGTCAATCAGGGATTTGTGTACAGGAAAAACCCTAGATCTATTCGCACTAGACCCCTGATACATGAGGTCGTGCTTGGAGAGCTGAACCTGTTCCTCACGGATCTCCAAGGTATCATAAATAGCCTTTAGTAGGTCTCCTACTTCTTCTGCCTCAGAATCTGATGCTGATCCTGCCTGAGAGGAAGCAATAGACCTAGGCGTTTGCTCCCTGTACTCCTCCTCCTCTTGAGTCTGGGACAGGGTAGGCATACTAGCTGCTCTAGGTAGGGACGAGGCGGGACCCTGCATCCTGTCTATCAGTCCTTTAAAAGACTGAAATGTGGACGCCATTTCCTCCTTAACAGAGGATAATAACTGACGGCAAGCAGTAACTGAGTCATCTTTTATCAGACTGCTAACACATTCTGGGCATAACGGCTTGTCCCAACTGGAACCTAGCTTTGTCCCACAGACGGCACACTTTCTTCTAGGCGGCTGTAGAGTTTTAATCTGCAACAAACACAAACAGAAAGCAAAAAACTCCATTAAAAAACAGCCTATGCCTGAACACCACTGTGCCTAGCTCCTAGAAGTGCCGTACCCACCACCAATCAGGTTCGCCACCCATGGGGGGTATCTTTGGCCAAATAGACCAATCTCCCCCCCCAGAGTAAACCATGTGCTCTCACCAAGCTTACCTGGGAGGGACCGGTGCCAACCGAACCAGGGTCTGGATGTGCCGCTGCAGCTTCCATGGTTCTGGTGTCTTTGCCTCGGCGCTCCGAGATACACCACGGCTCCGGCTCCTACATAGCCACCGCCGCGCCTTTTTGAAACATGGGAACGATGTTTCCGGCGCCCCCTGATGACGCGCTTCCGCCCAGGAACCTCACTTCCCTTCCTTGGAGCGCAGTGGCTCCGCCCCTTCAGCGTCGAACCCGGAAGTGCTGTATCCACAGCGCGGTCCATGGCGTCTCTCGCCTTTCACCGCTGCTTCCGGAGCCTGGGGCCTGAGCACACCGCCGTCAACCAGGGGTCCCACTCTCGCCGAGCCAGGGCAGCGGTGACCATTAGCGACGCTCTCTACCCCTGGGCCAGATGCGTGCTGTAGGGTAAGTTCAGCTCTCACTCCCATCAAGGGAGAACCTGGGGAAAAAAGAATAGCTACGTTCCCTAATGTGCTCCTTCCCGTCCGGCAGGAAACACAAAAAACTGAGGAGAGGGCCTGGAGGACCTCCTTTTATGTTTTGGGGGAATGTGTTTCCTGTCCCGGAGGGAGGAGCCATATATCTCAGGGCTGTCCTGGAAGACGAGGGGGGAAAACTGAGCTTTATTAAACATAAATGGCATCACAGCAGCAAAACGAAATAAATAATCAGTCTCACCAACTCGTAGAGCTCAGTTCAACAGTCCTTGCAGATAAGTCCTCCAGCAGCAGGCTTTCAGGCAGGCCACAACCAAGTCCTTTCAAAGCTTTTCACAGCTTCTCAAAGCTATCGCAGCATTTACTTGTCCAGCATTACCATGCATAGTCTCTGCTACACTCCTTTACTCTCACCTGCAACTTCCTGTCCTGACCATATCCTGGACAGGTGCATTAACCCTTTTCGTTCTCTTAAAAAGGACCACAGCCCAAATAAAGGGGAAAACATAAACGTCCTTCCAGGACCCAGCCACGGCGTCTTGTAATATATATACACACAGTTAATCTGTTTGATCTTCTATCTTTTCGTATTACATGCCAAGTAAAGTTACCCTTGGTTTACTATATTGATTGTATGGGGTGTGTTTGCTCCCGAGGACTGCATTTAGAAAAAGGTAACATTATTGCATGTCATTGTATATTTCACATGTGTTATTGTGGTCTTAGCCAAGCAGGGGACTCAATACATTTGCATTTGCCTGGTGTGCCAAGGGAGGGTCCAAGCCTATTATAGGGGTGGATAGGTCAGAGAGTAGACCCAAAACTAATCAGCAGCTCCTTCGGGGGTACCGCTATATATGATTGAAATTTCGAATTTGGCTGGAGTTTAACACTAAGATTTAAGACCTTCACAAATATTTACAGCAGGTAGGGGTGCACAGCTTTCATATGTTTAACATTTAAAGTCCAACCTATAAATATAAAATGGTTGCCATGCACCAATATGCAAAATTCAGTAGAATTTTATTTTTGTGGGCCAGAAAAATTTGCAGCTACTCCATGCCCTTCATTAAATCCATCAAGTGATTATTCTAAACACTAGCTAATATATATATATATATATATATATATATATATATATATATATATATATATATATATATATATATATATATATATATATATATATATATATATATATAATTTCAACCCTTCAGAAACATTGGCAAGTAAAGGTTATCTGAGGATTTGTCGTCATCTGAAGAGCATCCACAATGCATTTCATTTTATAGGGCATTTCAAAGGCAGATGGGAAGACTTATGCATAGCTCCCAACTGTCCCCGATTTCGAGGGACTGTCCCTGATTTGGAGCAAAAAGGTAATTATTTCCGATACACTCTGGTATTTAAGAAGACTGGCGCAGACAAAAGTGTCATGCGTTCTAAAAGTGGAAAGTTTGTGCCAAATTCAGGTGCCCGTCTAGAACCTGTACTTAGATTTTGTGAACATATCTCACATGCACCCAATTTGTCTATATCAGGGTTCTCTTTATTAGTTCCACTTTTGTGAGCTATGAACTGTCTTTTTAACAAGAGGTATACATTTACCTTATTGCTGAAAGAGGTTACCGTTTTTTAAATGCCCAGATTTGCATGGGGGGGGGGGGGTGGAATGGAAGACATCCATTCATTCATATTAATCTGAAGAGCTCAAGTGGCTTTCATATATAAGAAAACATGCCAACATTGTTTTACATACATTCCAATAGACTCCATGAATACTGAAGGTAAAATGTCAAGCCAAAAATTTTTTTTTTTTATTTTGGATGGAGCAGGAAAAGGTTTGGAATTGTTTTCTGGTGTTCCATTAAAGAGATTTGCCCTCATACAGGGAACAATGTATCTTCCCTGCTACAGCTTTTTTCCCCAGGCACTTCCTACATACATTTGCTCCAGTGCCAGCTGCACATCATTTGTCAGGACTGAATCTATGGACCATACCACTGTTAGTACATCTACTTGTAAACGCCACTATGGGCCCATATGACAATGTAACAATTCTGGAACACAATTTGGAAACTGTCACCCCATAGCACGAAGCACCCAAATGAGGACTTGAACCACTTGCCAACCTGCCTGCCGGCTCCGTTACACTGCGGCATGTTGGCTCGGCTGCGAAAATTGCCATAGGTGTACATAGGGCTCGCACACAACAACGATTGCACATCAGCAGGTCTGGCAGACTTGATTGCCCGCCGGCAGCCTGCGATCGTCCCCTGCAGTGACAGAACGGGGATTGTAAACAAGGCAAATCTCCATTGACGGGATGGCACAGATTCTGTCTATGCAGGAAAACAGGTCTGTGTTCAGACAGCCCATACAGTTAGAACACGGTAAGGGAACACATTTAACCTCTTGACCTCCCCCTAGTGTTAAAGAGGCTATATCATGGGAGCATGCCCACAAGCTAACCCCCTTGGGAGAGCGCTTCCCATGAAGGGGGTTAGCGGATGTGGGAGAGGAACCGAGACAGCCGGCGAGGGACCCCAGAAGACTAGGATTGGGGCCACTGTGTGCAACACAAGCTGCACAGTGTTAGTATGTTTTTTTTTAAGCAACGGTAACCTTTAGGGTCCCGTTAACCCATTCCCTCCAAGTGTCATTAGTACAATTTTTTTTAGCACCGATCACTAATGTCACGGATTCGCAAAAAAAATCAAAAATGTCTATTAGGTGTCCGATCTGTCCGTTGCAATGTCGCAGCCCCGCAAAAAAAAAAAAAAAAAAGATCACCGCCATTACGAGTCAAAATAGTAAAAATGCCATAAATCTATTCCTTATTTGTAGATGCTATAACTTTTGTGCAAACCAAATATACGCTTATTGGGTTTTTTTGTTACCAAAAATATGTAGCAGAAAACAAATTGGTCTTAACTGAAGAAAAATTAGGTGCGTTTTATAATATCAAAAACAAATTGTTTATTTCCAAAATTGTCTTTTATTTATAGCGCAAATAAGAACCAGAGTTAATCCAATACCAAAAGAAAGCTCTATTTGTTGGAAAATTATAATATATTATATATTTTTTTGGGTACAGCGCCGCACGACCACGCAATTGTCAGTTAAAGTAATGCAG